>RPOG01000103.1:600000-921161 GCA_008086565.1 Thalassoma bifasciatum
CACACTTCTTTTTTAATCCTGAAGAAGCAGCAGCAAAGAGTAGGACTATACTTGTCCAGCCACGGCTCAATAACAAAATTCTTTGATTAAAACAGACTTATAAAACTCATACAAGTACATGGCAAGACTGTAAAAAGCCAGAGGTGTCAGGGTTTTGCTATCGTGTATGTCTGTTTTAATACATAGGAATAGTGTAAGGGCCAGTGCAGTCATCCTGTGGTCAGTATTGTCGATGTGAGTGAGTGATGATGAAGCCCTTGGGTTGTTCTAACCTTCAGCTATCTAAAAAGAGCTCCCCTGGCTCCTTCATCACACTCCACACAATCTCTGTCTCTGCCTGTCAACACCAGCTTATAAAGAAAAGAGCCATCACTGCCCATCAACACACATCTGCAAACACACACACACAGCAGTATTTTACAATGCAGGACACGAGAAACCAGCTCAGCAGTTGCTGAAAGGATATCATTGGTTACGGTTGAATAGCATACATGCTTTGATACATAATGACGGGCAGATACAAAAGAGAGAATCCCAGACTGTGAACGTGTGCTGCAAGAGAAAGAGAGTGATGATCCATTCTGAGTGCAGAAACCACACTACCACCCAATCTCTTCATCCCTTCTTGTCATGTGTTGTCCTCTGATGCTCTCTTCCCGGACATCCCTCCTCCTCCCGGACACCCAACTGGCCCCATTTTTCCACCTTTCATTCACACTTCTGACCACAGGGCAATGACCAGTGAGTCCCTGTTTACTCACCACCTCAGGCCTTTGATGAGATGGACTTGCTGGATGTGTCACTGGTGCTTCCCAGGGGACTGAGCCTTTGCCTGGAAGGCATGGCGTCAGGTTTTTCATCCATTCTTAGACTCACTGCCTAAATATTCAGATGCTGTGACCTGATTCTTTGAAATGACGCTGCAATGAGTCTCATATTGAAGTGTTTTTGTCCTTTGAACTCTTTTCAGCTAGTTGTCACTTCCAAGTCATCAAATACAGCAGCATAAACCATTTTTGAGTGCTGGAAAAATGTATTGATTTGGTGTTTAATTCAATTGACAGCGTCGGGAGAACCAGTTTCCTCTTGGGGTGGAGGTTGGGGGAGATAGATGAGATGAGTACACTAGGGTTCCATTCCTGGGTAAACTACTGTCAGTATCAATACATTTTAAAATGTTGACTTTTGTTACATATTCCATATATGGTGCATGGCCACAGAGAAGAAGAAACCAGATATCTACACCGCAAAATCTGAAATCTGAGCAAGTCAATGTGTTATTTTTTGATTTAAAAAACACATTTTTTTAATTGATACAAGACACATTCACCAGACCAGTCCATGAAACTGTTGTTTTTCAAGATATTTTTCCTCTTGAGACTGAGCCTTAGTTTGTTGTGCATTTTCTATTTCTGATTGCTAGTTAGGATAAGTCAGACCAATAAGTATAAAAACTATACTTTGTCTTTGTACAGAAAATTCAGTTTTTAGTTTCAGTATTTTTCAGTTATTGTAAATGACTACATTTTTTTCCTCTAGAAAAAAGAATGAGTTTAAAATTGTGATATCACAAATATTATGTGGGCAGTGTCCCTAAATGTGGCAAAGAGGTCAAAATTTAAAAAAAAAAGAAGTATCATGGGTCTGAGAGGTAGAAATGCAATGTCCGTGTATGTGGACACTGGGCCTTCAGAGGTTAAAGGCAAATATGTCTGAATTGCTTGTAACAAGTCAAAAAAATTTGCCAATGGGGTAAGAAAAAAAGTTTCTTGTATTGAGACCTTATTCTAATTTCAAAAAACTTGATGAGCCTATTTTCTTACCACATTGGCAGATTTTTTTGACTTGCTACAAGCAATTCAGACATCATTGTTATCTCAAAATGAGACATATTTCTGGACTTGTCAACTGAATGTGGATCATATCAAGTAGCATAAGAATTTTTTAGCCAAAAAGAAAAAGACATTAATACTTGATTACAGTACTTCAGGTTTTGCAGTGCATCAGACAAGACATCATGTACCTGATCCCCCTCCCTCCATACAAGTGAAAATGACACATCCTTATTTGTGCTATTGTGTGATTGCTCTGCTTGCAGGATGAATTAATCAGTTTGAAGCCAGGACAACTCTTAACCCAGTCCATTTTCAAAGCTTCTCCTCTCCTGTTTCACTGCTGACCCACTGCTGGCAGCTCTGTTGATGTAGAGGGACAAGTCAACAAATCAACAGCTTCCTGTGCCAAACTCATCAAACAACGCTCAAACTGTGCTCAACTGGCTCATCCACGCACAGATAGATATAGACATATGCTCACACACATACACACGGATACACACAAACCTGCAGTACGAAAAACATACATGCACTTGTTCACCTCATGATTACACTTGAAACATGGTTTGTTTCTGATGTATGTGTCACTGTTTATCTATGTTTACCAGGCACTGACACGATACAGTCCCTCAGTTCACAGCCAGCAGCTTGGCGGCTGCCTGATTTAATTTTTCAAAGGCTAAGAATAGACTTTTACAGGTTTTTCCCAATGCCAAGGCAAACACTCACAGCTTTTCCCAACAACATCAGGAGCTCTATGAGTTAGTCACACCGGCCACAGGCAGCACCGGGGATGAGGCCTGAGCTTCAGTTTCTAGCTGAGAGATTTTTCATTACTAAAATATTATTCTGTTTATTAAGATTCTCTTTCTCAGCAGTGCTTTTGGAAATGTAAAATGCATTAAAGCAAAACTACAGCCAGAGGTTCAGTGGAAAGCTACGCCCACAAAGCAACCTCTCTCTAATGTGGCATGTAAACGTCTGATGCATTTAATCAGCAGGCAGCACATGTAACCGCTCATGTTTTATTAGCCAAACTGAAAGTTTAAAGGGGGCTCCCAAGTATTTTTTCCCCAAAGGATTAAGAATACTTACATAAGAGCAGTTGAAAAGGAAAAGTATGCTTGCGGTGTCTGCTGACAGAGTGGAAGGGATATGCATGTACCACGAAAAAGAATATAATGATTAAGGCCTGTTGTGTGCCTTCGGGGTAAAAACTAGGTCATGTCTTTGTCAAAGTAACAACAAGGAAGACGGATGTGTGTATTCAGGGAGATGGAGATAGAATGGTTCCAATAATTCATCCCTCTGCTTTGGAAAATGATGGCTTTATTGGCTACCTGTCAACAAGAAATGCCTCTGGAGAAGATATCGTATCAGGGAGGAGTTTGAGGATGTATATGCGTATGTGTGTTTGGGTGTAACAACCAGTCAGGTCAATGACAAATGGCAATCAATTAGGGTGTGTGCTGGAGTTTCCGGGTAAAGGTTGTTTCTCCTACGCAAGGTCAAAACACAAGACAAACACAAGGCAAGAGTCACAAATCATCAGATTACAGTGAATGTCCCACAAAACAAACAGTGGAGGATGAAACGCTGCTTTTTCTCTGATATTTGTGGCTGAAATATCATCAAAGACTCCCATGTGGTGAAGCACTGGGGCCTAACCTTGAAGTATAGCCTGTGCTGTGTCACCTTTGTGTGTGTGTGTGTATGTGTGAGTGAGAGCAGGGGCCTCTCAGAGCACTAACGACAGCTGATGATAGGCTGAGGAGAACAACTCTATGACTGATGAAAGCTGCTGTGACACTGAGGCACACAGAGGGGTCAGACTGTAGCGTAGGGGAGATAACGTTAATGACAAAGCTATTTCACTGTTTAACACTTTCTCAGCCAACATTAAGAGCTAGAATTAAAGAATTATTGACTTCACAGAATAGTTTTCAGAAAACAATTGGATGTTGTCACTCTTGTCATTTAAACCTATTCTTTATATCTTTACATCCGTGAACCAAAAGTGCATTTCATAAGTTGTAACTTAGTTGTAATGCTGCTGTAATGCTTCCGTGTTTTAGTGCCCAGATATGAACAGTTTCAATAATTCAAAATTTATAAGACATAAAAGTTTGTTCAAGTAGTGATTCAAGGAAGCGCCATTTTTTACATCTTTGCCATGATTGAACTTTTCAGCAGTTCTGACGGTTTAGCTTTGACTGTGCACCAAAGAAACAATTTGAATTGCAATCTTACGAGCCCTTGAAAAAAAGCACTAGAACCAAACTGTACATCAGATGTGATGGGCTGTTCCAGGCTGTTAGCTACAACCTGAATTAATATGTTGGCGTTCGCTTGATAAAGCATTGGCTCCACACAGGCAGAGCACAGCTGTAATAGACACGTCTTTTCTTCTGATGTGAATCAAGCTGGGACATTTATACTGTCCAACAATTGAGCGGTGATATTCTGCATGTTGAGTTGAGTGCTTGGCTTGCAGGGCATAAATATTTCATGCAACTTACCAGTTATCCAGTATTTATATATACTGCGTTGTCCTTTTAATTCTGTCTTTTACTTTCCTGATAGTTTTACACTTTTGATTTTTGATTGTATTTTCCCAGATAGCTTTTAAATCACTAGAAATTGCATTTTGTTTTTTGATTGATGGATCCCTGAACAGGGGTAGTCATTTACTTCATGATACTGGCTGTATCTGTTGGGCCCTGGTGGCCATTAAAACATTTTGATTAGCAAAGAGATGATGTGAACCATGTGTCACGGGCACGTCAGTCACATCATGACATTTATTAAATGGGGCATTTTGGATCGACGCCTGTCGCTGTGCTCTCCACCATCTACCAACAGCAATGAAAGGCCTGATAATAAAATCTGTCATAGAGAAGCACTCTGTCATATCTTCCCTGTAGAAGTGTAAAATGCCAAAGTCTAAACTGTTTCTGAGCAACCCAACCCAGTAGTAAAGCCTGAAATTTCTTCTACTTTGTGCTTTGGCTACCTGTGCAGCTTTTGGGTTTAATGGTGTTGCTTATAAAAATGTTTATTTGAGGACTCAAATTAGTTCAACCTACAGCTAAAAGCCAAAAAAATACTTAACCCTTCTGTGCATGATGTAGGACAGCTGAAACAAGGCTGAGACTGATGATGGCTGACTTCATCAACAAAGAACTTCAAAGGCCAGTCGAGTCTCTACTGTATAGCCTCAGGCAGGCTACTCATCAATCTGGAGACAGCACTGAGGTGGTGCTGTACATCCAGTAGATAGCATCATACATCAAACAAACTCTGGAAATACTAGCCTGCTTTTTGGAGGCAGGAAAAAGCTATCTGGTTTTAGCCCACACATGGAAAACATACATGAGGGAATGCTAAAATATACTAACAATTTGATGGCTTATGGACTTCCATTATCAAAGTCTGTGTTAAAATCACACCTCACAATCAAGGCTTAGGGCCTTTGTATTGGTTTTAAACTCATATTACAGAAGTAAAGTGCAAAATAAGATTTCAACGTTGATCCGTCTTTACATTCAAAGGTCAAATGTGCACCTGGTGCTGCTTGACTCTGCATAACACGAGAAACATTTGATACTCCCCTATCTCGATCTGTATTTATCTATCCATTCCTTGGCTGAATAGTCGGAGGGTTCCAAGGGAGTGAATGCTACACCCCAAAAAAAGTGCACGGGTACAACACATGGAGGTCATGGTCTTGCTTGGTTACACCTGATACTGTGAGTGAAAGCTGGAGCGGATTTGTCAGATCTTACCTGATGTTATAAAAAAAGCAAAACATAAACTTCTGCCTTCCTGTGTCTGTTTATGAGAGAGTAGCAAGTAGAAGTCTGTACATATGATCAGCCATAGATAGACAAGACACACACTTCACTAATCTCTCTCCAAACTCATTACTAAGTAAAATATAGCCATCCTTTTCATGTCCATATAGAGAGCACTGTGTACAGTAGTGACAGTGTACAGATGCTTTGTTGATACAGTATACGCAGACAGCAGACACATCCTGTATGTATTACTGAGGACATGGCACCAGGGAGCCCACACACACCACGCACAGTGTGCTCTGCCCTCAGGCCTAAAACTAAAGAAGAGTCTGTGGTCAGATGCCGTAATTGCAGCTTAACTGTCCAGCGCAAACACAAACAATTTGGTCATATCCTGCACAGATGCAAATAAACAAAGGAAGAGGAAGAGAAAAACAAGAACAGCATTAAATATCTGGTCCTTTCCTTACTGCTATGTTTCATGTGGAGGACTTGCACCAGTCCTCTGGTTCTTTTACAGACACAGACAGTAAACTAAATAAGTCCTGAGGTGGTAGAAGTGCATTCCATGAAGTATCTGATTTCCAACAAGAGAATCAGTGCTGGAGGAATAGTATGAAGAAGCAAGCAAATGAATGACAGTGGTTGAGAAATAGAAGAGGGTGAGAGACCAAACTGAAGAGAAACGGGAGGGAGAGAGGGCAACGTCTGAGTGTAGGAGACCCAGGAATGTTAATCCTCTTTGTATGTCTCCCAGCAATGATTAAACTTTTCTAATATCAGGCATGACAAGGGGAAAAAAACGGGTCAGAAATGGGTCAGCTGTAGAGAAAGGAGGAAAAAACAAGAGCAAAGCTAGTGGTTATGCTCACAGGAGCGTAGCATTAAAATCACACAATGTAAAGCCACACTGTTAATGCCTGCAGGCATCCGTGTACTGCGACAAAACCAAAGCCTGTTGTTGGTTAGCATGCCTCAGCTACACTTTACTGGGTGAACATCAGTGGTGAAGTGGGCATGAAGTTTTGCACACTAATGAAACAGAACAACACTGTGCTGTGACATGCCGGCCGAGTTAATCATTGACTACAACAGCCAGAGCCACGTGACGCATGAAATCCATCATTATCCTGCTGCTACTGTGAGAGAATGGGCCAAGGAGCTGGCAGGAGGAGTGGAGGAGTCACAGACAACCACTTAGCGGCTATGCTAGGCTAATCAGAGGTGAAAGGTGACTGCCAAACTGTGTGTGCTTAACCCCTACACTTCCTGGAAACTGTACTCTCTGGAGGAGGATGAAGACACGACGAGCGCACATTTTCCACAGTAGGAATCCCTGCAGGCTCCGGGGACTGCATGTATTCCTCCTTGTGTTTTTTCCTCCCAGTCCCTGTTTCCTCTGCTCTCACCACTTTCAATGAGCTGCATCATTACCGGCAGATTTAAAGGCAGGGCACATGAGGAGCATGACAGGGAAAGTGAGGGGCAATAGTGGGTGAAGGGGGAGCATGTTTGTGTCTGTTACACACTAGTGTCAGCAGGGAGACAGATTGGAGAAGTATTTCCTTGCCTGTCAGAGGAAAAGGCTCTCTCACAGGAGGGCTCAGACATCATAAATCCTCTGTGATTCTTTCCATACCCCTCTCTCACTACACCTCTCTCTCTCTTTCTCTCTCTGAGTCTGAATGCTGGTCGTAGTGTCCAAAACAATCTGATTCATAATTTCCCCTGAGTGGTTCTGTGAATTGGCCCTTAACATGGCTAGGCAGGCCTCACTTTCACACGGTCTGTATTCATCAGTGCCTGTGGTCACACACACTCTAAACCTGCAGCGGCCTCCGAGCTTGTCCAGCAACGCTGGAGTGTCTCCATCGGTACTTCATTAGACTTGAGCAGGCCATTTATCTCTGCAGCTCTGTCATGTATTACTATGTTAAGTATTATGCTCAAGTACTTTTTTATGGAGCCTTTATTGTGAAATAGCATGGACACCCATACACCCACTTTGGCTCTTTCACACGCTCTCACTTGGCTCTATATATACTCTTCCATCAAAAGCAGCCCTGATCATTAACATTCTTACATTGAAGGGCAGTTTTATCGCTTCGACCACACCAAGGAGCCGCTCTCTTTGAAGTCGAGTTGAGCCTCTGTGTTCATGCACACTGCAGCTCTATCTGCAGGATGTCTGACTACAGCTAATCTAATGAGAAATCTGTCACTGGGTTGAGTAGCAACACATCTGTCTCATACCAAAGGCTGCAAAGGACTACTCTGGATCAGTTCCCTCATCAGGCTGTTCACCCTCTTAAGATTCTTCCCTGAATAGAGAGAAATCCATTGAAGGTCTTCCACAATAGAGACAACATACTCTGGTGCACATACAGTCACATAAGATAAGACAAGACACTAAATATGAAAACATCAAGGGATGCAGTGGGTACAGTCTATACTAATCAATACTGAACATGACTGCCCTCTTCTGGTCTTGGTTCATTTACAGGGCTGTTAAGAAATGGTTACTTGAATGGGTTATTTTTCAACATAATGGGAACATTTTGCCTGCAACATTTAATGTAGAATGATGTTAAGTGTTTTATTTGTAAGCTTAAAAGGAGAACGTGTTGTGAATGCCTTTTTAATGCACATGACAGAACTATTTCTGCAAAACAACATGCAGGTAAGAGGAGAAAGCCAGAGATATGTTGTTGTTAGAAACTATGTTTTCCTCATCACGATGAGGCCTTTGCCTTCCAAGGCTTGTTTTAAGGTGTCATGAGAGATTTGAGTTTTATGAGAGGGAAGATGTGAGCTGAGTTTACCTTGGTAAAATCTTCGGCTGCAGCTGAGCCCAGTGGCTCCAAATGGCTCGCCACTCTAACTTGGAAAACAGTCACACTAAGAAAAGAGACTCAGTCAGATATAACTGTCTGACAGAACAAAATCTTTATGATAGCATTGCAGTATTTATCAAAAACATTGCATTTTTTCAAATTAAGGAAGGGCAGGAGAAGTGTGGAGTGCTACAATGATTTATAAACTTTATTGATAAAGGCTTTGACCCACCCTCATGACATAAAGCATTTCTTTCTGCCCTTAATGGATAAGAACCCTCATAAGAGCAAGAAATGTGAGGAGTAAAGAGACAGGAGGACATGTAACTCTGGCCTCTCTACTTTTGGCACAATGTAGAACCACTTGGCCTACAATGACCTATCATCAACTATTTTTAATGACATTCAAAGTCATTTTTTTATCCACGCCATATACTCAGAGGTAGAAATTTCCTAATAAACAAGATCTCATTTCTGCATTTGATACTGCATTAAAGGATGTAAAAAAAAAAAAAAGTCACCCCATCTTTTCTACAAAATCATCATAATCAAAAATTGGCAATAGGAAACTTTATTGGGAGTTTGGATTGATTTTGTCCCTCGCATCTGTCATCTCCTCTGATATTCTCACTGTGGTAAAGGATAGCAGCTGAGTGAGTCTTCTTCTGCTGCTATACTGCTTCATCTTTCCTCTGTTTTATGCTGGATGACTCCCACTGACCTGATAGAAACCTGCAAATCACAGTTTTACTGTAGGCTTATCATTGTTATTGTTAAATTATTTCAATCTGAGTTATTTTAAGGCATTGTCTGCCTCTTATTTGATCGGATAGCTGGAGGGAGATAGTAAATTTTGGAGTGAAGAGAGGATGATGATTTGAAGCAAACGGTTGAGGCTGGGAGTCAAGCCAGGAACCGCTACGATCAGGTCTATCGCCTCTGTATATGGGGCATGCACCCAAACTGTTAAGGCTAATGGCACCCAAGTATGCATATTTTCATCACATCATCAATATTTCATTTCAAAAAGGTTATTCTCAATACAGGTATAGTGTGATAGCCCATCTTTTTATGTGTACACAACTAAAAATACATCCAACTTTTCTCCTTATAGCCACTGCATGCAACCATGCAGATCTGTGTTGTTTCTCCTCTCCAAACAGAAGGTGTTTTGCATTTTTAAATTGGGTTCTCTCCTCCCGGTTGTCAACGGACACCAGGCTGATTTAATGAGTATTCCACAAAGACAAAAATTTTTAGTAAAATAACACAGGTACAACAACTTTGCTACAGTGCTTAACTTCAGAAACATGGTCTGTAGCTGCTGTAGCCACAGGTCAAATAACCTGCTTGGTAGCGTGTGCTTATTGAACATTATCTTTTAAATACAGAAAGGTGCAGCAGAGAAGGTCTGGTCCTCTACTTGTGGACTTACTGCCCTCTGGCTCCCCCCTCATTCCACTTCCTCCCCTCTCAGGTGCCTACAGGAGCAGAGAGGGTCCCATGTGTTCACTAATCTTTCCCCTGACACACATTCCCTAAACAAGCACTCTCCAAAACACTGCTGGTTGCCATGGCAGTGCTACTGGCCTGAGTAAATAAGGGTGAGGGGAATGATGTCCTGAGAGGGAGTGTTGAAAATGCGGCTGGGGTCAGCAGTGCCTGTGTGTCTATGCCACTGCACTGCCGCCATGGGAGAGAAGCCTGGCAGAATCATTACGGTCTGAGCAAACACATCCTGACATCTTGGCTTCAGCACTGACACAAACACACACACACACCAAACACAAACATACACATACATTTTTGCAGATTTAAATTAATTCATGCATACACAAACACATTTAGCCCACTGCAAATATCCCTATATGAGGTGTCAGCGTTTATTAGCAGCTACTGCAACTGAGCTCATGTGGTCATTGTTCTATTTGCGTGTTTCTTCATATTTGTTTATAGAATGGCAAGCTGAAGCTCCAAAAAATCTCTACATCTTGTTTAGTCCCCCACACACAGGTGAAGAATGTTTAGTCTGGTTTGTAATTTGCCTTTTTTATTTCCGCTGAATGCTGCCTTACTCTGAATAAAGGCACTCGGAGGTGCCTAAAAACAGGTCGTGAGTCAGCGTCAGGTAATGACTAATTTAGATGAATGCAAACAAAGACATGCGGAGGCACGCATACCCATGAATGTTAACACATTTACAGTCTGGGAAACTAATATAGAGGTTTTAGATGTTTCTAAGCAAGGTAATAGCTTTGACTTTTACCACTGAGGCCTTAATGCCAGACAAATGTGGACTTGGCGATTAAGATGAGTGACATCATGTGCTGTCATCTGCTGGTGAAAAACAGCTGAGGCTATAATACTGGAAGATAGATGTCATGTCCGCCCAAGCTACTCTGCATATCGCCAAACTCATGAACTGCCATGAGCTCATCAGTTATATCTGCTGCATACAACTGAACAATCTTGTGCATCTTGGTCACACAAGTTATTAAGTAGTGAAATTAATTTCAAGTCTATCTGTATTCTTATATATGCCATACATAACCATTTGGGTCTGTATGTATTCTCATCAGGAAGTAAACGGGAAAGGAATGCTGACCAAGCAGTAACTTTAGAAGCTGAAGTAAAGAATTTTAGACCAGTGAGGAGACCTGTAGCTCGATTTACAACAGTGGTAACATGCATTGCTATCCACATTCTCTCTGATTTATGTAAGTTGGCCTTTCCTGACATAAAAGCTTCGTTTTGCATTCATAGGAATTGTATTTTTTTTTTTTACTTATACTCTTCACACTGTACAGAAGAGAGCTGTAAACTTTAAGTCTTTGACCTCTTTGACCCATCTGCTACCAACTATGACACTATCAAGAATAAAACATCATATAAAAAAAAAGAAGACATAGAAAACATATCTTATTATCATAAACTCATCTGCCACTAATACGCTTGATTTGATTGTGTATTTTCATTTTATCATGTTTTAAATAAGCATAACACCAGTAAAGGAGAGAAACATGAGCATCCCTTTTCTGGCCAGAGTTGAGAGGTGTGTCCTATGTTGTGTTGATTTATAATAAGCTCTGCTACAACTTATTTAAAATGAAACTGTTTTCCTTTGTGAAATTGCTTTTATATAAGTGTTACTTTAAAGGGGAACTCTGACTCTGACATCAAACACTTGAGGGATGATATGGATGTACTGTAAAGTAAAAAGAATAGCAAACATCATTATCGCTGTCTTGCTAGTTTATCACACATGAAGCAAAAGAGCTAACATTGTTTTGTTTGCATAAGTTATTGTGTTTTTATTATACAGTGTTTTTATAAAGCACACAATTTCCTTTTAGTTTCCATTCTTTCTCTATTTTGTTAGTTTTTCAGTTAAGTAAAGTGTTGACACTGAACTTTTCCTTACTTTGTAATTCTTTATTGAGGATAAAAACCTTGACTAAAAGCATGTTCCAAAAGTATAATAAAACAGTGAGCATAAAGAGACACATGCATTCAACAAGCACACAATATCTCCGCGTTCTTTCTGCTCCCATTCTCAAGGTCTTCAGGCCCTTACGAAGATTGACATTAAAGATTATGCACACACACATGCAGGGAACCACTGAAGCAGCTAAATGCCAATTAGACGCTGATGAGAGACGTGAATGGAAGAATGTCGGACAAAGTGAAAGTTAAGTCCTTACATGCCAATGTGGGTTCCATTTTTCAATCATGGAGAAAAATTGAAACCTGTGGACCCCCCTGCTGCCTTCCAGCCCCCCGGGTTGCATATCGCACAGACCAGTAGTAAAACTTACTGAGGGACTCTTGATGTATGGCTGTTATAGTTGGCACTGCTCTGTGTTCACATACAGTATATGCGCATGCTGGCTTTTTTAGTATCTGTATTTATGTGTGTATCTGTAAGTACAGTATGGTAAACTGTGTTTATGCGCTGAATAAATCATCACAACTCACTGCTTGTGTTTTGTTTTATATACAAGACAGTGATTAATGAAACTCTGAGCTGGAGTTGAAAGTAAAACATTCTTTTGGCTGATAGGATTTTATCTAAGTTGTGATGTTTCATTGTCAAAGAATTCTGCTGAGTGCAAAGGTTCCATCTGAAATAATTTCTGTTTCATCTTGGCCTGCTTTTTGAACTTTTATTTTATGTATATTAATCTCTGGAATTCTTTAAAGTCTTAACTTTTATGCCAGCCACCTTTAAATTCACTCAACTACATAATTTAAGCGTGTTCAGCTTCATCAAAGTAAAGGAATGATAAAGAACTCCTTGGAGAGTGTGTGATTTCTGCAGTGCATGTGATGCCTTTATTTCCATGTAGGAAATACAAATGAGACAGAAAGAAATGAAGTTAAGCAGTTCCTTAGTTACCACTTGGTAGCTCAGAAACAAACCGTAAAACACACCTCAGTGCACTTTACAGACACATAAAGCCTGGCTGGAACACCCAGAGGACCAATTCACTTGCAAGGCAGAACTACCCATTGCATCATCAAAAAGCAATGACACCCTGGTCTATCTGAATCAAATGACCCTGCACAGTCCTCACTTCTGTCTCGGTGGGGGCCCCTGGACAGGCCCAAGCCAGATCCACTTGATCTTCCATTACATGCCTAATCATCCAGGGTCTAGAAACCACATCTGGAGGTGACTGAGACCGTGCAGGCCAGAGAGGAGCCAGAGTAATCTTGATGTAGTCCACCCATGCTGAGGCAGACGAGCTAAAGCTACTGGACTGTGGGAAGCAAAGCCTGAACTCTGCAGGCAAAGTGACTTTTTAATCTGAGTCCTAAGTGTTCTGCTCAGTTTGGTAACAGTTTAAGTTGAAATCTGCAGCTTATCAATATAGCCTGCTTCAAATACATTTGAATCCTCCCTGCAGTGTGATATGAAGATTTAAAGATGACAACTCTGTTTTCTCTGAGCTTTTAGATAAATGTGTCTCAGTTTGTGTGATCATGTGTAAATGTGGTAAAACCATTTGTATATAATTCTCATAGACAAACATTTAACACATACACATACAATTTGAGGTACGCATATTTATGTGAAGTTTTCCACCTTAGAGTGTTTGGGATCGGTCTTTATCTGTAAACCATATGTCACCAAAAGCAATCCGAGCAAGGTTTGTGTCAGTCTTAGCACCCCATTAATCCCCTCCCCACCCTGTCTCTGGATGATGACACATCTCTGTCTCTGACTGTCTTGTTCCAGAGTCTGACTTATTTCACATGCTGCATCGATAAGAAAAGATATCTTCATTGGAAGAACAAAACACACATACTGCACTGTACTTGTTACTTGGTGTAGCCTTACAGTCACTTTTATTGCAGCAGCTGACAATGGCAGTGCTCCACAAGTCACAAAACATACAAACATAAACGTACAAATACATGTGCACACCTGCTGTCCAGTGCATTATCTTTCTCTCATCACTGCTGCTATGACGTCCTCTCTGGTGCACAACAAATTGTTAGTCTGAGTGAAATATGTTTTCCTTATTACTAGCAATTTACACTATTTACTGTGAATTTTATGTTTTGTTTTGTTTTTCTTTTTTTACCGTCCAATGTACAACATCCACAGTAAAATATAGATTTTCAATGTGTTTTATATATTATCTTTTGTGCAGTTTACATTTTTGTGCTACAATTAACATTTTTCTATGTGCGACACACATTTGTGATCCTGGAAAAAACATTTTCACCTGTGCTGTATATAACTTTTATTGTTAAAAATATAAATATATTTGCTGAAATATGTACATTATCTATATTTTTTTATCATGTATTGCACATTATCTCCTATGTATTGAACAGGGTTCACTGTGTGATATGCATTATCTACTTTGCAATGTATTTACTCTGCATTTTCAAGTAATTTGAAAGGATTATGGTTTCTGCAAAACTAAATGTACTTTGCACTTGTGATAAAACATGTCTTGGTTTTCATGATATGTTGTTCAGCTATTTCTAAAAGGCTCTCCATTGATAGTGTCTTGTGCCGAGAACCAAGTTTGGAACAATAAAAACGGTCAACACAATGTTGCTGAAGTGGGGCTCATGACAGCACACACTGGAAATGTCCATGTGCATGTGTACCAACTAAGTTGTGGTGCATGCATTACAACACACAACACAGAGAACAAAGCATAATGGAAACAATCCTCAAATCCCCTCCCTTTATGTAATCGACTTTCTTCTCAAGTTAATTTACAATTGTTTCAAAGTAAGAGTGGCTAGACAAATGACACGTTGTGCTGAGTTATGTAAAATGCATCAAACACAGCCACCAGTTTGAGAAGCAACCTGGCACACAGCAGCAGCCAAACTGAGCTCTGCATGTGACACTGTGCTAAGCAGTCACCTGTATGATGGATCTCCAGGCACAATTAAACAAACAGCTAGTTATCAGCATGTATGATGGATGTAGAGTCAAGGAGCAGGAGTTTCTCCCTGGACACCCTAGATCCACACTCACCTGAGAGACAGCACTGAGTCATAAATACACACACACACTGGAATGACACACTTGATCTCTGTATCATCTGAAAGTCTGCTGTGTGTCGACCTGAGAGACATAAATCACTGACATTAAACATCTAGATCCAGGTCCAAATGCACATCAGAGAGACGCGCTGCACATGCATTAGCAAACACTGCAGAATCTGGACAGGAAATATGAAGGAAATGATGGAAATTGAATTAACAGAATAACTGTATCCACACTTGGAGAACTGCACACATACACATCTATTTCACAAAGTACACAAAAAGTGAGGTTAGCGCAGGCCTCACAAGTTATTCTGTCTAATGGCTTTAACAAGCCACCACTTCCCATTACTCTGTTTAAACACTTTCATTTTCATAGTCAATTTTCCATCAAGTCAGGCCAAGTAAACCACTTGACTGACCCGCAGGAACAAGGTAAGAGGTCTGCAACACACATATCACTGTGGGGGCCAAGTTTTCCTCACAGCTGAGACTTTTGGAGATATAGGGGAAGCACTTTGGGACGGTGATGGAAGACGACCTATTAAAAGGTCAATGTTAAAGTCTATCTGTAAGGAGAAGTTAACATTTTTTATCAAAATAGTTGAAACATTTGTGCATGATAATTCTAATCCTACTTTTGGAGTTATTCTTATGTCTAAAACTCATTTGATTATTTTTTGACGGCATATTGCTATCGTGTCTGATTAAATTCTTCTCAATAATAATATTTATGTAGCGCCACATTTTTTTTTTTTTTGTCCGTGACAGGCAAAGAAGTTGTACTCCAGTTTAGAAAAGGGAAATAAATCAAAACATCTTTGCATTGTTTTTCCTGATCAGTATTTAACTGGTGTGAGTGATCTGCAGCCAACTCCATAAACACATTATTAAGACACTATTGTGTCTCTATTAGACATAAGATATACAAAAACATAAGGCATATAAATACATAACTGGTCAAATAAATCACATTGTTTTTCTACTTTGAAGTTTGCAGCAGCAGATCTCATAAGCAGATGATCCAGCTGCAAGTTTCTGGTTGACTTGGAAAGAAGCCGCATTTTTATTTAGATCTGTGTTTGAAAAACACAGATCCATGTGCACATTTCATCCCTCCAGCATTATAATATTAATGTTTGGCTGGTACTTGTGTACTTTTTACAAAAGAACACATGATTTGATCAGTGGCACATGTTTGTGTTTTGTAATAATCTATTAATTTAATGTACACCATATGCAACAGGAAGCATTAGTTTTGATAATCTCAGCTGCTTGCGGTGATGACATGGATTCAGAGGGAAAGGCAGAAGCAGGAAAATAGCCTTCATCCAATAACCTGATGCACTAGTCCAACTTTTTTAGTCCTATTCCTGGCTTATGATCTGATCAAATACCTGTATTAAATGAACCACCAGATTTCCTCAATATTAAGGCAAGGCTGGCATTTCTATTTGGGAGATGTCAGAATTGTTTTGACTTTTGTCAACAAATCAAATAAAAAATGTTTTCCCAAACTGACTTCATCATTATTTTATGACAAAACTGTAAGTTTACCCCGCAGTTTGTCGCATCAACCTTCAAAAATAACTGACTTGATGAGTCAAGAATTGAAATTTCTGATTAAAAAACTCTATCGTTTAAGAAGAGAAAAGATAATGTGAGCATTAAAATGGAATTATATTTAAAATTAATGTGAACAACCTAATATGCACTTTATTTAACTGAACATGCCACTGGTCCAGTAAGTACAGATTTAATGGAAATGAATCTGAGGGACTGTGTGTGATCTGTGTAAGATTGGAGATGCACTGTTTGGTGTTTAAGTCTCATTCAACAAGCTACCACCAGAGTTTTTGGCGAAACGAGCATGAAATATTTCCAAACTGCCTCTGTATTACTTGTGTATCATAGACATTCACACACTTGGAGACATACATGATTGTGACAAGGCGGTGACTAAGTGTGTTTGTTTTTATTCCGTTCCAACCGCAGAACCAAGAGTTAAGTCTTGTTAGCTGGGAAGCCGAGTTTCTTTTGTTCAAAAGAAAGAAAAATGGTTCGTTGGAAAGAGTTACTCTGATTTACTTTCATGCTGGTGGTTGCTACGAATTTCTGAGGATTTAGAGTAAAGCCATTTGAGGATCAAGTCATTGTTCGGAGCGGCATGGATACACAAAGGATGGAAAATCACAGAACTGGTAGAGCTTGAGGTTAAAGATTGTTTGAAATTATGATGGAGAGATTTTTATGTGTAAAGGAAAGGTCAACTGCTGGTATGTATGAATGTGCATATTTGTGTCCATGAATACATGTGAAATTAGATTTAATGTGTGCAAGGACACGTATGTGGGTATCTTCTTAATCTGATGCTTGTGGGAAAGTGCATAGCCCAGATACATTATTCCTCCTTTTATACCACAGAGATCAAGATAAGATCCTGTGGAGCAGAGGGGAGACTCTGGGAGTGGAAGACTGGGATTTGATGAGGTAGAAAGTGGGATTTGAGGGATTAAGATGAGCAAACCTCCCAGTTAAAGCTCAAGAGGGACTAAATGATGTTGGCCGGGGGGGAAAGTTCTATATATGGCCAGGAACATTAAAGTCACACAGCAAAACATGCTCTGTAACCAGCATGCAAGTTGTATACAAACTATAAATGCATGTATGTGCTGCAATATAAACAAATTCTTGAGACACACACAAACACACTCACACACACACAAGCACAGGGAGATTTACAGAGAGCGAACACAAGTGTTTAAATTCCAGGGAGATGTCTGTAATGAGGACTGAGTCATTTGGATCCAATTATGGGCAACCAAGTGGAAAAGATGGAGTAAATCAACTCAAAGTGATTTCTGTAAAGAAAACTCAATTCCACAGTGTAAACTCAATACGCCATAAATTTAATTAATGTTGGTTTAAATGGAAGCACTCAGATGATTGGGTGTCATAAAACATTTCTGAGGTTTCCACTTCCCTCTCCCGCTCCACTTCTACAATCATGACTTTGTCAAACAGCAGCACTCTAGTGCCACCTTGTGTCTAGTCCTGAATCCTACAACAGCTATCTCATTTGGATAACTCCCTGATTTTCTTTTTGGCTGAGAGCAAATTCATACGAAAGGGGTTTTGATTTGTGGTTGTTTCTCTTTTTTCCCAAGCAGGGTTGGATACTGTTTTCACAAACAAACAAACAAACAAATAAATAAATAAATAGAAAATAATATAGAACCACTTCCATTGGCGGATTAAGTTAAGAAAGAAAACAATTAAGAGAATAATAAAAACAGGAACTCATTGATACTGAATGACCTCAATGATCCCTCCTTTCAGCACAATCTATAGTTAACTCACGAGGTAATGGTATGTCTCTTATGTTATGGGACTTTTCCTCTGAACTACCCCTTTAATGCAGGGATCAGATCTCATATCAAAGTGACAAAACTACTGTGATTCATCAGACTATTACAGGTTACAGGACCACGCTTAATCCCAAGTATGCTATGGAGAACAAAAATCAAAGTTTCATCAGGGGTGCTTCATCCTTACACAACGTTTCTGAGTGTCTACCTTAAGAAACATCAGTCACATTAATCAATGAGAACACAGAGTGCTCTTCATGTTCAAAAGCCACGAGCATAAAAATAAACTCTAGCAGAATAGGACTGATGAAGTTAGTGCTGCTGTGTGATAGAACTAAATCCCCAACAAAGCTAGAGATTTTTTTTTTAAAGCTACATCCCTGCCTGCACATTGTGTAATCCAGGGACTACAGCAGACAGAATAAAGAGAAATGTTGGCTAGAAATAGCAGCTGAACTTTAGTAATATTAGTTAAACTGCTGTTAAAATTAGGAGAAGGATATCTTTTGTCAAAATGTTAAGACAGACAGAGTAGAAACACTGAGTTGTTTGTTTATCAGATACACTTAGCAAAAACAGGTGCTGTTTAATATATTAGTCCCTCTGTAAATGCTTTCTTTATGACTGATATAATGTAGAGTACCACCATGAGACCTGTCATGTCTGTAAGTCAAATCACAGCATGGTATTGTGGCTGTGTGACCGCCTAATCGCACACTGTCACATCTTAATAGACCAAAAGAAGGAGTTCAGATCCTTGAAAGCTAAATTTAAATATCTTGAAGCAGAACATTCAGCTGTAGCTGTTTATGTAGGATCAAATTAATCTTGGGAGCCAAAAGGGATTGAATCTGTACTGTCTTCACTTTTCCTCTAGATGGCCATATCTACCAACTACATGCCACAGCTTGAGGAAAAGTAGGGCAGTCTATGCAGCGCAGCATGGTACATAAAAATGCTTGGAGGTCATTGAAAGTCACCGCTCCCCCACAGCAGTGTGCTATTGATTATTCACTAATTGTAAGTACAGCATTTAAATAGCAGTAACGGCAGGCTTTTGCATGCTGTTCAAGCAAGGAAATAAAAGGAGGATTGAGAAAATGTATAACAAGATGTACCTTATGCTCATATGGAATTCTAATCAAGAATATAGACACTTTCCTCTCACACCTAAACAACAGGACAGCCTCTCATGCATATTCCAATTCAGTGGGGGGTTGTTAGTGTAAAAATACAGCTCCAGACATCTGATGACAAGTATCATGTTAGTACAGTGGCACTGACATAGATCTGTCTGCCACCTCATTGTAAATCATGTTCACAGTCGAGCAGTTTGACGTCACACAGGCTCACTTTCCTTGTTTATTTATTTAATTTGTGTAATGAGAAAATGGAAAGGTTAAAAGCTAATGAATTGCCTCTTAATGTTGGCAGGGTTTTCGTAAATTAAATGACATGTTTTGTAGCCTGAAATTAATTTTAAGGAGAGCTGTTCATGAATAAAAATGTGTCATAATTTTGCTTATGTAAGGCGAGGGGCACATACATTTACTGCCATCTTTGCAATAAAAATAAAAGCAGGGCTTTATGTTGGCAGTGCTTTGTTAAGTAGTGGATATTAAAGGAAGAAGACATTAATCTCAAGGATGAATCGGGGTTGGAGTTGACACTGTAGAAATTAATGACTCTCCTCTCCTCGCTTTCTCTACCTCATCTTGTGTTTTAAGTGTTGACAAGATCACGTTAATTTTGATTTAGCTCCTTCTGTACGCTCTCAGTGTCAGCTGTCCTCTATATATGGCTCTTTGTAAGTGATCTGACTGAGAGAGTTGCTGATGCTCCTGAAATCAAATCTCTATCTCTAGATTACCCCTCAGCTGTCTTCAATAAACACTTTATTGGAATATATACCCACATTTCTCTCCATCATCGTGTTTCTATGTTCTCCTCACTTATTCACTTACCTTAGTCACTTAATCACCGTCTGTGTTCTGGCCGTCTGTGTCTATTTCTGTGTCTCAGGCCTGTGGTAGACAAAAAAGGCATATCAGTTTTGTAAATACTTTTGGGACCATGGTTCTTGGAGCTTGCCTCACTTTTTCTCTCCTCCCCCAGCTATAACAGGCAGCATACCCCGCTCGGGCTCGCCACCAACTGGCAGTGCCAGCAGGCTGCCCCCAGACTTTGGAGGCAAATCAAGCGACTGGTCCAGAATCCCAGCAGCCAAAACCCAACAGATGCACCGAACTGAAGCGGACTTCACAAAATAAGGGGGCTATCGTTTGAAATCCTCTCCCCTGCTCATAAACACATGCATATTCACATCTAAATATAAACACTCCCTCAGCTAGGGAGTTAGCAGATGAGCTGAAATAAAATCTGGAGTATAAATTTAATCACCATCGATCTCTTCTCTGCCTCCTGCTTTGCTTTATTTTTACACCAAAAGTTTATTTAGGATGAAGTGGTGATTCAGAACTAGTTTTCAAAGACTAATATCAATATCTCACTAAAGTTTAATTTTACTTATGGCTAGTATTACTAATCAAAGCTCTAAGTTGTGTTTTGTTTACTGATAAGCTGGGGTGCTGCTGAGGTCATATTTCATGTCAGCATGCACGGCAGGAAGCATCAACACCATGATGTGGCACTTAATTTATATGTTGAGCTCGTACAGCAGTGGAGACCTAGGGTTGTGCAATGTGTGCCAGGTTGGCAGAGACCATATCTAGAGATAGACATCACCAAGGACGATGATACCCCTGTGTTGAGGTCGTTAAGATGCCAAGGGCAGAGAAGGTGCAGCATGAATGAAAGTCAGCTTGAAAATTTACAGTATGAGTCTGTGTGACCAGAAACCAGAAAAACAACTGTAATGAAAGAAGAGAATGGTGAAAGTAAGGGCAGAGAGATGTCAGACAGTGTGACGACTGTCTGTGAGGCAGTCTGATGCTTGGAAATGAAATCTATACTGTGGACATCTCTGTTCAATGCAGCATGAGACCCAGGGTGCGGTGAGATCTTATACATAAAGGAAGACCACACTTTTATATTCCTCAACTGTGTGGGACCTGCTTTTTTTTTCTTGTTGAATAGACAAAAGACAGTGCATTAAAATGTGACTCAAAGGTGAAACAGGAACGCGATTGAAGCTGTGTTGAAAGAAAGAGAGATAAATGAAAGCAGAAAGGGTGAGGCAGGCTTACAAATCAAGATGTTACAGTGGTAAAGGGCACCCGAATAGATATTGTCTGCCATCCTTATTGATAAAATCTCCAACTGCTAGGAGAGTAATTTAAGGTACATGAGCAGACTCTGAACTCAATGAGATGGAAATCCAACAAACCATTTCTGCAGCTGGGGAAATCTTGAGAAATTAATTTATGAAAATCAATTATTAACAAGCAGCTTGATAAGTGAATTAAATGCCCAAAGAGAATAAAGTATCACTGCAGACTATCTTGCATCAATTGTCATCCAGGAGGAGTCTCCATCATATCTCTGTCCTGAGCTCAATACCAGCTTATATCAGCTCACGCAACACATCTGTCACTGTCAGATCTCTGGTTCACCATCACATAAGATTCCTTTCTCTTTCTGTCAGTATGTCCTTCTTTCTTTACTCAGGAAGATGAACAGTTTCAAAACCTGACAACATCCCACAGATGATCAATGCTGTGCAGAGGGGATGTCCTTACACACCAGAGCATTGATGTTGAAGAGATGTTCAGGAAGAGTATTGGACACATTTTTGTGCTGTTCTTTTGTCTTCTAAACAAAACCCCACTCTGCCCCTTCTCTGCAGCTCTGCCATGCTGCTCTCTAATGGTGGATTAACTCGGGAAGTGCTGTAAAGAGCTGAGAATGAACATCGATCCAGCACTTTAATGAGAAATAACATGGGGCAGGCCATGGACACTATCTCCTCTCTCTCTATTTTGCTCAAAATCTCAGTCTAACAAACCAACACACTCTCTCTGCTTCTAACTTAAGCACCAGTCAATCACAGGAACCAGTAATTCTCCTGTTGAGCCACATGAGCTGTTATTAGCCTTAAAGGTGACGGAGTTAACTAGAGAAATCTTACAAAAGGGAAAAGTGCATGTTATGTTAAGAGGACAACTTTACTGCCATGGCAAAAAAGGGGAAAGTCACACAAAGTTAAACACACACACACTCACAGGCACATCCTGCCCTCTTTCTCCAGACCAATGCTGGCACTATACGTCCTCGGGCCTGCCTTGGCTGGTGGTTTGATAAATTGGCCCTTTCATCTCGTCGATGTGCATTGTGTCAGTGAGTTCGTGTGTATTTGAATCTGGAAGTGCATGCTTGTGTGTGTATGTGCGTCTGCCCGGGTACATTGTCTGAGCTCTGAAGTGTTTGGCTTCCTCACTGAAGGCTGCTGTCACAGCCTCTGAAAGCGTGTAATGGGCGCCCATTCTGCCGGAATGAATACACATCCATAAGCTAGCGAGAAAATGTGGCATTTCAAAAAGACTTGGGATAATCGAACAGAAAAATTATAAAAAAAAAAGGGCAGAGCAATGTCATTCTTTTCTGCTAAGCTCTAAATTTGGTGCATATGATTGCTTAGGGGAAGTGTTAGCAGTCTAAAGTAAATTAATGCCACTTTTGATGGATCAAGGGTGGGTATTGTTGGCTGTGCAAAGCTTACTGGCACCAAACATGGGGTTTCTATGAGTTGGACGATGATTCATGGCTGAGTAACATTGTTTTGGTTTGATAAGGATTCAAAAGCAACTGTTTGTTTATTCAAATTCCTTAGAAATACTTCCTCCTGTAACGTTGGTTCATCTGCAACAGTTCGTGTTTGCAGAGATAATGATTTGTAGAATCCCCCAGTGTACACACGACTGCGCTCTGTTCCGGGGATTTGTAATTAGATCAACAGTGATACACCGGAAATCATCTACATTCTGTAGCTCATCCATTCACAAGTCAGCCCCTTGCTTTTTCGTCTTTAGTATAACATCAACATGTCTGCAGAAAAAAATACAGAATGCAAAAGAGAAATTTCAGCCATGGGAGAAGTGAGCAGCAGTGTGAATATTTATGCAGCTGGGAGCGTGAAGCTACAGTTGATGGTTGCTTCAGTGATTTACACATCTTTTTAAAATAGAGACAGCTTCCCACCACAATTCATGGAGGCAAAAGACCCCTGTTAAGTTGTTGCTCTGACTAATAGTCCAGAGATCAAAGGCATCTGGTGTGCAGCGACATGAAGTGATGACAAGCCACCAATTCTCATATGTGACAATATGAGACCAGCAAATGTATCACATTTCTGCTTGATAGAAGACGCAAACATTTAATCGATTATGTAAACAGTTGACAAATTCTTGGCTCAATTGACAGCACCCGTGTGACAAAACACTTGAAGAGCGCTTCACAGAAGGCACTTTACAGTTTGAAGCTCTGTTAAGTCATAAGCCAAGAATAGAGGCACAGGTGTCCAGTTAACTATTGATTAGTCAGCATTAATGTACTGTTCATCCTTATCAGATGAAACCAATACATGCTAATTATTCATCTACACCCCAGATTTCTTTGCTCATGCAAATGTATAGGGTATGCCCTGTTATGTTAACTTACACCACCTTTACCACATGAGTTCATGTAAGAATTGCATGTGAACACTTTGATGAATTGGATGTACTGAAACCCTCTTTTGAAGGCTTTATTTGCCCTCTTTGGCCTTCACCATCATAAATGTCGGGATTGTTATTCATAAGAAATATTGATTTATTCTGCATTGACTCTACATACCAGATTGGCCAGCAACTCAATATAGACGATGCTAAATAGCATATTGGCACTCAATTGGAAACTTTAGTACAACAACAACAACAACAAGACAGAACAGTCGACACAAACTTTTGTGCACACTCTGGAGGAGGGAGCTTTCTTCACATTGAACAATTTCAGTGTAAAATACCATGTTCACCACAAAAAAATATGTTAGCCAGGGATCCTGCTCCCACGTCGCCCAGTTTGTGATAAACCAACCTCACTGAATGTTTGGGCCTCAATAGGTTGACCTCGATTGACTCTTGCCAAGTGGATTACAACAAACTACTAACCCATTACGATCATTGAGGACATGGCTTTACAAAGGTTTTACAAATTGTCCAAGACTTCATCAAGCAGCAAATGATTTTTTTAAAAAAAAGATCTGTCAAATGTGTTTGAGAAATACCATAAGTACACATAGTTTATTCTGTTTGCTCTGGAAAAAATGAAATACACTATAGATTAAAACTGAAAAATATTTAATGATTGCGATTGATCAAAGTTAACCAAACAGCAAACCTGTGATAAATCTGATTAAAAATTGTCATTGTTTGACAAAACTAAAAGAAAAAAAAAAAGAAAAAAAAAAAAAACAACAAAAAACACAACACTTCTTCCTGCAACCCAATGAGTTGCCCCCTGCTGGCCATTTGAAGAATGCAGGTTTCAGTGTTGGACATGGTTTGACTTTTCAAACCCAAGGCAACTATTTGTGACAGTCTAAAGCCATGATGGATGAGTCTGATTACTCTCACAGTGATTTTGAGTGGCAAATAGTGTGAGCGCTGCTGTGTTTAAACTACTTGTGGGAGTTTACCCGTGACATGAAAACATGAAATGAAACAGCTTGTTGCCAGAGAAAAAAAAAAATGCTATTTTTCCATTTTAACCCTGACTGCAGCAATGAGACTTCACTTCGTTGTAGGAAACCATAACAATAAAGCTGAACAATAATATTGCTGAGTTCATAGGAAAACTGAAGATCATAAATTGTCTGTTGGTGTGGTGGTGATGGCTGGTGCCCACCTGGGCGACATAAACACTTAATTAGGATACAGTAGCTGCTATGGAAACATCAACATAACTGCCATATGCAGGGGAATTCGCGCGCTCTATTCATTTTTATGTAAGACGATATTCATGTGGGTGCACCATGCGGAAACCTACTCACTCGACCAGAGCTCCCACTCACTCCTCACACAGACCTCGCGTTCAGTGTTCACTTTCACACACACGTTGCTGAGCCGAGAGCGCTTTCTGTCTTTCATTCATCCCGGTGCAGGCTGCTCGCACTTTCTTCTTCTCCTTCATCTCTCTCCCCCCCCCCGCCCCTCCTCTTCATCCCTCGCGCTGGGATAGCTCACTTTGTTTTTGTTTTCCCTCCGCGGTGCCTTTTGGTCGGAGTAGTAGTGGATGATATCAACAGAGCAGCGTTTTTTCAGACCTCCGCGCGGAACTACGGGCTACAGAGGAGTCGCTAGAGGACACGAGCATCACGACAGTGGGCAAAGCGAGAGAGTTCGCTTTTTATTCTTTAATTATTTGTTTCGTTTGGAGAGGACGGCGTGATTTCTGGTGAGAAACACACTGAATATCTTTATTTAACTGCAGCGTTGCTACGGAAGCGCCACCTTCAAAGACTGTTGTTACATTTGCCGATTTCAAAGGACGTTAAGGGATTACAGGCGGTTGGCGGATGGTTGACGGTCTCGTGAAGAGGAGTCACTGCCTCTGCGCAAGGTGAGTGAGTGAGTGATGGACTGGGAAACACTGACTGGGCATTCCGTTCAACAGATGAGTTATCGACCATGGCTGACCTCGTTATTTGACACATGAGCGGTGTTTTTCAAACAAAATAAGGAAAGTTTGGCACCTTCAGAGCACGCAGAGTGGAGCTCATGCTGGGACAGCGAGTGTCCGTGGAGTTGAGGCAACATCTGCAAACTTTGTAGAATGTTGTTTAATCTGGACGTAGGTAAAAACCTTCCAATAAACAAAACATTAATCAACATGACAACATTATATTCCTCTATTTTAAATTGCCCCTTCAAAAAGAGTAGTCTCTTCAATAAAAGTACCTTTAAGTTTCATACCTCTATTAGTGGATTGTCTCAGGGTGGTTACCAGAAGGTTCTTTTTTTTCAATGAAATTAGCTCCCAATGGGATTTTTAATAATCAAGTCCTTAATTTTTGGCTTTGAAATATTGGAAAATGATTCAAATGTATATTGCATTATGGTCCCTAAAATCCTGGTCTTCTCAACAAATGATGCAAAACCCAAAGATAGAGTTTGCAATGCACAAGGACAAAGTAGAGTAACTCACCCTCATATCGGAAAACATGACAGCAGAAAACAGTCAGCTTCTCTGCATAATAAGTTACCTAAATGATTAATCAATTATCAAAATAGTTGCAGATGAATTCCCTGGCAATGAACCCTTCTCACAATGCACCCATCCTCTTTTTGGATGAATTTTGGAAAACCTGTCAACCCGCTGAAGCTGGGATTAGACACAGGGATTTTCCTCATGATTTAGAAACTTTTCACACCACAGCACACCCTGAGCCCCATGCCATCATCTGTAATGACTCTCTGTGAAATGTGAAAATGAGACACATGTCAGATATAATATGGATTAGTGCTGATACTTGCTGCATCTACTTTCACTGGCTGCTATCCATCTCATTGAGAGCCCTCTCACTGCAAGTATTTGTCACTCCAGGATGAATGTCCAGACTCATATGGGGCGTCGGAGGCAGGATGATACCAGCTTATGGCCTTTACACAGCGCCCGCCTGCCTGTCACCAAGACTGACACACACATACACACTTACACTGACACACACATGTGCACTGGCTATCCCTAAATATCACATATCACTCACTCAGACACATTGTAATGAGGTGTCATAAAAAACAATTTCACGTTATTTATGTCATCACAAGCAGCCACCATCAGTTCCTTGAAAAGAACATTTAACCCCAGGCGCCACTCTCTGCAGTTTATACACTAAGTCAGCCGCACCAGGTCTACTTTCCTCATGAAGCCTATTCAACCTGAGCCGTGCTGAGGCTTCATGCTCTGTTTACATACAGATATCGATCAGGAGGCGCTGACTTTACTGTACTTCAGGTCACTGCAGCAGGCAAAAGCGAGAAGGGTATCACTTGACCACAGCAGAATAAAACAGAAATATACCTTATATCCTATAAAAGAGCTTCAGTTAAAATTGCTATCTTATTTGAGAATCGAAGAAATCATTATTTTATGAACTCATCTTTTAAATTGGCAGTGAAAATTGCCTCAATGGTTGTCAGAAAATTCGATGACTCCTGAAATTTTTTTTTTCTGAAATTCAGTTTGAATA
This sequence comes from Thalassoma bifasciatum, assembly GCA_008086565.1. NCBI lineage: Eukaryota > Metazoa > Chordata > Actinopteri > Labriformes > Labridae > Thalassoma > Thalassoma bifasciatum. The sequence goes on from RPOG01000103.1 coordinate 627,535, forward strand.
AAGGCTGGAATGAGCAGATGATTAACTCGTTCATTAAAAACCATAACATGAAGCATCTGCTATGAAGAGGCAGTTTTGTAATGAGAGTTTTCAACCAAACAATCCATGAATAAGGAAATAATGAGAATGGATATTGAAAACAAAGATTTTTGTTGATTGCAGTCTGTTGTAAAAACAAAAAAATGTTCGGTTTAGTGTCGGTTGAGATTATGGAAACTGGGTACCACATTTGGAAGACTAAAATTAAAAGAAAAAAGAAACTCTCAGAGTTTAGTCTAAGAACTGACTTAACTATGGGATCATGCTAATTGTATTTTTGGTGATCAAAAAATTACTGAAATGCTTTGATGCTTTATTTCACAATGAAGATTACATTTTTTCATGTTGTTCTTGTATCCTCTAAATCTGAGTAAACAAGGGGAGAGATCAACACAAGCCTAACAGCTTTTATCTATGCCAACACATTGCCTTTTACTTCTTAATGATACTCCAGGTGATGATATTGAGAAGAGTGAAAAATGTAAAATAAAAAAATAAATTAAGCAAGTTAATGAGCATGTTCATAATGTGGAACATATGCAGCGAGGCTCTGAGCCATTTAGATGTACAGGAGCCGTTTTCACTCTCCCCCTCTCTGTCTGAACGTCTCTCATGAGGTGCTGAGCTGCATCAGGGGGAGAATCTGATTAACCGACTGGCATAATTTACACAGTCCTGGAGGAATAAACAGAGAGGGGCTGTAGTTCTTGAAAAGTGCCTGCTCTCCCTCCATACATTCAAATAAAGCACACACTCTGGCTCACACGCTGTAAGACACAAACACTGACACACACCAACACAGTCCAAGGACAGTAATTGAGGCAGAGCTGCTCTTTAAAGTAGCTGCAGCTTCTTCTGCTTTTTAATAGGACAAGGATTGATTGAGTGTGAGTGTGCGTATGTATGTGTGTGTATGTGCATGTGCATGTTTGTGGTCACGACGAATGACTGCTCTACTTTCCCTTATATTGATAGTCTATCATGTGTAGGTGTGTCTGTATGTTCCCTTCCAGTAGTGCTCCATAGCAACAGGCGGCATACCCTCTTTCTCACACAATGTATGCTGTGACCTTTCCTGAAGAATGTGTGCATGCAAGTTTTGCATGAGTGCATCATGTGTGTTCATGTATGTGTTCATGTGCATCAGTGTGTGGGCTATTTGACCTTTCTAAGTGCAGTCATTAATAGCCTTAAAATATGTATTACCAAATGGCCAGCTGTGCCATCGTCATGATCAAGGTATTGAAACTGTCTGTCTCGCAGAAGCATCATCAGCGCACTATCCAAGCGCTTTCTGTGCCTCTTTTTCACAAACAAAGCAGATATCATCACATTTGCGACATATTAATAATGATTTTTACTGGCTTTGAACAAGTGGCATTATCATTTTGACTGTGTTTTATGTCCCTCTTTAACGAGAACAAGAGAGACATCTTTAATATATATCTTGACATGGTTGTCGTGTTATGTTAATATCAGTGTTCAACTAATAACTGGTTGCATATTTCATATCCGGGAATAGCAGACAGAGCTCTTTGGAAATCAATTTTCTTTTGCTCTATCACAGCGTTCGGAAACTGGCCCACTGCCAGATAGGGAGGAACTGAAAGGAAGGAGAGAGGGGGTATTGTGGGTGCATCAGCAAGCGAGGGGAGAAAAATGGGCTTATCAGATGCTGAATTTATTCTCCTCTGTCTTTGAATTTGTCTAAATAAGTTATATGCTTTCTCAAAACTTCATAAACATCCTCACGAAGAGCACTCACACTGAGGGATAGATACAAGTTGAAGAAGCACAGGCTCTCCGTCACAGCTCATAGCTTTCTTCTTACACAGGCGAGGTGCTGCAAGGTCATGGCCTGTTTGGTTCATGCATTAGTTTATGATGCACAATCACAGCATGCGCATTACGGAGCATATTCCTTTGTGTGTATGTATGTTTGGCCATGATTTACCCTGCACAGTATGAGCCTCATATGCTTGCATGCTCCCTTTATAGATGGGGGGAGTGTTTGCATGTGAAGACTCCCTTTAATGAATAACTTACAGCTCATAGTGGGCTCTGTGCTGCATGTGTTCAGGGTTGCTGACCATGCTCACTCGCTTTCTTTGACATATTTCTGGGAAAGAAAACAAACAAGGGCTGCCTTCTCATTTTCAATTCCCTTATCAAACTCAAACCCATATTTAGAAAAGGTATCATACTCTATGACTCAAATGGCAAAGGAGGCAGGGTTCATGTGACTGAAACAGGCGGTAATTTGTAGGGTGGTGTGAGGATGAATACTATCATTTGCAACTGACTCCTCTTTGATTCTCTGGGTTTTGCTGCGAGACATTTCTCTTTTTCCTTTCTCTCCTTTGATCTTGCCAGATTTACCTCACGTTTAATCTAAAATAGTTCAAAGACTCAGTTGCTTCTCTTTTTGGATTATTTTCAACACTGACTTTATTTGTCTTTGCTTGATCATTTGACTGTTGATTGCCTTGATCGATGTCATTGATTGCGTCTCTGCTCTTGTTGCACCAGCTTGCCAGAAGCACTGTTGTCTAACACAGACTTAAGGGTCGAACAAGCTGTAATAGTGGTACCCAAAAGCTACAATCAATATTCCTGATGTAAAACATTTCAAAAAATGTCAAACATAAAGTAGAAGCAAAGATAATACTTAAACTACAGTTACCTCTGTTAACCCTGACCTTGATCCATCTAATTAGTCCATCACAGTCAAACAGCAGGAAGCACAGCTGACCACGCATAAAGCAGTAAACAAGGGTGTGTTTTAGGCGCTCACACACCTGCAGAGACACACACACACATACTGCATTAATGAGCTGTGATTTTTACCTCTAGCTTTCTGTGTGGATCCCTGCAGGCATGACAACTTCCATTTAGTCCAGCAAACATACACACACACCGACAGCGAGTTAAACACAGGCACGCACATAAAACAGAAACCCTGTGATTGACAGTCGATCCTACGAGGGTATTTTTGCTCACGTCCCCTTAGGACCAAAATACATCAGGAAGTCTCAGCTGTATTATAGTGAAACTATAAATACACCAGCTTAATAGTCAAACAAAACACTCATTGTGACATTTAGAGTGGTTGAGCCTTTGTGCCACAAAACAAGGAGCTTATTTGATGAACTTTTCTCAGAGAGACTGTCACTTCTGCTGGTAAGCTGTTTGTAGTCATGATGGGAACACAGAGAGTGAGAGAGGACTGAGAGATATGACACGAGGAAAGTCATTACAAAGCATTATTTGGCTTGTTTCACCTCAGTCGTTTGACACATTGCAATTTTATGCCTGATTTCTTATACAGTTTTTTATTTTTCTCTTCAGTATCTTTTCAATGCATTATTTTTTATGTCTCACTCCAGCCCAGTCTCTAGGGTGATGTACGTCTTTTGTGTTTTGTGCTTGTTGCCTCATGGGAAATTTGTTTGCTTCCGTCTTAGTTTTGCTCTAATCTACACACTGCCATTACGGGAAACATTCTTTGAAATGTAGCATTTATAATGTGAGAGATTTTGTTTGGGTTTGAGGAAATTACATTGATGAAAAAAAAAAAATTATTACAACTTTAATTCAATAATTTAAGACAAGGTTTTCTGTTTTTGTGGCTGTGTTTATAACAATGAAACCACAAACCCATTGAGGTCTGTGCATTGGTGCGGCACCCTATTTAAAGAGGATTAAACTATATTCCTGCAGTATTTGAGTCCTGGAATCGTGCTATATCGTGTGATCTCAGGTCTAAGACAACTCCTGTTTCAAGAGAAAGTCACGGACGTTGAAACTTGGAGCAAATTTTCTTGTCCTGTTAAGACAAACTTCCCGTGCTCAATGTGCCAGAGTATAAAAACAGAGCAATTAGTCGCTAATGGAAGAGATAGACCCCAACAGCTTTGTTGCCATCCAGCCTGGCATCCCCCATATGTTACTGTAATATAACAACGGCTCAAACTTCAGGCAGCCTTTTGTCTCCCCCCATTAACTCAGTTTGCCTAAGAGTCTTACAGAACACATGCACCCACCCACCCACACACACACACACACACACACACACACACACACACACACGCACACAGATTGACACAGAGAGGCGGAGATGTGCTCGGTTAAACTGAGAAAACCTAACTTTGCCCGAGATAATAGTCTTCATTCACCGTCGAATGAATCCATATTGTGACCTAAAGCGGTAGATCTGCTATTAACACCATTAACAAGTAATGGTCCAGGGAGAGAGATTTTCAGAGATAAAAGTACCAAAGTACCCTCATGAATAAGGGGTCTAATAGAAGAAGAGAGGTTATAAAATCTAGAGGGAGCAGTGCAAAGGGTTGGCCTTTTCAATCTCATTATTCCATGAGAGAAAAATATTCACTTGAACTATAAAACCTCAACAGAGATCAGAGGAAAAGTAATTTGAATCAAACATAAACAATATGTAGTGAGTACAATATGTGTCAGACATTTCACCATGTTTGTCAGAAAATATGTTTTAAAAGTGCTGCTGACAATAAACTTTTACCTGATGACGCTAACGGCCTATGCAACCCACACATACAAAGAAATCAAACCTTAAATGTCCATATATTAACTTAGTTGTCAAGAAATGGAATGTATCAGTGTCCTACCTGAATCCACAATTAGAGGAAGCACAGAAAAATGTAATAGAAAGTTAACTCAGTCACTCGCCAACAGGTAAATCCAATAAAGTTATCTGACTAATGAAGCATTGTATGAAAAAGGGAACTAGGCCTCTACAAACACAGACAGCCTTTATAAATTTTTTCATCAGGTTTAAAGGAAAAATCTTAAGCTAGAGACTTTGGTTTTGTTTGCAGGCTAAGATTAAGCTTATGCACCGGAAAAACAGAAAACATTTCAAGCATTTGTGTTATTTTTCAGTTCAGAAACCTGAAAGATGAGCTGCAGACATGACCATAGTGCTCAGATCAGATGGAGAATGTCATCCTTCTTTTCTGTGCCTATAGCTCTATAGCTTTATGAACTTATTGGTAGTGAAACGTTTGCTCTACATTTGAGACAAAAGTCTATCTATTTTTCAAATGTATGTAATTTATTGTCTGTGGGTGATCATTAGTTCAGCAGATATTACAAAAAGTTGATTCTAGATAGAACTTCTTTACCTCTAGATAGAAGTAGAAACAGTCTTGTAACCTGACACACCAGAGGGACTTTGAAATGTCCATGGTAGGTATGGGGTTTATTACACATTTATCAAGGTAGCACCTTATAGGCAATGTTTGGTAAAGAAAAATCCTTCAAAAATACTTGAAGGTGTTTGAGAGAAAGTTTTATCCTTCACATTCAGTATGTTCCAATGGGTGCAATGGAAATATGATGTAGAGGATAATCTGCACACCACCTTTGAGGGGTTAGATACATAACATAAGCCTGACAGGTTGAACTGTCATATCAGTACAAGATTCGTGCTGTTTTTGTAAATTTACATTTGCACATCAAAGACCATTGCTCATCCTATAGTATGAGGGGTTGGCTGGTACCATTCCATTTTGTAAAACTGCTTCCACACTAATCACTTCATGAGCAGCCATCGTTCATAGGCTTGTTTTTGCTGATGTTGCAATGAAACTGGTCCTTTGGGTACCACCTTGTCCTCTTGAAATTATGCTGTGCGGTTTAGTCATCCTCTGACTTGGGATAAATGTGACAGCTTGTAGCTTTGAAAGATAAGTCTACCTGATGATGGATATGGAATGTGGCCAATCAGTCTGCTTTGTACGGTCAGATATATTGTTTACGATGCTGACTGTGTTCCAAACTGAAATAGGTACCAAAACAAGAATCTGGCAAAGATACAACAGGTTATTATGAGGGGGGGATTAATGTCTGAACAAAAGGTTATGGTAATATTTCCATTCGTTGTTTGGCCATTTCAATCTTGGCTAAAGTGATGGCTGACATTGCAAACAATGGAGGCATGCAGCTATTATTATACATGGGGACTGATAATTGGTTTCAAATTGGTTCTTATGTTCTCTATGCTACACTAGTCTGTTACTATTACAAAAAGACAGCCTACAAGGCCTTTTCTTTTTTATTTGCTTATCTTTATTTATTCAGCGAGTTTCATTAAGATCAGAATCTTTTTTTGCAAGGTAAAGTCAAGAGTGAACACACACACGCACACACACACACACACACACACACACCTATCTCAAATATTAGATTAAAAAAAAATATCTGCAAGAATCCCCGAGAGGAATGAGTGTCTCCAACTTCAAGTTGCATTGCAATTTATTCCAGAAGTGAGGTGAATAATACAGCAGCTTATCTGCTCTTCTTTTGCAAGAGTAGATAAGTCTAGCCTACACCATCCCTCATGAGTAATCCCTGCCCTCGAGGCCGTATTTCCACCACTGGGATAGAAAAGGAGGGAGAGAAGGGGAAAGAGAGACAAAGAGGAAGGAAAGCACAGTGTGAATATTTAAAACAGAATATTTCAAACTGTCAGTATCAAGTGGACACACGCATTACTCAGAGAGGTAAATTATGTCCAAAATAGGATTTGGGGCGGAACAAGTTGGGAGTAGGAGGAAATCATAAAAACAAAGGCACTCACACACTCTTTCTGAGGTGAGGGAAGTTGTGAACTGACCTTGGCATGTGCTTCTCTACCTTCAGTCCACAATTTGTCTTCTCTCCCTGGGAAATTTGACCTGAGATCATGAATGTCGGGACAGACAGAAGCCCTAATTACATATTTGCATTGTTTATTTATGATCTGTAGCTCTCAGTTTTATGTTCTAACAGCCAGACTTCTTTCTCTGTTGCCCAGCTGTGCTTGAGTGTGTGTATGTTTGCAGTTTGCAGCATTGAGCTAGAAAAGTACAAAGCAAGCCCCTGCAGTGAAACAGTATGAATGTGAATTTGGATTCAGACTGGGGCTCTAGCTGCTTTAAAGACTTCACTCCCTCAGTCTAGTACCTTTGATTGCTAATGTACAAAGGATTGTTAATCTTGGAGCAAGAGGGGAAATGCAAAAGGAAGACAGCGTTCAGAAAGATAACATTACCAAAAGGAGAAAAAACTGTAATGTGGAACATCAGAGTGACACGGATGAGTGTCTTCACGATATAGGGTTCCATATTATTACCCTCACAACCTTTTCTCTTGTTATTCCCACTCGGGACTCATTAGACAGGTCATTGACTCACAGGCTGATGTCAATATTTCATCATCTGAATGCATAATTTGACAGCTAAATCAGGGCAGCTATTTATTCCAAATGAGATGGGAAGTTGGGAAGTATAGAATATGTGAGTGCAGAGAGAGAAGGACAGACAGTCCAGTTCACAGCAGTTAACCTCCTCATGAAGGAGACAATGGTAAGCTTGAGGACGGGGAACCTTAAAAAAGATCTGAAGTGAAATTTGCCTTTGCATCCCTACCTCTCATCCTTTGCTGAGTTTGATAGCAGTCATCATTACATCATCTTAAATACATATTTGATCAGTTTAGGTGTGTTTTTGGACCACAAGAGAGCTGAGGATATATTTTTAATAGCAGTAGTATCTCTTAAGCCCCCCCATTAGGCTCAAACATTTCACTATTTCTCCGCCAGTACAATAGGTTCTCACTTAGCATAGTGCTATTTGGTTGCAAGTTATATTACAAACTAATTAATATTCTATGCCCTGGCGACTGAAAACAGTCTAAGTGGTTGCACTTATTATAAAAGAACAAAAAGGCACGTCCAATAAGATGCCGGCTTTTAAATGAATGGTGAGCTGGAGGCTGAGATTTGAGGGAGGGCTCAGAGTTCACATCCGTGTTAAATACTTGATGTGGTCTTAAAAGGATATCCCCTCAAGGTTCATTCTGTCTTCAAGTGCCTCAGGCTTTCACTAAGACTCATCTAGTTTTAGCAATTCCGTTTCTAATTGAGGTTAGACATTTACTCATTATTCTCTCGAGCTCCTGTTTTTGGTGTTCATCTGTGACCTCACTTTAACTTGAAGAAGTGTTATGTTGTGTATTTTCATCTTTTTAATTTTCACCTCACAGGCACAGCACTCCATAAAGGGATTGTTTGGTTTTATTGAAGTGGGATGGAGGTACTCGTCAATAGTAAGTTTATTACCTTGGAGATCAGCTGACCAGTGCATGGCTGGCTACAGAATATGGGTGCATCTATTAATAATGCCGAATCAAAAAGGGTTTTCTGATGGAAAGAGCTTAAATAAACAAACACTAACTTCATCCTTTAAGTCTGGGTTTAAGTTTCTTAAAATTATCTGAATTACGATGTAGAGTTGACCCCATCTGCAGCAGCTAACAGCTTAGCTTCTGTGTTCATTCTTCGATCGTTTTCTCAACAAAGAGGCTGAGCCAACCACTTTCCCCTGTGGGTAATACACTTACTATTGACAAGTACCTCATGCAACCCCACTTCAGTCGTCACACAAACTAACCCTTCAATCTCCCCAAAGTGCACCCAGACTATTTAACATTAAAAACCAACAAGTATCTCATCAATAATCAAAATTGAGCTTCAGAAAAAGCGTTTGAACCATTCAGACTGTGCTCGTCTGCTTCAGTAGGACTGTGTGGGTGTAGTTTAGTTAGATTGACAGCAGTTTGGCCACACAGGCAGACAACCCACCAACTGTCATCAGATTATGAGTCAATTATTGCAAAATCCTGAATGATGCATGAAAGACAGTCAAATTACCATTTCATCCACATCAAACCTGTGATCGAGAAGCATAGATGAAAGTGGTAAAAGTAAAAGAAAAAAATCTCTCTTTAGAAATAACCAAAAGTAAATGATGGTTGTAGTTTGGGGAGAGCTTTGAAGTTGCTGTTGTGTGCTCATGCATGCTTCACATATAGTTGAACTAGTTGACTTGTGTTGATCGTAAGTCTAATTGCGTAAAACATGGACATAATCCTCTGGTGCAGCAACTCTGCTTCAGCCCCTTTTTGTGCTTTATATTAGTGAAGCTTCCCCTCGACTCCTTGTTGCTACTTGGACTTTAGAAGAAAAAACCCTAAACAAAATGTTTTGCTGTTTTGGCTTCTTGATTTTGATTTTGATATAACCCTTATCCTTTGAACGGTCCAGCTGAATTTGTAATTGATTTAATAAGAAGAAGTTATTTTTAAAAGTTTATTCTGGTAGTTCTGTCCATTAATTGAGAGGAAAGGACATTGGGTGAAGTAGGGCACTTGGAAGAGAGAATGGGGGCTGGCATGTAGTACAGGTTGGATTTGACCGCTAAGCTGAACGTGAGCCCAAGGTTAGACTGCATAAGGCCAAAACTCAGCTGATCTGGATTGTTTTAGGTTCAACAGTCACAAATGTCACATATTAAGTTTTCACAAAAAGGTACATGTCCATTATTGGCCATCCTTTACTCTTCAAGGAAATAGATTATTTCTATTCATTTGAGAAAATGTACATTTTTAGGTGGAATTCAATAATACTTTCTGTATCCATAAGCTTTCATCACCTAAATGTAACAAGTAGAAACAAAGAACAAACATGGCTTCAATCCAAAAATAAATTGGAACAAGAAAATGCAGATTAAATGTAAATTTTGTCACACTTTGAGTCTTCCAAAACAGGAGTCATTGCCCCCAGTAGCTAAGATAATTTGGATGCCTGTGAACACAGCAATTCCACTGTAGTGCTGGACTGAGCAACTAAGTCTAGATCCCCTTAGAGCTAGATTTGGACAGTTTTTACAATTAGACAGTGCTGCATGGAGGAGTAATAACACCCCTCCACCCCCACCCCTCACCCCTCTTAACATCCATTATTCCACAAACATTAAAACATAATTTAAATGCTTTAAGACGTCAACACTATAATACAGTCACTGTTTCTGTCGATAGTTTTGTGTATGTTCTTGTTTGCATTTTTGAAAAGAAATTAAGAAATCCATTTTGTCAGCCAAAAATAAAAAATCCTTGCAAAAGCTTTATGTCCATTTTATAAATGTTGAACCAATGGTTCCCCCCAAAGCACCCAACTCTAGCTGAACTCTTCCATCAGTTGTGAAACCAGGTTTTGAAATATCCAAACTGCATGCTGACTTGATGCTGCTAGCACATGTCCTCTATATATAAACTCTCTGTGCGTGTGAGACACCTCCATCATCAAAGATTACATGGTTTCATCCAGTGACCTCTGTGTGCAACTGAGTGAAAAATAAGATGCAAATTGCACTGTAACTCTAGAGAGCTAAACAGTAATGAAGTAATGGAAAGATGTCTGCTGATACTAAATATAACATGCTTGTTTGTGATTCCTGCTGTTCTGTAAATTGATGCAAAGATTGACATTAAATTGATTCTGTAAAAAGATGTTTTACAGTAATAGTCAATTTCAAGCCTCTTTTGCACAAAGACCTGTAAACCAATGTTACATGAAGATATCATATTCAGTGCCTCCAATTATAACCCCACCTTCAGCACCCTCATTTTTCCTCTTTCCTTCCTCCCTTCATTATTTCACCCCATTATCAGTCTATCCATCTCTTCGCTTCATCAGGCCTGCCATTCCATTAATCTCACCAACAGATTGCCTCCATTAATTAGTCGTCTCCTTCCATCTTTGCGTGTAATAATCAGAGGTAATAGAGATATTAGGAGGATATGGATATTTCCTGCAGTCACTATTGCTTTTAATTAGGCAAAAGATTAAAAGATAGCCTCTTTTCTGCCTGAGAGACAGCAAAGGTCTTTTTCGGGCCACAAAATAATGAAAGGCACAAATACTGCAAAAATGAAATGTGTCAGTCTGCAGAAAATATCTGTCCCATGATGTCTCAGAGGATGCTTCACATCATGGAGGTAATAATGCATCCATTCCTCTAGACAAAACAGGTAGCTGCTTGTCATCTGTGACATTTCGGTGAGAATACTACACCTCACAGACATGTATAAATTGCAATTGTAAATTGTAATACGTTTATTGTGAAATGCATCTGGATTGTCATTTAATTTCAGTGTGAAGGCTCTCATTTTGAAAATTGAATTAGATAATAGGAGAAGTATCTGTGCAGCATGTCTGTGGTTAATTGGAAGGTCCAGGGTGCACTAAACAGACAAGGAAAACAGACAGGGGTAATTACCAGTTGCGTGTGCGCACTCACATATGTGCGAGTGTGTGCACGGCAGTGTTGTGCAAACGTATCAGCCCAAGGTAATTACACTACACCAGACTTGAAATAAAGACCATCAATTCCTGTCACTTCTCCTCCCTGCTGACACATGCAGAACATTTGGTCTGATCTCATCACTAATGTTGCGGTTCCCAAGACACCAGTGCAGGACTAAAGGTCAGAGTCTTTCAAAGAAACCGGAGCTGACCTCTGCAGCATTCATCGTTCCTGTGCTGTGAAGCACTTTGCCCCTTTAAGCACTCGGTGCTGTCGCATCCTCTGGGAGAGGAGCTCATCCAGTTTAATGGTTGATGTTCCTGGACGCCTCCCCATAGACCCGTTACTCACCCTAACCCTGTCAGAGCGGCGCCTACAGCAAACACATAATGAAGAGAATAGAAAATTGAGCACAAGACCACAGGGCTCATCATTAAACCATTTTCTATTATCAGTACAGCATAGAAAGACAACACTGCTGCCTGGTTGTTAAGAACCCACAGCCACGGCTCTCAGTGGGATGCTCGGGTCTCTATGGTTTTACTAGGAAGGCAATGCCAGCAAAGACAACGTTTACAGACACTGTCTCTCACCAGGGATTCGAGCTGGAGACCTTTTAAAAGATTATCTTGGAGACTAATCCGAAAAAGTTTCTTTTGGCTTTTCTGTTCACTTTGCAGCTTTTCTTTTTCTGCCAGAGTTCAGAAAGTTTATGCAAAGACTCTAATACAATATTTTTCCTTACAAAACAGAATCTAAAAAACTAGAGCAGAGATACAGATTCAAGCTGAACCACAGACTGTATTCAGACTCAGAGCCTGAGAGGAAAGGAGAAGAGATGAAAGTTTTACTTTAAAGCCGGGTAGATCAACTCTAAGATACCAATGCCCTGCTGAAGAACGTCAGGGAAAACATCGCTTTGTAAGGGAAACTTTTGTTCCTTTTTTTTTCTTTTCTTTTTTTGTTTTTGCTGGTGTTAACCTCTAGGACGTTTGTTCTTCAGGTGAAGAGAATTCAGGAGATTAGGAGTTGGTTGTAAACATTCTGAACAGAAAAGAGTAAGGAATCCTCACTTAGATCAAGAAAAGCACAGAGGACTGGTGGGTCAAATTTTTTCACATGACCAGGTGGAAACCTCCAGAGTTGAGAGGGAAATTTGTTGCAGAAAATGAAAATGGACTGTTCAATCCTCGGCCTGCACTTGGCTGGTACTTGTCTGTCCCTTTTTTTCACTTATGTGCATGACACCAATGATGTAATCAGAATTTGGAGCCAACCTCAAGAAACAAGATCATGAATGCACAGAAGTAATCCTGAAAGGTATCCTGAGAAATATGTTTTCAGAACTCAAAGCAGTCTTGGTCTTTTTCGCAGTTTTACCTGGCTGTATCATTTCTCATTCAATACACTGTGTTTACAGTTGTGTCCTGAAGGGATCTTTGTGTGGAAACTCACAGGCATGAAAAAAGGTCCAGTTAAAGACAAAGGAATCCAATATGGCAGCCTGAAATATCCTGGATGTGGCGGCACTTATGGTCTATGCCTTACATCTGTCAAGCTGTGCCACAATCAGGGGGATATTGTGTAACACTGACTTAATGTTATCATAACAATCATACCATGTCACTTACTGATGGAGTGAATTTGAGCTTTTATTTTAAAATATCAAAGGTATTAACAATGTAAAACTGCATATGTATGTTTTGTTTTGTTTGAATGTTGAGTTGTTCAGCTTGAAAGGATCCCAAAAGAAAATTACATATACATAGATCAACAACTGACTGTTGAGTAAAATGCAGAAAGTCGAGCTAGAGCCTCAGGCCATGTTTCCAAGACTACAGCCAAAATCATCCATGAGAGAATATTCTGACAGAGAGGATCAACATATTTTGGGCTGAACTGTCACTCTGAATCTGTCATTCTGAATGAAACTATTTCTCTACTGAGATGAGATCCATGCATGATTGTGCACCTCTAACACACGGTGTATGGTTCACTGGCATTTTATTCAGCCCTGCATTCTAATCATGTTCTTATTTGTGTGTCTGTGTGTGTGTGTAGTCTCAGATGAAGATGAAGTCTGCGGGCGTCGTGGATGGAGGCTTGTTCACAGAGAGCTATTGTAACATCTGCAATGCCCAGCTCATCTCCGAGTCCCAGCGCACCGCTCACTATGAGGTGAGTTGGTCTCCAACAGGAACTTTGCACAAAACAACAACAGCAACAAGAAATTTCGATACTGTGGCCATTGCTCGAACAGGCAGTTCCCCACTCTGTGCACTTTGCATCAGCCTTATTTGTACCAATTTGTGCTTGTGCCGTTCAAAACAGTGCTCATCCATTATACATAGACTTAATGCAGTATGGTAATGCCCGCCACTTGCACACAAACAAACACACACTCACTTTATTTTAATTTTGTCTACCTCTCAGCAGACTCACTTGGAGTAATTTAATGAATAGCCATTAAATAATCAGCTCTGTTCGCTCTTTAAATAGAACCAATCTGTGTGTGCGGCATGTGTGTATGTGTGCACGGATGAGCGCAAGGATATATGCATGCCGACTCCTGTGCCTGTGTTGCATTGAGGTCGTCCTTGATTACAAGACACAATTGGGATTAACAAGCAGACTAATGAGGACAAGGTTCTTATCTGGAGAGAATTAACTCAGAACCAGAACATCGTGTATGTGCCTGCGCATATGTGTACCAACCACATTCACATGAAAAATCTCTTTGTGTCTTTGATACTCAGTCTGGTGAAAGCACATGACCCTGAGTTGTGCAGAAAAATGGGCAGGTGAATCACACTGGGTCTTCAGTGGCACCCCTAACTAGAAGTCAGAAGACCAAGGAGAAAAGGTGGTGAATGATACTGAGAGGAGAACTGAAAGTGGGTTCCTTTTTATGAGTAAAGAAGGTAAAGCATAGGAAGAAAGAGCAAAAGATGGCTTCACTTTGATGCGTAGGGCTCATAGCAGGGCCCATGCTAACAGGTGCTGCCATTCAGTTGGCAATCAGACATTTGATTGGTAATTAAGAGCCAATAGCAACAACAGAATAGAGTGTTTAGCTTAGCTTAGCTGTAAGAGAAGGTTTGGCAAATTCATTGTGAGTGCAACTCACATATTCAGCTTTGCTCCTCACCCCATGAATACTTTTTTTTTTTTTTTTTTCACAAATATGTCACTATTTTAAAGTGAAACAAACATGCTTACCAATGGGACTCCATTTATTTCCAGAAAACAGTTTTACAATGAAGAAATGTTACAAAACACAACTTTTCTTATTCTTTGATTCAGGCCTGTATGCAATTCCAGTTATCAAACAAATGGTGCCATTCGTCTTCACATACTGTTATTGTATGGCACATTTGGTTGTAGCATTAGCCGCATGTACAGCTGCAAATCATCAGCCAATAAACTTATTTCACCATGTAGCCACCAAGGCAAGTACATGAAATCATATGTTGGGGGACCTCTTGAAAAACTAATGCAACAAAAACAAATGACACGTGTACTATGCATAGGCAGTGATACACATGGCTGGATAAATTCATGTGGTGTCTCTGAGCGCATAGTTGAAGACCTCAAAAATGAACTAAGTGAGATGAATGCAGCTTTGCAGAACAAGCTTCACAGCGCAGCCCCAGTAAATCACTGAATAATGTTACAAGTGATGATTTGATGAACTTCAACATTTCACCACACACATCTTGGAAAGACCCAAACACATACAAGTGAAGTGCCAAGCAAACTTGCAAAACTAATGGCAGTGAGCCTTGCCAGTTTGAGACTTCAATTTCCTCCCTTCTGTTATCAAAGTTATCTCATCTTTTCATCATTTCATGTCCTGAATCTAAATTGTCTGTTTAGTTTTAAATAGTCATACTTTTCCAAATGATTCGATCAATCCCTAAATATTAATTCTTTTTGCACATTTTATCTTAGACGGTGATGCATAAGCACAACCGTTTCTTTTACGCAGCCGAACAGGTGTGGTAACCCTATGGTGAGTGCCTGTAATGGTGGGATCTACTGACATTAAATTGAATCTTCTTTCAGGGTCTTAACCTGGCTCATGCACAGTGCTAATTGATTTTTTCTTTCACCATTAGTACAAACGGTCTGTTTTCAGTGCGAATGGCATGACATGCATATGGCCCTGATCATTTCAAGGACTATCCACTTGGGAAAAAAAGCCTTAAGAGATCCAGGCACTTGTTCTTGTAGCACAATGCCTACACACTATAACAGCTTTGTCCACCACCACTCTTTAACAGGGATGCTGTTAGTAAACACACCATTCAGACTTGGCCTCTTCTTTACTCCACAACAAGCAAAAGAGAATGTGGGTATGTGTAGCTCAGCCCAAACCCTCAACCAAACACACAGAGCTCAGAAGATCAGAGGAGGAAGCCAGTAGCCTTTCTACATTTGGTTTCCTCCTCAGTGTCAAAACCGAGCTCTGCTGTTAGTCCGCCTTTTACATTTAGTTTTACACTGAACCCCACAACACAGCAATATGGGGGGCGTAGTGTGTGGTTTCGCACAGCATGACAGTGTTGAAAAGTAGACACAGATGCATTATGAGTAAGTAGCTTTCATATTAAAAAAAAAAAAAGTTGGAAACTGCTCGATAGGTTTGGGCTAAAATAACTGTATAACAGTACACTAAACTCTTTATATCGTCTTTCAAAACCACAGTCCAGTCAGATATTAGTCAACTATTTCAGCCTCCAGGGGTCTGTCTGCCTGTGAAGTCTTTCCTGTGTACATCGTTGTCCTTTTCTTCTTCTGTGGTATAAGTGGTATAACATTCTTGCCTAGTCCCTGATGTGCCATATTTATGATTTTTGTTTCACACAATAAAATTGCGTCTTTACTAAGCTTTCAACTGTTGGCATCAGTTTAGAGAAATGTCACCGCAATAATTTTTCTTCTCTTCTCCTGAGGTGAACATTTGATATTATCTACAAAACAAAAATGTGTTTTTTACTGGGGTTTGTGTCCTTATTTTGGCCATGCATCACACAGTGCGTCATTAAAAGTGATGATGATCCATCCAGGTTGTAGATTAACTACATGATATCAAATTTTTACTTCAAATGCTGTAAAAATCAGAGGCTTGGATACAAAACTTAAAGACAACAACACCAAAGGGGCTTAAAAAAAAGTGATGGATAACTTCAGAATGCTCTTTTTTTTCTTTGCCTTAGTCCAAGATAACAGCCAGTGCATTGCACAATTTTCTTACATATGCTCCAAAAAATTTATTTATTGCTTTGATCTTTTCTTTGAGCAAACTCAGTTTAGTTCAGACCACAAATGCTTTCTCAATGTTTGAAAGAGGTTTGGCACCAAAAAAGGAAGAAAAAGATTTATGAAACTTTTGTTTTGTTGATTGACCCTGCATGAAGTTATTGTTTTAACTCTTTTTGAGTCATACCCCAACAATTTTGATTTTTGTCTCCTGTCCAAGAGGACATAAATAACCTGAGATTATTACTGATCCATGTAAGTGCTTTCTGGGACCTGCTGTTTCACTTTAGGCTCTCTGAAGTCTTCTGAATGATAGAAGCTCAAGGCTGTCAGTCCATTGAGGATCCAGCAGATCTTTTGTAAACACCAATACTGCAGGGTCTTTATTCTACAGATTCTTAACAGAAAAATGTTTAACTTATTTTATTAAATAAGAAACTTGTTAATACAATATATTTTTGTGGAACTAAAATTTTGATGTGCATTTGACCTAGAAGTACGGATGCCAAAGCATCTCAAAAAGGGCCTGCATTGATCCACACAGGAATAGGAGGAAGTTTTTCTTTTCTTTTTTCTTTGGCTGTAACCCTGTCCATAAGCTAAGACATAAATAGCCATGACTCACGCAGACAGAATACAACTGAGACTGAGTTCAAGTGACTTTAAAGTCCATTTTCTGCTGCACAGATTAAGCAACGATCAAACGGTTCAGGGATCAGTGAAACACCACATTCCACTTGCACTCTTGTCCCACGGAAGGCTGATGTCCACGATTCTTACACACCACTGTCTGATTTGACACTCAGAGGGAAGAAACACAGAGACATGCATAGTCCATTAGAGCGGGGTGAATACTGAAGGTCAGCGTAAGGTAACCATGGTGACACCAGGCCCTGCTTTTAGACTGCATCCCAGAGCCATCAGCTGTATGGCTGTTTCTACACACATAAACACAGGCGCTCAGAGGTACAAAACACACAAGCTTGGACAAAAGTGCTAAAGTAGTGGACATGTGAGGAGAGATGCGAGGTGGGGGTTGTTGTTTTCCTTGGGGGACAGAGGATCCAATCGAAGCTTAGCAGGTTCAGATAAATGCCAGCGTCTGTTGTTCCCTTCTCAATGAACTGATGCAGACTTTAACTAGACATAGCACAAAAAAATAAGGAAAGCTGTGTTTGATAGATTGCTTCTTTGGAGTAACAATCCTTTTTGCAAGTAATTCTTATACTGTAGTACATCTGTTGGTCGGTCATCTTTAAGAGCAGCCACATTTGTAAGGAACATGAATTTTGTGGGATGAGTGTAGAGCTGAGTATGGGAGTTGTGCCTGTGGAGAAATTTCCAAATGTGCTGGGCCAATGCCAAACAGCTTATTTTGCCATTAACTCTTGTTTGGCGGATTGGATGATTCACAATCAAGTGCAACTCAGACACCTGCTTCTCAGCACCTGGAAACACCTGAAGCTAAAAAAATAGTAGATTTAAATTGATAAATAAGTAAATAAATAACAAAAACACTCTCTAAAAATGCAAAATAAGACAATTGAGTTGATTTGTATCAATAATGATGTGATACAGGCTCTTTATGGCTAATACAGGCTCAAAATAATGTGCAACAAGTCATCAGGAAATTGATTTTTCTAATCTAATCTATGTATTTTGGGAAGGACTCCAAGACTCTGGCTGTGTTTTTCCCTCCTTTGACAGTAATGCATTACACCTGGTAATACCAAGTGTGAACTCGATTATGCCAACAGGTTATTATTAAAGATTAAAATAGTACCTGCCCTTAAGCTGAACTTGTGAGCCATACTTATCCCTTGGTGCTCTGTCTTTTACTTGATTACAATCATCTTCATCCATCAATAATCCCAAAAGTGGACATTTAACCCTCTTGAAACCAAACGACAGTCATCTGTCCCTGCAGCGTCAGCGTGACATTCAACACTGAGTGTTTAAGTGCACATGTGGCAGTACAGATACAGATCCAGAGTTGACACTTTCTGCTGGGAAGCTGCAGCCACAGTGGCATTTTGAAGATAATAATAGAATTTATACAGCCAGAGGGAGTGAAGGTCAAAGCATGCCAATGAAAAACTATGTATATATATGGAACAAGAGAGCTGTGTCAACAAACACACAGAGCCGTTCAAACACACACACATGCTAATCTTTACCCTGCAGTATGCCCAGTGATTTTCATTGTTCTGCATTAAAGTGACAGTTAGCAGCTTAAGAAGGACAACTCAATGTCCTTTCATAAAACACTATTGGTTTTATTATAGCTTATGGTTTTTATCGTGCGAAGCCGTGTGACAGCAGCAGATTACGACTGTGTTAGGAGGACAAAAATCCATTAACATAACAGCTCTGTATTGAACCATCTTTAACCAAAGGCTTTTAATGTAACACAGACTGTTTTTAATCCATTAGCTCAGTGTCTGTGCAGCTAATATTATGTAAAATTTCTATTGTATAACCATATAGATTAATCTTTGATCTCTAAATGTGCTTGTGCAGTTTTTATTTTGTCGTAACCAGCGTATCACCATGTCAAATCAATTGTAATCTGAACCTTAGAAACGATTCACCCACGCTAATTCAGCATAGCTCACAGATGAAGTAAAGATCCCCTATCCCTGCATGACCTCCCACGCCACATGTTACTCAGGGCTCTTGGAAAGCACAGATTGGCCCAGGCCATTAGTCACCCAGCCGGGGGCAAAATGTCTGCTAGCATCATCAGCTGAAATAGAGATGAAAGCTGGGAGTGAGTTGTTGAGCTGACAGGTGACAGTATGCGGTGGACTATCGACTCACATGATAAAATGAAATCCAATTCAATGGCTGACACTCTGACTCTCTTCTGTTTGTATCTGTCTCTTTCTTTCAGAGTAAGAAACATGCCAACAAGGTACGTCTGTTCTACATGCTTCACCCTGAAGATGGGGGACCTCCTTCCAAGAGGCTGAGACCAGATAATCCAGTATGATCTCACTGAGTGTGTGTTTATCTGTCTGTGCTGCATTTCCCATTCTAATTCTGTGAGCTCCTCACACCTCAAATAGTTTGATCAAACATTTTAAGGATAAAGGTTATGTACTCTTTTGCACTGACGCTGATAACCTGTGACAACCTGCACCTGATGGCCCATACCAATAAGATTACGTCTCTGACACTAAGTAACTTGAAAGATTTCCTGCTTTATTTTGAGAATTCTTTTTCCATCTCTTGAAAAAAATTTAACCACTTGTTTTGAAGGTTACAACTGTGTGATTCTACCTGAACTGGTGAACAACAAACATACGAGTCATGCAGTTCTTACTTTCATGTGCTTGGTGCTGCCCTAGTTCTTGTCTGTAATTCAGAGTCAATCATAC
This sequence comes from Thalassoma bifasciatum, assembly GCA_008086565.1. NCBI lineage: Eukaryota > Metazoa > Chordata > Actinopteri > Labriformes > Labridae > Thalassoma > Thalassoma bifasciatum. Next base: position 647,381 of record RPOG01000103.1, read on the forward strand.
AAGGCCACCTAGTCCTGTAAACACAAGCAACTTTTTTTGGGTTGTTTTTTGTACGTAAATAGTATTTTTAGGCATGGTGTGATCACAAACCTCAGTAACTGTGGGGAATGTTTGTGAAAGCTGATTTGCATTCACTAATGTGTGAGTTTGCAGCACACGGTGCATGTAGAGCACAAAACCCTCAGTCTAATCCTCCGCCATGCTTGTCCATTCTCGGGGCTTGGCCACAGCAGCCAGGTGCTCTTGGGGATATTTGTTTGATCTGGAGTGAGCAGTTGTTGTGCTATAAATCCCTCCTGAGAGGTCATGCCTTAGCTGTGGTGTTTCTGGTGAGATTTAGTGTCGGCAGAAAGCACCAGGCTGCTCTATATCTGTCTATTGCAGGACATGGCTGGGGAGGTCATTGCTTTATGGATGTCTGTGTGTGTGAATGAGTGTGTGTGCTGAAGGTGGGCCATTGTGTCTACACATTTCTAGGATCCTGTTCTGCAATTCTTGCAACTGCTGAGGCTGCGTTTGCATTCACAGTGAATTGTTGGGCTTTGGATATGAAGCACCGCTGCTTTTTGCAGCTGATTAAATTCTGACTTGGTGTCTGTTTGCCTTGTTTTTTGCCTCTGTTTGCGCTTGTGTCAGTGTGTGTAGGTGTGTGTCCATGAAATAAATGTAGGTGTAATAGACTGTTGTGGAGAGAGGGTTTTATCATCAAACGCTGTTTGCCCCATTTCCCTGGCAAGTCCATAAGTCCCATGTGGCACAATACAAAAGACACACTAAATTCATACAGGACATGCAAGTGGGGAAGAAATTTCACCGAACCGACTGATAAATTGATCTTTGCCAGAAAGAGATGAAAAGAGGAAAGAGAACAGGAGATGTACAGTATGCAAAAACAGTGCCAAGGCTAAAACCCTGAGCTAGAGTGCAGGTCCATTAAACTTGGTACAGCTCTGACCCTCCGTCCTACACTGAGAGGAATTAAAAGTGAGCTGCTGTAGTGTTTGCCAAAATCTCCAGTCTAAGTAATTTCAGTTTGTTCTTTACGAATAAGCAATGCAGAGTTCAAAACCCTGTCAAATAATGTTTGTCCCCAGGCAAACATCTTCAAAGGAAGCAGATTAAAGTTATTTCACTTTCAATCAAACACTGAAATCCAGTGCGGCTAAAGCTTTAAGACATAGCCGGATTAACTGCTGAAATTTCAAAACAACCGCGTGAGGTAGCTTTTCTCTTCTAGTCCCATATTTCAGAACTACAGAGGCACGCAGCAGAGCGGCACTACAGCCACATGTGATGAAAGATTGATGCTCTTTGTTGGTGTGTGATACCTGCTGTTGGTCTTTCCTTTGTTTTACAAAGCAGAAAGTCCTTGAGTCGATTGATGTGTTCGTCCCCTCACTGTGCACAGTCACATGTTGTGTGCCTCAAGGCTCCGTCCTCACATTTCCTTTTTCAAAGTGTATCCAAAGTCTCTGTGCATGACTTTTTCATGAGCCTTAACTTTGAAAACCTTTCCAGAAGATCACGTCAGTCCCATTTTTAACTCACAGCTAAAATAAGATAATGTGAGACAATCAGGGCCAGGTGACTGTGGAAATGAGACAGTTTAGTTAAAATCAGAATACAGTCACTTGTATGTAAAAGGATTAAAGGGATTTTTAAAATATCTGACAGAAATAGACCTCCATAGACTGTGCATGTTCTCTTTTTTGGCTGGGCAAGTTAAGCTGAATAATTGTGGTTTGGACCTCATATTGTCAGTTTATTAAAGCTCTTTTGACAGATTTTCCTCTGGTTATGAAATAAAGACCATCAGTGGCTGGACTGATGAGTTCTTCACATGATAGGACTTTTTAATTCATGTAATAACTGCTGCATGGCCGGGGTCAGATGAGGTGAATTAGTGCAGAAGCATCATCTGTTGACATTTTAAACAGATAGTGAGGCAACAGACTTTTAAAACAAAGAATAAGACCTTTATGTCAGACAACACAATCAATGCACGTGTTGGAAAGAGATTTTAAGAAAAGAGGCTGGTATAGTTTAACACAAAGCTAAAAATTTGTTAGGTCGACTTATAGTGTTAGTGAAGAATAATGACTTTTCCTCATTCTTAAAGTAAGTATATTCTAAATGAAAGGCACTTTGAGCAACTTTCATGTTGTATTTATTCTTTTGACTTCTTTGAACAATATTCTAAGCATTTCTCCTGGGATAAAAACTGCATTTCTCGAGTACTGTCACTCACTGTCATGAAGATGTGACTCCAATCACAGTGTGTATTTGTTGGGAAAGCAAATGAAAGGAAAAACAGATGTTATAAGTATCACCTTAAGAAATTTTGCAGGATGTAGAGCTATATGGTAATGATTGATTCAAAGCCATGCTGGATTATCAACTGAGATAACATAACAGAACTTTGTGAACGCTGATATGTTACCTTAAAAAAAGGGACCAGGATTTCAGGATGAACGATACTTGTCACAGATGTGGTGTCATGACATGTGCTCCATTGTTCTGGTAAATAAACTTAAATAAGTGCAGCAACACTAAACCTTTGAATTTTATTTAGAGTAATTTAGCTCTTTAATTTAGCAAAGTCCTGGTTTTAGAGTCTAGCTGCCTGAAATAAGTATTCAACCAAAGAAGTTTGTCTTTCTACCAACCCTGCTCCAGAAACACTACTAAGACAAACATCCTTAAGGGGCTGTGAGGATTTTCAAAGTAATCTTGGAAAAGTCTTATATCTAGATATATGCGTGATTGTAATCCCAAATTTAAAATGACATTATCAGCACCAAAATAGTTCCTCCGAAATGCTTATTTCAAGCTTCCCGATCTGGTTGGACTGGATCTGATTAACTTACAGGAAGTCGAAGTCTTCATGGCAATGCCACACTGGGTGACAACGTTTAGAAGTGAGAGGAGATATCTGTGCTTTTCTCTGCTGAAAATGATTTCTTAGATCTATGTAGTCGTTACACTGATACTGGAGCTGGACTGCCTGACAGAAAAGTGACAGGAGAGCAGAGGAAGGCTCAACAGGAGAGTGATAGAGGACGGGCTAAGGGCTAAAACACAAGCTAGAGGCTAGAACACAAGCTAAGCTGTTTGTCATGTTGTTCATTCCAACCCACATGCAATGGTCTGTTCAAACTTGAGAATGAATGAATGAAGAGGCAAGTAACGTCTGCTTTGCTCGGTAGATGAGCACTGGCAGGACATAACCAGGATTTACTTATGTTACATGTTACAAATAGGCCAGAGGACTGGGCTACTACAGGACAAACTTGCACAGTTTGCTTGTTACAAACATTAGCGCTACGAAACTGTTGATAAATGCATTATCTTGTTGTTATTTTACTGTTGTGAAAAGTTGTCTTGAACAAAGAAAAGAAGAGTCAAAAGGAAGATCCGATCTCCACTCATCTTTCAAAAGACATACACAAGTCATGCCGTTACGACAGAGTCCTCTGGCTGAAAGAGTCGGTGCAATCCACTCCATACAGATTCCCCTCACAGCTGCTTTAAGAAAAATAACAGCCCTGTTTTTTTGCTAACTTATTTCTAACTGCCAAACTTTACTAGCAGAGTTCTCAAAAATAAGACTTCAGGTGAGTGTTGGATATTGAAAAAGCTTTTTTCCTGCAGAAAATCCAGCCTGACTTTAGGATAAAAAAATATAGTCAGTGATAAAGTTAGTGACACCGCTGTGGGGAGTATTTAAAGCAGCAAATTTAAAGCCAGCACAAAACTATTCAAATGTGAAAAGCCAAATCTGTTGGAAAGGCACCTTTTTCTCAACACAAGTCATACAGTAAGTCGTGAAGAAGGAGATCCACTCACACCAAAGTGTGTTAGATACTGTAGGCTTTTGAAGACCGTGTGGGTTTACTGACACACGCACACATATTGTAGAAAAATACACACCTGCGTCTCCATCTGTCTCCCTAAGTGAATAAGACATGACTCAGCCCCTTCTGGCTTTCACCTCATATGGGACACTGAATCCACAGTTAAAGGACCATGTGCTCTCTCACTCACACATGCACACACACACACACACACATGCACAGGCCTCGTCTGCTGTACTATATCGCACTGTGAGCACCCCAGCTAGCACTTTGTTCAGAACCTTTCACACAGAGATGTGACATTGATTATCTGACAATGCTGAAAAACTGATGGAAGATGAAGCATCCTCCAGAGACCAAATTCTTAACATTCAATTTCAGATAAACTTTTCTTCTTTCATATCTTTTATCTTTTTTTGTTTTTCACAGGGGACGTTTTGCGCATTTTTATCTGCACTGCATCTCAGTGTTTTTTTCCCCTCTGTTCCTGCTCTGATTGACATGGTGCAGTCCAACGGGAGCAGCAGAAACCAATTGCAATGCCGTGATGTGTGTGTTTGTGTGGAAGTGTTTGTTACAGAGCAAACAGAGAAAGTAGGTCGTAAAGGTGCTCCCAGATGAAAGGGGAGGGGACTTCATCCATTTCTCTCCCATAGTCTCCATCTTGCTCTCCCTCTCTTTCTCCATCTGAACAGTTTTATTCTTGCGAAAAGGGCAAGAGATAACAAAGTGCTGTTTCTCCTTCCTTTTGTTCTCCTCTAATGCTATATTTGCATCGTTGCTCCTTTCAATTTACACTTTCAGCGCTTCTTCAAACTCCAAATGAGAGCGTCTGTTTCCCTGCGCTGTTCCATGTGTATATTTAGCAATGTTTCCCACAGCGCCTCGACACCGAGCAGGAGGGAGAAGAAAGGAGGAGCAGAGAGAAAGCAAAACAGAAGGAGAGGAAGATTAACACAGCTAATTAGGAGTCTATTGTTAGGTGCATGAGCAGGATGAAGCCACCCAAACACAAAATATTTTGCGATACAGACGTCACTGTCAGCGATGGATAAACAGGCAAACATGCGCGCACATAAACAGAAACACTCTCTGCAATTAGGTCGCATGCAAATCTTCCTTTCTCAACAGATGTGTGAGGTGCGACAGGTAGAGACAAAACAGAGAATTTCAAACGAGCCACATTAGATGTTTGGAAATCAAAAAATGAAGAAATTGAAAGGTTGATGACTTTCAGCAGGGATAGATGCCGGAGGAAAACAGTGAGTCAGAGATGCTGTTTATTGTTAAAAGTGGTTGTGCAGAGTGGCAGCTGTAATGAGGTGACAATTATTCATGTGTCATTCACCCACACACTCTTCTGATTTTGAAGTTTCCCCGTGCTGTCACTAAATCCCTGGTGTAACATCAGTCACTCAGGGACATGATATGCATTGCCTTGTCTTTGTGCCTCAGCTTCATCTCCAGCTTCTTCTACCTTTCAGTTGTGTTTTGTCGGGTGAGGCCACGCAGGCTGTGACGGAGAATCAACCCTGTCTCTTTGCTCTAAGTCGAAAAACTCTCGGTTTAGGGATACTGGCTTACTGAGGCTGATATTCCTGGTAGAACAAGGTTTGAGCAGAGCTGGATCTCAGCATGAACCCATGGGAGAAGGGGTAGACAAAAGTAGGGGAGGGGATAAAGAACAATAAGATGAGTAGAGAGGGAGAAGAAGAAGGGAAAGTACACAACAGGGAGGAGCTGGGATGCAACATGGAGAGTTGATAATGAGGGGGGAGGAAGAAAAGAGGTAGGGGAAGAAGTGATAGGAGTACTCGTGGGCACTGCATCTCACATGATGCTATCATTAACAGAGTATCAAGAAAGCTGGAATAAAAGAAGACGCTATAGTTGTAAGACAACACTCCCACACTGACGTGTTTGCAGACACTTTTTATTCTTCCCATGGCAACATGCGAACGTTAGAGCTGCTCAGATACAGATACCAGTTAGGAAACATCACAAGTGTCATTTTTAAAAGCAGAACCAGGTATCATGTCTTGATGGTTCAGTTATGATGACACACGCGCTGCCCCATGGAAAGAGGTTCTGCAGCATTACGCAACATGAAGCAGCTGGATCCAAGTGTTTGTAAGATCACTGCTCGTTTTTAAGTTAGAATTCCCCCATCTGTTAGTCTGGAGGGTTACTTAAACTATGACAAAGTCGAGCAGTCTCAATTTCTTCAAAACAAACTGACCTGTGGACTTTATAAGCAACCAAGCAGTTAATTCTGCAGTTGTATGCTCAAACTTGAGTTATTTTCTTCCAAAACCAATGCATGCCTTGGCAGAAGTTATATCCTTTTTACAACAGCAGGTGACGGTGCTCATGGGAAATGGTTTTTATCCCCAGGAAAGCACTACCAATTCTGGTCAATGGCGTCATTGCCAAAAATGCCTAACATATAGTCTTCACAGAGCTTTAAAGTGCTGGATGCTGCAGCTGGATGAAAAAGAAGAAAATCAGCCTCTTCAGTCTTCATAAATACGACCGGCATGGTTTGGTCGGGGGCTGGGGGTGTAGTCAGTTCTACAGTTTTCAACTGTCAAACCACCAGATAAAAGAAGTATGAGTTTTATGAGTTCCCCTCATACATCTTGACACTCATTTAAAAAATAGTGGCAGAATATCACATCCATACTGAAGCGCTATCTGATCTGTAGCAGCTATCAGCTGATTTTCAAACCCAGGTAATGGTATCAGTATCAGAAAGAGAAAACAGCAGGAGATATCCCTCGAGAAATGCTTCATGTCATACTGAAGCCCAGAAAAATGATTTCATACCAGCAGAGAAGGAGAGGGAAACTGAGTTACTGGTAGAGATAGAGAGGGGACTATGGGACAGTTCAGAGAAAGCCTTTAACATGATCACAGCGGGGACAGACACAGGGGAGGAGAGGAGGCGAGGTGGTGAGGGAGGAAGGAGGTGAGGGGGTGGCGAGGGCCTGCCAATACAGATAAATATTTCATCCCACTACACACAGAGTCACTGAGACTGATGCCCAGAGGGGGAGGGAGGGTGCAAGGAGGGAGAAAGAAGAAGAAAAAGGTCTTGGAGTGAAGGCAAAAAGAGGAAAAAAACGAGAGAAGAGAGAGAAGGAAGAGGAGTGTGGAAGGTAAAGTGCAAAGAGAGAGAGAGATAGAGCAGCTGAGAGACAAAGCTAAGCCTGGAAGGTAAAGGTGTCCTTAACTCTCACATCCACTGTCTGTGATGCTAACCGGGGCTGACACGAGACACACACATTCACACACATGCATCCACTGAACACACACCCTCATACATACACTCAGATATGGTGTCACAGACGGTTTTTTCTATTATTTTCATCATCCTCACTCAGACGAAGGTTTTGCTCATCCAACAGGACTTGACACCTGGACCAGAGACAGCACCGGTGTGAAAAGAAGGACAAAATGCAAGAAAGAAAAGACAGGAGAAGTGTGCAACAAACAGCAACAGAGTTTAGACATGGAGAGAAAGCAAGCCTGGATGAACAGGTGGAGGTTCAATATGTGAGTGGGGAGAAGAAATGAGAAACGATGGAAGTAGCAGAAGTGTAAAAATTACAAGGTTAGATGTAAAATGAGAAATATTGCTACCCTTTGTAGACGCTATCACTTCTATTTTTATTGATATATTTAAGTATGTGAGCAGTCATTATCACACTCATGCCTGAAAAAAGATAGTCAGTAACTGTTAATATGCTGCTATAACAACCTCTGATATTTCCAATTCACAAGGGTTTGAGTGAGGTCAGAGCTCTACGTTAGTTAAAACCCCTTTCAGTTTCATATGATTGTGGTTTGGTCTTTGCTCTGCACCTGACACATGCACAGCAAATTGTAATCATAATTGTCAAATGCCAATGCTGTGTTTGAAAGCTTTAGAGTTCATCTCACACATGAACTTCTGACATTTTCAAGATAATCTCATTGCATTCAGGGCCTGATATTTTCAGGAACCTGCCTTTGCACCTCTCAGCGGGACATTATCTGTGTTGGACACGCTCTCATAACTCTGTACAGAACGTTTGGTTTCAGTGAGGAGAAGGGAGGGGAGGGGGCTTGGAGGAGCGTGCAGAAAAATGAGTCTTGTAGTCTTGTAATGTCGACAGTACCTGTGATAATATCAATACAACAAGTGGAAGGAGGTTTCCACGAGATAAACAACAGCTGAGGAGATGATACTGGCCACTGGGGCTAACGGTGAAAAACAGGAACTGTGTTTATTGTGAATGACTTCATTACTCTGCGCAGTAATACTTCCATACTAATACCTGCTGCATTCACACACAGCTCACTCTATCTTAACACAGAGTTTTTCCTTGGAAGATTTACAAGGTGAAGTCTGTTCAGTCAGAGTGACAGATTCAGACATTTGAGTTCTCACATATACCTGACATGACACCGACAATGTCAGCAGACTTTTTAGAAGGAGTTTGTGTCTGGAAAGTTGCTCCTCAGCCTCACAAGGTTACCTTCAGCATGGTATCAAACTATCTGCAGCATTTGTTAGACACTCCGAGAAAATGACAAGCATTCAGGATAAAGTCAAACACAACAGGGCCCACATCTATAAGACATGGAACTAACAGAAAAAATTGTGTTCATGTCAATAAATGCTGCGATGTTCTTCCATTACCTTCATGGAATAAGTTTTTATTTCTACCGCACCAGAAGACAAGAGATCCACATGAGAATCTGAAGTACATGAAAAGGGGTGAGAAAACACCTTCAAACTTGGCAATCAAAGATGAGAGAGACTGGTTTTACACACAGACTGTGAAAATCTGTGACTGAACAACAGCTTCACCTTCAGTGAGGCCAAAATGTGTGTGATCCCTTTATTAGCATCTGCTGTAGTGTGTGTGTGTGTGTGTTTATTTGTGTATACGAGGCGGTCGGTCGTCTGTGTTTGTGTTCCCTCTCCACCCCTCATCATTAGTAATGAACCAGCAGTGGTGAAAGGGCCAAGCCACAGCCTCAGCCCAGAGAGACAGATGAATATTTGATCAGTCCTCTCTTTGCTTCCTTGTGTGTGAGAGGGAGAGAGACAAAGCTCAGGGGTCAGTGCAAAGTGTACATCATTCTATTTTTCATCCAACATTGCCTCTTTTCTCACCTTTGCCTCCCTCCATCTCTTCTTTCACACCCTCCCTGTCTTTGCCTTCACAAATCTCTTTTCCTTCTCATCTTCTTCACCCTCTCCTCCTCTGAGATCCACGTTTCGCTCATAATACTCCTCATCTGTCCATCCACCTCCCTCTCCTCTAACCATCCCTCTCTCCTTCCCTCCTGCAGGACTGTGCAGAGACGGAGGTGGACAGGAACAAGTGCTGTACATTGTGTAACATGTTCTTCACCTCGGCCATCGTGGCCCAGTCGCACTACCAGGGCAAAACCCACGCCAAGAGAGTCCGCCTGGTCCTAGGAGAGCCGCCTAGCATACCCTCAGCCATTACCAGCCCTGCCAACACAGGTATATCTCACACCTTCAGACTTTTAGCTGACTGTGCTTGATGGTAGCAACAAGATCAAAGACATGCTGCTGGAGCCAGGATTCTGGAGTGGGGTTGTTAAATCAAAGAGATACATTTGCAAATGAAGCAGGACCCTGACGGGTAGCAGAGAGGTCTTGTCTTACGCTGCAGGAGACCAGCGCCACATGAATCACTCTGTTGTATCTGATCAGGTTTTAAAAGACACGGCCCCTTTTGTTTCGTCTTTTAACATTGCCTCAGCCTCTACTGCTTTTTCTCTGCCTTTTTTTTTGTTGTTCATCTTTTTTTGACAATGGTCAAGTTATCAGACAAAATTATGGTCAGAATGGAGTATCTAGCTGAGCCATGTATAGTCAAAAGACTTCGTACCAGTTTGTTAATGGTGGCTACACATGACAAATTGAACTGCGTTTGTTTGAGAATGATTATTATTCAAACATCATGGGGTGCTCCAAGTTCTTTATTTAGTTTGGATGCCCCCCGTGTGAGTATATACGCTAATACAGTGTAAAGGTGTCTGTGTTTATAAATTTGCAACTTATTTCAGGGAAGTTTCATAATTTGTCTTGCAAAAAGGAGAGGTGATGTCTGCATCAGTACAAATGTGTCTTTGGAATAACAAATGGACTTGTTCTGATCTTGAAGCATCAGTCATTGTGTTGTGATGCAAGTTTCTCGGTTAGCAATTTACAGGTAGGGACTTTAAAATGGCAAAGGGATGTCACATCTGTAATTGCTGATCTGTTCATTAGAGGCTTAAAAGAGATAGTGCTTGCAGGAGGTCAACAGTATGACAACACTCTGTTTTTGGTGCTATCAAGTTTACAAACATCATTATCATTATAAAACATGTAGGGACACAACATCCATCTCTCTTTCTGCTCATCTGCAAATCATGTGTCTTACTTCTACCTGGAATGGACACCAGAGGTAGAAATATAGGAGTAATTGTCTTGCAGCTTATTTGTTCTGAATGCAATCTTATATGGATCCATAATATATAAAAAGATGCCTGGGTGAAGTCTACACATGTGGTGGGAACAGTGAGAGTTTTCCAGCCTGTCTGCAGTGTTTCCTCACACAAAACAGCTTTAAGGCATTTTTCTGGAGAGAGGAGGGAGGCACCTTTCAACAACACAAAATCAATAGAGAGTGATGAATTATATCCTCCTCTTTCTGGGGTAGGTCATAACTGCTTTCTATCTCAATGGCAATACTTCACAAAAAATTAAATGGTGTACATCTATAACTTCATACTTAGGCTATCCCCAGATTCTTACCATTACACATCTGTATCATGTCTTAAAATACATGTACTGCAATAAATTCAGCACAATCCCAGCAGGTATAAACCAGAGGGCAAGTACGGTTTTGGAGACAAAGAGAATAGAGTATAAAACAGATTATTTGAGCAGGCTGGGTTTTGTACATCTGTATGTCTGCCTGCCTCCAGGTCAGTCTTAAAAGTGAAAGCCCATCCATCAATTTTCAGATAATGAACCTGCATTAGTGTCAGAATAGGGGTCTTCTGGGGCTGCATTTCTCATTTAGCTAGATTTTCTTTCCTCAAATTCAAAGCAACATTTGATACCCCTTAGGTGCGAGTGGTGTGTGTTTAATCCATTCATTTGTGGGACTGGAGAGAAAAAAAAGAGTTAAATTTGATTTCTCATTCGTAGCTGCAAACAGGTGAAAATGTGCATTCTTCAATTTGAAGGATTGTTGTAGCAGCGCTGCTGGATAAGGTATTATAGGTTACAAGGCTGAAAGAATTGTTGCTAAGTTTAAAGATTTTGAGGCTGGAGGAGAACATTTAGAATATAACTTTGACCTCAGTTCAGGAAAAGGCTTTTTTATTATTAATTTTAGTTTCGACTTTGACTTAAATGATGGAGTGAGAACATTTTCAGCACCAAGGACAGTTCCAAAGCTATTATTTCTCAAAGGAGCCTCAGATGAAGAGAGATTCTTTAAGTAAAAAGATATGACAAGGTTTTGTATTAACTGATGTGTGATTTTGTGTATATAGCTGCCGTGTTTTTGTCAGTTGTTGCAATTATGCTTTCAAATGAGATCTGAGATCAACTTTCTCTAAATTACCGCAGTGGACAGGCCAGCAGCTTTTGGCTGGTTATTAGGTCAAAGTTTCTTTTATTTGACTGGCACTTTTTCCTTTTCTTTTAAAGGAAATTATTTAGACATTCTTTACTGATGGTCAGACTGTCTTTGGAGGTCTGTTGTTAACTCAGAACCTCATTGCATAACATCAATAGGTTGTGGTTAGTAAGTGTGCATGTTAAGCCCACAGCTCCCCCCACCCACTGAAAATATGTCCCCATGCAAACCAGTACTTCAGCAGGCGACTCTTTTAACCCTTTCAAATCAATAGCGTCATTGGATTCCACTCATGATATATGCAAACACAGCCTTCACTCAATGATGAACAAGGTAATTAACGTGGTTGTGAAACTCAGTCTCACCTCTGCCTCTATCCGAGTAATCCAGACATCCTTTTTATGTGACATGAATCACTGAACCAAGAATATTTTTAGTTCAAAGCCCATATTCTATCTGGAGTGGATTTGGAAAGCTTTAGTCATGCTCCAGTCAAAATGTCTAGCCTGAATATCAGAGGGGGAAAAGTCTAGAAGTAGTAACACACCAGAGGCTACATACGTCAAACTTTGAAGGTGAGGGGCACGGACAGTCTTCAATTTATGAAGATGTTATGATTAATCAAGACATCTACAGAAAGATTTGACTGTACGTTCATGATTCTTTATGATGCTTGATTTTATTTATTTATTTATTTATTTATTTATTTATTTATTTATTTATTTATTTATTGCTGTTGATGCTTGTGAGTTGTCCCCAGGGTAGCTTTACATAATGTAATTCAAATTGGATTCAAAGAGCTATAAACACGTAATCGGCAAAATGGGAGTGTTATAATCAAGCCCTTGAGTAACTTTTGCTTAACTTTGGCCTACTTTTTTAGGAAAAGTGTCGCTTCTGAACAGCGCTCGCCGTGTAGTCAGGGCGGTACTGTGACAGTGGGACCTGAAGGAATAGAAATGAGGATGAGAGCAAGAAGAGAAGAAGAAGAGTGACCTGGGAGAGAAAAAAAAAGATTTCAGGAACGATTAAAGTCAAAAGTAGCCTTCATGATCTCTCGAAGATGAGAGCTCCATGGAAGATGCACAGCAAATCTGACAGGCTTGTGCGCACGTGGGCACAGAAACACACAAAAGCAGGATGACTGATGCCTGCACGTTTGCACACTTCCTTCTAAGGACACATGGACACGAGCATAGACACAGATAAACACGCGCACCCATAACATAAAGTGAGGAGACAGAAAGCAAAGGCCATGTGTGTTGGTGAAAGCCTCCGAGAGACAGAGAGCATAGAATGTACCTGTGTTCCTTCCTTCCTTCCTCCTGCACACACACTCACACTAACACGCACGCCCGCTGTGCCCTGCTCCGTGAAAAACACTTACTTCTGCTCCAGTGTGCAGAGATCACAGTCATGGGAAAAGAAAGGGTGGGAAAACAAGGGATGGAGGAGGAAGAATACATCGGAGAATCTCTCCCTGTTGCTGCTCAGCACAGAGCTGTCAGAGTGCAGGAGCTTCACTCATGCAATGGCGCAAACGCATGCAGACACACACACACACATACAGGAATTTAATGCACATCCAGAGATTTTAGCCTGACCTTGTCTTTAAGATTAAAAGTAGAGAGATGAAATGACATTAGAGGAGTTACAGGGCTGTGTTTTGTAACTGAGATGATTGTGTTGTGGAGACAAATACCAGTAAAGGGGAATGTGAGTGGGTGTGGTTGGCGAGATGAGCACAGACACAGCCATAGATACAGTAACTATGTGAACAGAGCCCAAAGACACATCAAGGTAGCAGCAACCAATCAGATTGCATGGCTGCAAGTCAACACAGGCACATAAATTCACACCATAAATTATCACACTTCACACTCAGTGGTCAGTGGTCAACAATACACGCATGTTTTGCATTTACTCTCAGGGAAACGATGGTTGTTTTGAAAGACGTGACTCATTTTGGCTGAAAAGCATGTTTGAGTGGGTTTTCAATGGTGATAGAAAATGTATTAACCACAGACTCTTCAAAAGGTTGACAACAGGAAAGCTTACCAATAATAAAGCCAAAACACTCGGAGCTCTCTCTACAGACTGGCAGCAGTATTAATCCCAGAACCCCCCTCCTCCATGTTAAGTAATCGGACATGAGTCAAGCTACAAAATCTAAATAAACCTCTACAAAGTTTTCTCAGATATGATTTCTGTCACCAGTTAGTTCTTTTCATGCCAAAGGGTTAGCTATTTTTAAGTAGCTTAATTCAATCTGTTATTCGATTCTAAACTGAGAAGTGTGACACCAGCAATGACAGCTCTGTTGACTAATGAAGCCCTTGTGGCACTGTATGAACCAGTTAGGTTGAAAAAGAGGAAGACAGGTTATGGAAAGACCAGTGAGAGGACACGTAACATACAGTCACAAGAGTGATTAAAACTGCTCGTACATGTGACTGCTTCAAAGAGACCTAAAAGTTTGCATTATTTTCCATTTTATCAGCTGCTTTAAAGAGGTGGTGTAATTTCAATTTTATGTTCCGAAAACAAACATAAAGATAAAAATGGTACTACACATGGACAAATTTTCCAAAATGTGTGTTAAAGTAATCCCCAGACAAGATTCTGGCTGATTTGAACAGCTTGCGTAGAAAACGTTACACAAAATGAAAGATTGAAAGAAGACGTGGCTCATTTTGTGATACTACAAGTCGATGGATGTCTTTGTAAACTCATGTCATGTGTTGCCTTTGACTGGGGGATGACTAACTTTAAGTTTCTTTGAGCCTTGAACCTTGAAAATGTATAACTTAAAAAAAAGAACAATGTGGCAATTTGAAGAAGCTGAAATATGGATTTTAAAAACCCAAACATGAATTCAGATATTTATGTAATGTAGATCATAAAAATCTGCTGCAGAGCTATTTAAAGAGGCAACAAGAAGCTGAAAAACTAACCAGAATACTCCCTCTTTAATTCGTGTTTCAGTCTGAGGAAGGGTTGTGGCAAGCAATAAAGCAGCTACTCCAGCTCCCTACTGCAAAGCCTGGCTCCAAAATTGTCCTGAGTGTGATATCCAACACTCATCATGGGGATTTGGCTTCACTTTTGTACAACAGGAGGAAAAATAGCTGGTTGCCCATCATTGGATACAGCCAATGGTTGAAATATGTATTTTTGTGTGTGTGAGAGTCACGGTCGGTATAACTCTCAAGTCTTTGACACATGTAGATAGAGGATCGGCACATTTGGACACGCCATCTGGCATTAGAAGCCTTCTCGCACAGTTTGGCTGTGGACCTAACACTCCCTCCCTGTGTTGAAATACACACTTTGAGCAGAGACGATATCTTCAGTGCACATACTGTACCTCACACACGTGCAAAGAGTCTGCTCTGAAGCTTCATTCATGCACGCACACACGTAAGCCTCGACACATTTTCTCAAGTGTAGATTATGCCTTCAATCCAGCACCAAAACACTCACAGACAGACACGCATGCAGACACATGCATGTTAGCAGTCTGCCCTGCGTGAGCCACAACCGCGTCCTGTGGACATTTCAGGGCCTGTTGGCTATAAATGGGCAATCACCATGGTAACCAGTGTCATGTCACGAGTAGCAGGTCACCTGGAAGTCTGCCATAGCTTTTTGTGATTCTTTTTTTTTTCATCCCGGTAGAGAGAGAAAGAGAGGAGAGATAGAGGAAGAAGGAGAGAAAAAAGAACAGCAATGGATAGGGGGAGGAAGATGAAAAGCAGGAAGAAGTCTGATTGCTCTTTGCTCCTGGTCTCAGATGGTTCAATCTAAAAACCTGAAGCTTTTCAATCTGTGTCTGTGTGTGTTTGTGTACCTGTGTGTGTGCTGGAATATATTTGGGGGTTTCATGTGGGTCTGTGAGAGTGGGTGGGGGTTTATGCATCTGAATACAAATGATTATATTTTTATGTTAATGTGGTTCCATGAAAATACTTTGATTGAATTAAATTTAGCACCTTAAAACTCCATTTGCATCTGAATCAATGTTAATATGCTCCCTCTCTGCTGTCAATCCCACAACCTTCTCTCTGCATTCCTTCACCCCTCCACCTCTTGTCTCTCCCGTCTATTCCCTAGATTCCTCTCCTTCCACCCCGGTGCCCACAGACCCCACCGCATGCCCCCCTCCTCCCCCCACCCTGCCCTGGCCCATGGGGGTTGTTGGAGGAAACGGCGGCAGAGAAGCAGGGAAGTACTGCTGCTTATGTGGAGCCTGGTTCAACAACCCGCTGATGGCCCAGCAGCATTACGAGGGCAAGAAGCACCGCAGGAACGCGGCCAGAGCGCGCCTCTTGGAGCAGCTAGCGGGCAGCCTGGATGCCACGGAGAGCACAGGTCAGCCTCTTGGCCAAAAACCCAACACAAGTCAAGTGACAAGAGAAGGGCAGGCAGAGTGTGAGGAGTTTGTACATGGAAAGACGAGGAGGAGAGAGATCATGTTCAGGATTAGTGGTGTTGGACATTGGCAGTGAACATTCAGAGACATCTGAATGTTCTAATGCTTTTTAAAGGGGTATACATTTCAAAGATGCACTGATGTAAACCACACTGGTCACACAGGGATTGAATTAGCACCACTGGCTTCTTAAACAGTTTATGATAAAAAAAGGTTTGGAATAACTGACATATCCTTGAACCCTATGGTTTTCCAACAAGTCATCCCGAGTTTCTCCCGATATCACCCCTTTCTACTGCCCTACGGTTAACATTTGCATAAACAAATAATGTCCAACAGATGGTTGGAATACCCTCTGATGATTAAATTAAAATGCAGAATTATAAAACTTTACAGCTCAGTTGTTCAGCCATGATAATATAAAACCTTGCTTAACAAGGCAGTCAAGTATTTTTAGAAGTTAAGATCTGTTTATGTCATTTAACATTATGCAGACATCTGGGCTCTAAGGCCTCAGGTTTTTATTAGAAAGCAGAGTTAAAACTAGGTCATGTGGGTCAGATAAAAAGACATTTCTTCACATTGCTTCACTCATTTAGTGGGAGACAGTTTTTGGATCTTGACACACAGGGGTCTTTATTCCAGGTCTCACTTTTAGAGCTTACCAGATATTTGTATTTTAGGACTGGTTCCCAAACAGATGTGAAACGAACAATGAAGCTCTCAAAATTTCTGAGAATTTAAAAATCTATGTCAGTAACAATTCACACAGACATTCTGTTGTTATTATTATGGTGACAAAAACAAAATAACAACTCTTCTCTTCTCCTCTTTGGGTCTCAATCTGAATTCTACAACAAGTAAGGCATTAACAGTAAGTCAGCAAACTAAATAGGCAGCTTAAAACACCATCAGACATATTTATATAGTTGTATGTTTGAACAAAAGGAACCACTTCATAGATCTGGCAGTGTTGAGCACTTTCAGTCTGTTTTAACCACAACATCATCAGTTACGTCCTAGAAACAGAGGCCATAGTTATTTTTACAGTCACCTTTTTAAGGTTAAAGAAAACTGTGTGGAGTAGAGAGTGGGGGGAAAAGTGCAGCAACGGCACCGAGGTCTATGTCTTCTGTACATACATTATTTGAGCAAGGTGATATAAACCAATTCTGATTGAGTTGGCATCTGTTTGACAGTCATGTGTCTTTACACTTGCTGAGAGGATCTGAAATATATCTCTATAAAAGATAATTGAGCAATACTTTATGGGCAGCTGGGGTTAAGTTAGAGCATTGGTCATCTCAATCAGAACATCAAGCGTTGGATCCCAGGTCCCACTGTCTGCAGACTCAATCAATCAATTAATCTGTATTTCCATAGCACCAAAGCAGAACTAACTTTATCTCAAGACGCTTTTCAGGCCTAGACCTGCTAATTTTCTATTATTAAAAGAGACCCAGCATTAACACAAGATAAGGAGTCTTATCTCAAATTAAACCACCACAAGCGCTGAAGTGTTCATTGGCAAGACACTTAACCCCAAACTGCTCCTGGTACTGTGTCATCATCGGTGTGTGAGTGGGAAAAGCAAAAGTGATGCCTTTGCCATCAGTGTATGAATTTGGCCATTAATGTAAAAGTACTTTCAGAGGTCAGGAAATTAGAGAAATTTCTATATAGACATATTATATTTACATTTGAGCATTTACGCCACTAATTGAAAATATTTAAGTGAGAGCCATTATTTACCAATCTGCTGCAGACTGTGCTGAAGGCATTTTAAAAACATGGCATCAAAACTCTTTCTGAAATGCCCCTCACATTAAGTACCATTTCAGCCACAATCCTCATTGTGCTGCTTAGAGGTCTGATCATGCTTATCCCCAATCCTCCTTTCCATATTTAAAGTAAAGCAAAGTAATCATGAATGAGAAAATACTACATGTGATATTTTTCTCACTGCAGGTGTTATATATCTGTACACGTCAGAATATCTATATTTAGAGACTAGTACATTTTAACACGGCAAATTCATACCTTGGCTTGGCTCTGATTTGCGTCTCAGCAGTCCAAAAGTTTACAACACAGAGTTTGAGACACCAGAGGTGTTGACTGGGGATCTGATCTCAGGGGTTGGACTCCAGGCCAATGAAATGAAGACATTAGCTAATCCACCATAAAAAAAATCCCAATGTCCTTTCACCCCTGGATCCAACACAAAGTTAAATTTGATCACATCTTATTTGCCTTTGACCTCAACTCACCTCATGTTACATCAGTGATTTCACACCTGTTAGTAAGCACTGCAACACGTTAAATTGTGAGAAAAAGAGAAAATTATGTCACCAGCTTATAGGACATTTAGCTGAATATACACATTAAAATTCCTGCCTGCAGCCAAAACATGAGTGCTACACAGAGTGCCACTGTGGGAGTCAATAAGAAGGTGTTTAAGTTAACTATTATGCTGATGTTGTTTCTTATTCTAGCCAATTAATCTCTAAAATACAGATCACATTTCACTTTCCATCATGAATTCAGAGTTTTAATTACAATTTTATGTCTCCCTCTCCCCCTGTTATTCCTCCTTGCTCCCACACAAACACATTCACACACAAATTTAGCTGTAAGAGGACACTGCTTCACACATACACACACTTTTCTGCCAGAAGGGTATTTAAATGAAATTATTAATAGTATTTGGAACAGGAATTGCCTTTCCTTTTCTGGTTCCCACGAGTGATATCTTCCAAAATCCTCTTAATGCAACACACGGCTCAACACGTACGAACACAGCGTCACAGGACTCCTCTCTATGCTGCACAAAACTTTGATGCTTTTGTACCTCGCACACAGCAGTGCGCAGACACTGCCAAAAAAACACACACATGCAAATCCTTTGTGAGCCAGTGCTATGCTGTCCCCCTAGTGCTCCAGGTGTAATGACATAAACCATCATCTCAAGAAGCCAATCATATTAAAAGCATGAGTCATGTTGCCGCCTACACTGGCTGAGAGGCTTTAAGAGGTGTCATGTTGGATATCGTCCTCTGTGCACACACTGTGACCCAGATCCCACAAAATCAGCTGTTTTGGGAAGATTTTGAGCATTTAACAACAAAAACATGTTGGAAATTCAAAGTGTTCCATAGAAATGTACAAAAGTCAGATTTTCCTTTTGCAGAATCTCTCATCATTGTTCATTTCAAGGACAATGTACCAGTCTGAGATTTCTGAGTGTGCCTGCAGCTGACGTGGTCTATTATATGTGCCATCAATCATGTGTTTGTTCCACTGTCTTCAGTGGGAAGCTCTTTGCTCCTCAGAGTACATTTCCATTGTCAGTACTTGTTTGTTCTTCACTTTTCCATTGGTGCAAGATTCTCACTTCTGATTGGCTTTTATCACCACTTCAGGTGTGAAGTCACAGGTGTGTTGGGTGTACTCTCAGAGGGGGGGTTGAGGGCAAGGCTGCAGCTGAGCTCAGAGTGAGAGGAAGAGGAGGCTTGGGGAGGGTTTGGTCTCAGACGAGTGCAGATTCATCTGTCTTCTGTTCTCTGTTCCCCGTTGTTGGACCATTTTCTATCTTCTCAGTCCCCCTCCCACAACTGTGCTTTATCTTGCATCCCTGTTTTGCCTTGTGTGTAAATGTGTGCACACCACTTGGGGCTCCGATCTGTCGTCATGACTCATCTGTCATCCTCATTAGCTCCCCACGAGGCACAGGTGAATTATTTACACACCAATATTCCCTCCATCCCCAAACTGAGGCTGCACAGTCGCATTGTTTGCATGTGTCCCATTGATGATACTGACCTTTAGTTGCACTTTAATATTCCCTTCCCCCCCTTATCTGCTGCCCCCATATTCGCACACTCACGACCGAAACACATCACAAAATCCCCATGACATTTATATCGACACCATTTCTTCCTCTTGGATTTTTCTGCTATAATTGTGCAGACAGGGCACGGGGGAAAATGACGTTATTTTAAGCAGTTAGGTGCCAGACAAAATCCTGGGAGATGGATTATAGAGGTGGGCGACCGACTTCTTGCGGGGGTGGTTACCAAGGAGGGATGGAGCCCGCCTGACTCAGCTGTGTCTCTACATAAATCACGACAGGGGTAGAAACCCCTCAAGACAAAGCCGGCGCGCTGTCTCCTCTCTCCGGAGGCTCAGCAGAGAATTAGAGGCAGTGAGATAAGTGTCTGGAACTTGAGTGTGTGTCTGTGTATGTATATGTGTGTGTGGGTGAGGGTGTGTGTGTGTGTGTGTGTGTGTGTGTGAAGACTCAGGAGAGGGTGAAGTACCAAAGCAGAGAAAATTGTGTGTAATTGATGACTGTGCCTGAGTTTGGAGACAGTGCTGACCTCGCTTCCCATGAGACGGCACTTACTGTGACACAATCACACATCAGGCTTCCATACATGCACACATAAACAAGAAACATTGCAGGCAGTG
This sequence comes from Thalassoma bifasciatum, assembly GCA_008086565.1. Classification (NCBI taxonomy): domain Eukaryota; kingdom Metazoa; phylum Chordata; class Actinopteri; order Labriformes; family Labridae; genus Thalassoma; species Thalassoma bifasciatum. The sequence goes on from RPOG01000103.1 coordinate 667,792, forward strand.
AAGATCAACACAACATGCACCAGCACCTAAAACAGGTCTGGGTAGTGGAACTCAAGGCTCTAAAAACTTAGTTTCATTATTTGTGTATTTTTTTGTTTAGATATTATTTGGTGTATGTCAAAACTGTTCCATCAAAAGACACTTTTATAAAAATGGCCCAGTCAATATTTTCTTATCAATGACTCAACAACCACCTACAGTTAAGAACATGGGTGTACTTAACCTTATTTTATGTCTTCTAATCTTAGCATTTTAAACTCCATGGTTTGTGGTTTAATGACCTCTTTCTCAAATTTCCCCACTTTAATCACTGTTGTTCCCACCAACAGCAGGCAGCTGTTGTCAGCAAAAACAGCTATGTTTAACTGTTTTGAAAATACCTGCTCAGTGCCGAAGAAACAACAGACAAAGCAACAGACCAACGCCAAAGAAGAGGGCAACTAATTAACCAACTTTTCTGCACAGTCTAACAACATGTACTTGTCAGAAATTGCATCTCAAAGCAAAGCACACTAGCTGTACTAAGTGAATCCATCAACTAAACACTTCTGTTATGTCATAGCAGAAACAAACCACATTGCTGTCAGATATTCACAGGAGACAAGAAGCCTTTACAACAAAGCAGGTCCAACATCATTCAACCCTGGGTATCCTTTAGCCATTTGGCCTCACTGGCTGTTACAGAGGAGGTTGTGTGAAGCTGTCCCTGAAGCTGGATATAAACACGGTGCATCAACCCAGAGCCCGTGCAAGCGGTTTCACATGAATGGAGCGGAGCTGGCAGTGTACAAACACGTTTGCAGTCAACTGATCATCTCATTAAACATTCTCAGAACTCTAAATCCCTGAAACTCTGATTTTAGAAAAATATGCAGAAGTTGAACGCATCATCCTGATTTAAAATGACTGAGACACGGTTGCGTTTGATAAATAAATACATTTAGAACTGGAAGATTTAGATAGTACATGTGCAGATTAGTGTTGTTTGTTTGTTTTTCCATCATTCATGAACATCAAATCCAACTGTTTTGTTTGAAACTCATTTGGTGCTCCAACTTATTCTCATGGTGTCAGCTTTGGGCACAATATTTCTGCTATGGCACTGAAGTATCAAACTACACCATAATAAGGATTTTGCATCTAGTCAGTACAACCTTAAGCCTTTTATTATTACCCTGTTTAAGCCTTAGTTGAAGGATATCAACTGAGCATTTGGGTCCTGTTCACCCTGTAGGGGTTCTTATTTGCATAACCACCCATTCACTATATTTCATCCTTTTTTTATTTAAAAGGTCAGTTTAAATAAATGCTGGTGCATTATTGCTATAGATCATTTTTCCCAAAGTGATAAACAGTTGATGTTACTGCCTGAAGAATGATGATTCATATTTGACTAAATGAATCCAGTTTAACCCTATGACCCCCAAGCCCACCGTTGAGAGCAAAAAACACTTATATTTACATGACTGGCATTCACAAACCATTTGTCCAACTCAGAAACTGAAAAAAGGCATAATTATCAGATTGTCAAGTTTCTGATTGTACGTCTATGTGTCACAAGTGATTTCAGCAACAAGACCAAACTGCCCAGAAAAGATTCTGAAAAAAACAAATAATTCTATGCTCCTTACTGCTTTTAACAAGCCTTGAATGATGGACCTGCACCCTGTAATCATGCATCAAAAATCATTCCAGTTTTGTTGCCCATAGCATTCTGTTGCAGGCGTAAAATTTCTGCACAGAGTATCTCAACACTGTCTGATTGATAACATAAACTGCTTTGCAGATTGCCAGATTGGCAGATGCTTCTGGAAGGTTGACTGTGACGACTGCAATTCGATTATAATATACTGCTCAAGAGAAATTATTTGGTTACAGCTGGCTGTACCCAAGATTTTTATGAACCAAAGAGGTGTAGGACTTTATATTGCAATAATAAATGAGACCACAGTGAGTAAAAAAGAAAAACTCCGCTTATAGCCATGGTTTTCCTGAATCAACAGGAGTTCAGGACTTTGATTTGAGAAAATGAGACCATAGTGAGTATAAAAGTGGAAGAGGCAAGAAACAACCAGAAACTGCTAAAGTTTCAAAGGGTTTACTCTTTTTATTTTCAAACTTAAGTTATAATACTTTTTAGGAAATGTTTTCAGTCCACTGCTTAACCTTAAGCATCATTTCCACATGAAACAGTATCTACTCATGTTATTTGAAAGGAAAGCATTTGTGTTTCCTGTCCTTTCATTTATATGTATGGATATCGTTTTAGTTTAAAAGTGATGACGTACACTTTGTACACGGACTCAAAATTGCTGCAAAACTAATTAGTCTCCATAGGAGCGTTTTGTTAAGTAAAGTCCACTAGGATTCGTCTGTCGTTCACCCAAAGCACAGCCCCGCTCTGTTTTAGTATTTGTGATATATTCCAGTGAGACGCTCTGTCAGGTTTTTGCTGCAGACTGTTGGTTTTGATGGCATCTCAATGGGCTTCTTTTTGGATCCAGCTCCTTTTTAATCTCACTAAACCTACAGCGTATAGCACAGCACAAAGGCTTTGGGGTAGTGGGAGCTCTGTTAGCTGTTATCCGGCCACTACAGTGAATTAAATTACCCATGAATACCTTACAGTAAGGTTCTCAGATATAGCGGTCCCATAGGAGGATGGATGGAAAATAGAGGAAGCTCGAACAAGAAATGTAACTTGCTGTTCAGTGCTGGTTATAAAGCTTGGGTATCACTTCCTCCTTTTCATCTCATACACATCCCACGATTTAACTGGCTTCGTTCATATAATGTAAGATTTCACATTCGTCCGCGCTGACCACTACCTGCAGCCCTCCAGAGACACACAAATAAAAGATGCTGCAGTTAGAGCTTGGCAGACTGTCGTAATGGAAGGAGCCATGAGCATCACGCTCCAAATGGGTCATAAATGTTTTCTGAGCTCAGACTAAGCTAAAATATATTGTGCTGAATTTCTCTACAACAAGGCTCTCAAAGAGAACATGCACAGAATGCAGCTCATTACTTTTTTTGACAAGCATTTAGGCGTCTCCTCCAGGGGGGCCTGAAATGCCAGAAGACTCTTAAAGGACAGCCACAAACAGCTCCACACCCACTGCCTCAGCTCATCTCACCCCCTCTTTTCTCTCTCCCTGGCATATCTTGGTGTGTAATTAACAAGGCTTAGAACACCCTCACAAATACACACTGCATGCTGTCACTCGCTCACTTGCATAGCACACACACTTCCCTGCATGTAATTACCATGGATTAGGGCACAATGATGTCTTATGCCAGAGCTGCTCCACCAAGCAAAAAACCGTGTCAGTGCATGTGGCCTTGTGTTTGTATGTTTTTAAGCCTGTGTGCCCAGAGACTGGCGTGCATGCACATTTTCTGGCACGGACACAAACTGCAGCATATTGTGCGTCAGTGGTCCTCGTCCAGGCGGCGAGGAGGTGGCATCAATCAGGCTAAAAGCAAGGCGGCTGCCTTTGTGTGTGCGCACAGACACACATGCACATAAACCTCACTTAATCGTGTATACAAGAAAGGACCTCTTTGTGTAATCCTTGCAGCAGTGTAGAATTACAGGAGGAAGCATGAGAGACTTATCTTTCCTTTCTTTTCCAAATTATCTCTTCTTCAATTAATGGCCTTTTCATTTAGAGAGGACAGAAGTAATGGCATTTTAGTCAACTGAATGTATTATCTCTCTCTTTGCCGCTCTTCCTGCTACGCACACAGCTTGTAATGGATGCAAAATATCAACATTTACGCCAAAACATTGCTAACTCCGGGCGACTAATTCAGTCCAGGCTTCTTTTGTAAATGACTCCTTGTCCTTAATCACCCCTGAAACCGACACAGACAACAGGGAGTTGATCTGCCACATTATGCAGCTCTAGCTCTGTATAAATGACCTCCCACCACTTCCTCTAACTGTATTACAACTTCATCTCCCAACACACTTCTCCAATTACCGCCACAGAAGGTCAAAAGGTGATGGAATACAGTGGCAACTCATAAATCTCGGGGACAGTAATGACAAGAGGGAAAAGGGCACCCACGCACACACACCTGAGTTAAGGTACCACACCCAGAATTCATCACTTAAAAGGATAAAAATGATAAAAAGCACAGGAGGAGGCTGCACGGACAGGTAATTTCAAGCAATTTCTTTGGACTGCCTTGTCACACAACCCTGAATCGTCAAGGTTCTTTATCTCTGATCCAAAAGTTCCACAGAGACAGCTCTGCAGTCGACAAAACTGGAGGCAACAAAAATAGCTCTCCATTGCGTCTTCACCGGAGAATACACAGCTTGTCATGTCATGCTGCTGATTGCCCTGTCCTTGTCGACACAAAGAGTGTTTCCTCTGCTTCCTCAGCCTTTCGAAAATAAAGAAGTTTTTAATATCAGTGCTGCTGTGGTTAAAACAGTGCTCATGTCATGTTTTCTCCCGTTGCTGTTAATACCAGCATGCATTTTATATCACTTGTGCAGCACAGCCACTCATTATCATTGCCAGTGTCTGCAACTGCTCTGCTCCATCTTCTCCTACAGACCTTGTTTTTCGCCGGAAATCAACTCTCTGCTCTCTCTGCTATTATCAGAACATCTCCATCCTCATCCATCTATTTTTGGGTGTTCATCTGGACCACCTGCAAACCCTCTAATTAGTTCACATCTGTGTCTGAGGCACGCTATTTCAAGCACACATTTACCAATACAATACAAATGTGTGTGCATGCACAGCACTACACATACACACACACACACACACACACACACACACAACCCTGTTCTTTTTTCTTCCTTTGTGCTTTCCTAAAGCTCCTCACTGTGTTAAGTTTACGTTTCAAAAGGAAAGAACGAAGGGAGTGATCTCAGTATCTAAAAATGCAACTGGCTTCCTGCTAATGATCAGTATAATCAAATCTTTTTCCAGATGCACTCTAATTAGGAAAAATTACCCAGCACTGCTGAGTGTAAAAATAAGACACTTATTTCGTGTCGGCTGAGGTTTTTATTGTTGCTCACATCGGGCTCGGTGTCTCTGCTGCAGATGATTCAGATGAGGATGATGATATTTGCTTTTGAAGCATTTTTACAACTGTCGGCACTGAGACTACTTTCATCCTAACCTCTGCACCTGTGTGGTTGTGGGTTTGTTTCCCTGCAGGTTTGCGTAGTAGTTACTCCTGCAGTGTCTGCAGTGTGGTCCTCAACTCCATTGAGCAGTACCATGCACACCTCCAGGGCTCCAAGCACCAGAACAAGTGAGTACAATACATTCCTGTTTGTTAACTCAGTGTAACTTCACCAAATTCAGGAGAAAGAGAAATGCACCCATAATCTCACAGGTACGCCGACTTCCTGCTCCCATTTACCAGCTGTTTTGAGGTGCGAGGGAGAGTTTCAAGGTTTTCTCTTCCTTTCCTCAACTACTTTAAAACTTTCTCTTTGTATAACTAAGTGTAAAACTATGAATCCACCGAGGGAAGATGTTTTGAAACTTGGCCTCATCTTATTTTATACAAATCTCTGCTCAGACATTAAAGAGACTCAAAGACTTGAGTGATGAGAAAAGGATGTCAGGCTGCTTTGTGCCCGTATGTGTGATTATTCTATTATTGATGTTACCGACTCCCTGTTTTTAAGGTGTTGTGTTTGTACTTAAGATTCACTTGATGGTCTTTTGATTTTTTTTGTAAATATATAAACACTGCACCAAAGGAGACATGGATTCAAGGTGAAAATCTTATCACCTCAACCTTCATGTACGCACACACTGTACACCTAATCAAAGTACATCAGTGCTCCAGCTTTAGGATGGACATTGGGACTTGTTCTGACATCAAGATGGATCCCAACGTTACACCGTTTTTCATTTTTTGACAAGTAAATCCTCAGCCTTTGCACTGTATTGTTTAAAGGAAGCTGAGACAGTTCTGAAAATTAAACTTGCTCTTTGTATTCATGCGAGTTGGAGGTGCTGAGGCTTTAAATTGTAAATATCTGATTGCTGCGATAGCACAACCTACTTTCACTGAATGGGACTCCTTTCAGCTTCACATATAAGCCATTTAGAGAGACGTGGTGCAGAATCAGGCAGCACAATGGGAAGGAGGTCATTTCATTATAAAAACTCCCATCACACAATGAGGTGGTCATTTTCAGGACTTATCCAAGAAAAGTAATCCCAGCCGTATGACGGAAATTATTCCCAGCAGCAGGAAGAGAGCGTGCTTTGGACTGGTTGCATTTCATGCATTTAACATGAGATAGCTGCCAGCGTGGCTATAGGCTATGCTTGGTGCATGTGTGGCTCCTTTTCTATTTAAAGCAGAGGCATGGAAATGAGGTGCTACATGAATGAAGCATTTTGTCAGATAAAAGGCTTCTCAAGGATGAAATTTTTGTTACCATGGATGCTTCTTCCTTCTTATTCGTATGTTGAAAGAGGTTAGGCCCTTCAGCTCAAGAGTCTGTATTTACTCACCCTAGGGCGTAACTTGTCTGGGCTGCACATACCAAACTTCTACAAACAAGTTAACTCTTGGACTGAAGGTGGTGGGTGGGTGAGAAAAACAACAGCAGTAGCAAGGCTGAGAAAGGCAGAAAGGGAGAGAGGTGAGAAAAATAAAAACAGGGATTCTCTGAGGTTAAAATAAGGTTTGTGTATGTGTGTGTGGTGGACACTGTAAATACATTATACAGCAGTGTGTGCTATACACTGTATACAAAAAATATGTATTCTTGGACTCTTGAGGCAAAAAGTGAACATAAAAAGACAGGAAGCCTGATACCTCATGAGAATGAAGAATACAACGAAGCCAGATTGACAGACTGACCTGTACTCACATCAAACTTCGCTAAAATGGGGTACCATTCTCCTGAAATGAGGCAGATTGCTGCTAAATAAGATGACAAGAGAAGATTTTATTAAAACAAGAGGACTGTGGTTTCTAGTCCCTTGTTGAATCATTTTCATCTGGTTTTGAGAACTGCTGTTGTGCTTTGAATTTTAAATTCTTAACAACATTTTCAATATAAGCCAACACCAAGAATAGAGGCGAGAATCAAAGTATCATTCACAACACATCCCCCAGGATCAAGATAATACCAGGGGATTTTCAGATGTGTCAGAGGTCGTGTGTAGCGGCAACATGTACCCTACATCTTGATGTTTGAGTCTCACAAGACAGAACAGTAAACAAACCTCACACTCACTTCCACAGTGGTGTTCAGTCAATGATGTGAAAGAGTAGAGATCAGACAGGGTCACAAACAAAACAAAATAATGAAGCTTCCGAAAAAAAAGACAAGATAAGTGATAGTAATTTACATAAAAGTCAAGAAAGTATCACATTGTTATTGTGGTCAGAAGTGTGAGAGAAACTAGCTGACAGTATGAGACTCAAAAATTAGGACAACTCTTTAAGTCATTACACTTCAATCAAGCCAATAAAAACAATCAACCACTCCTCAAAAGAACTTGACGAACACCATAAGAAGATACGTTGCTTTGACAAAAGCTGCAGCAGTCAACAACCAAGCACTCACTGCTTCAGATAGAGAAGCTGCAAAAACAGCCCAATGGAGGAAATCCAGCATGAGAGCAGAGGATCAAATAATCTCAAGAATGACTCATCAAAAAAACTGTAACAGAAGGTTCCTGACATCCTTAAAAATGTCACACAAAATTAGTTTGGAGATGAAATGAAGAATCCCTTTTCAAAATTCCACTGACTGAAAGAAATGGTTAAATTAATGGTCATGTAAGTCGACTCAAATGGTGTTCTGATATGTAAAATATGGCCCACTGTTTTGAGCACCAGACTCGCTTCAAGTGAAAATATTGATATTTCGTGCCAGTGGTATTGCATAGCAGGAGTCAATAATGTATTGCCATGTAAATATCTTGTCTTGATTTGCATACAGAATGAATATCACTTCATTTCTACACATTGTGAGCTTTGAAGCCAAAAACTACCTCCACAGTCTCCAGTGCCATTGCAGCAAAAGCATGCACAGCAGTCTGCATCTAACCAAGGAACTGAAAAAGTCTGAGCTAATGTCTCTAAATCTGTTGAGGTGCAGAAGGGGAATGGTTTGTGGGCTGAAATTGGATTAGCCTCAGGTTTTTAAAGGCAAAATTTGACTCAAAAGCCAAAAGTCAAATCCTTTTTCTTCCTACAGAGGCTGCTAAACAGCCATTAAGGGAGCTACACTGTGATGTGCTGAGGGGGACAGACTGCAGCTGAACCAGAATCTGGCTTATAACTGTTCAGGCACCAGATGAGGCTTCCAAGTAGTTTTAAATTGAGAAATTGAATTGATAGAGATGTGTCTTTCTGTCTTATCATATATTTTCAGGTGTGGTCTGGCAATGTTCGATAATGACCAATAAGTAACTCTAGTGTTGTTAAAAGATTTTGCTCAGCTGAAGAGAAAAGTCTCACTGTGTTTTGGGAAAGACTGAAAGTCTGGCTCTAAAGGTTAATGCCTGCAGAAAGCAATGTCCATTACTGACTACAGACCACTAAGCAGGAAACCTAATGCCTAATACAGCTTTTTGACCACAAAGCCAGGCTGCTTGAAAGTGTCAGCTAAACTTCTAAAAAGTGTGATCGTAGACATGTATATCTTGCACACAAGCTTTAAATTGTTGGGCAAATGGTGGCCCATAATTCTCCCTTTGTCAGTTTTACTGTCGTAAAGCGGAAAAGAGGGCAGACACACTGAAAGAGTCATGTTTATGAGGGAGAGGAAAGAAGAGTAGGCAAGACTGATAGATGCAGGAGAGACAGTTATGCACCACAAACACAGAGAGACAGATGGGGAGAGAGATGCAGAGAGACAGAAAGACACATCATGTTGGAGGCAGAGGCAGAAGAAATAAAATAAGGACGGAGAGATGGCAAGAGACTGGGACAGAATTGATAAGAAGAGACGGATGGACATGGAGAAAAGTACTAATACGGACAGAAACAGGATGTACTGAAGCCAGAGAGGTGAAGGTGAAACAAAATTTCTACAAAAATCTAAGTAAACTGAAGTGAAAGGTGGAGCCACAGAGATAAGAAGCAGATATAGAAAGGACATGAACAGCTGCAGAGCGATACTACTTTCTGGATGTAGAGGACAGATTGACAGGACATCGATAGAAAGAGGGCGTTGAGACACCGACAAGAGGCAGCAAGTAGATTTACAGTTGTGCTCAAAAGTTTACACACTCTAGTAGAATTTATGATTTATTGGCCTTTCCCTAGAGAATATGAATGATAACACAAAAAGCTTTCTCTCGCTCATGGTTAGTGGTTGGGCAAAGCCATTCATTAACAAACAACTGTGTTTATATTTTTTAAATCATAATGACAACAGAAAGTACCACAATGATCCTGTTCAAAAGTTTACATACAGATGTTTAATACCTTGTATTTCTCCCTTTAACATCAATAGTTGTGGATGAGGGTTTTTATTTTCTTAGTTGGTAAAACTGCCCATTTTTCTAAGGAAAAAACCTCCAGGTTCTGTATATTCTTGGTCTTTCTTGCATGAACTGCAGGTTTCAGGTCTTCCCTCAGTGGCTCAATGTTATTGAGGTCAGGGGACTGAGATTGCTACTCAAGAACCTTCATTCTATTCGATTCTGCTGTAGCCAATGGTAGGTGGACTTAGCCTTGTGTTTTGGTTCATTGCCATGTTCAAACATCCAAATACATGCTATGCACAACTTCTGGGCTGATCAGTGTAAATTTTCCTCCAGTATTTTCTGAAAACATGCTGCATTATCCTTCCATCAGTTTTGACCAATTTTCCCGAGCCTTTGTAGCTCACACATCACCAAAACATCAGTAATTCATCTCCATGTTTCACAGCAGGAATGGTGTAACTTTCATCATAGGCCTTGTTGACTCATCTCCAAATGTAACGTTTATGGTTGTGGCCCAGAAGTTTAATTTTGGTCTCATCACCTTGAATGACTTTGTTCCAGAAGTTTTGTATATGAGATTTTCCAGTTACTGGATATTGGAAAGAGGGAAAGAACCCATCTCACTTACCTTATCAAACAGAAATACAGAAAGTAGCAATAGATTGCGTGCTTGTCTTTCATCCTATTTCAGAGCAAAGGAACAGACTCTAATTTTTTTCAAATAAATATGGAAGCCAACGTATCAAGGTTATAGCACTGAAAGAAGATCTACAATCAGATTTCAACCTAAAGCTGCCTCAAGGAAACAAACACCTTATTTACTTTGAGAAAAAAGTGGTATTTTATGTTTTTGTTGGTTTCTTGACAGGGTTTATGCTGGTAGGGGCAAACAAACCTGCACTCACCTCCCCACAGCCCTGCAGGAAGATGCTGGATTTTGTTTGTATGCAGCCTGAGCTTGTATTGTGGCTCTGCTCTGTTCTCTGTCACACCTTATAGAGTCATCACACAGCAGGCTAGCCTCACTCATAGACACACACAATACACCCCACAGTGTAGAGAGAAAGAAAGTTCAATGTCCCCTGTTTACTGTTTTCTTTAAGTACCGACCTGTGGACTGTTTGCTGGAAGCTCAACACCACTGCCTAATGATAAACTCTTGGGACTGCAAGACAGTAAGATAAGAAAGTTTAAAAGTACAATCAGAGGTCAGATTATCCGCATATACAAGCTCCACCACTGTGCTGCTCCAAAGCTTTTTAAAGGTGCATGCTATACAATCATACAATCTCCAACTGTACGTTTGATACGTTAATGTTTGGTTGAGAGACACATAATTTAAGTAAACAGAAAACACAGGGAATAAGTAGTGAAAGCAGAAAAACAGAAAAAAAAGTAATCACCGACTTTTCCTGTTTGCAATGTTTACAGTGCAGCAATTAAAAAATGTTTGAAGTTCTGGTATTTTGACAACCCTGATCACAAACATTTAATCACCCACAGTTATTATTTTTCAGAACATATTACTGTTCATGCATTTATTCCTCCATGAAATAAATCTCTTCCAAACAGTTGCAAGTTTTCCTGACAAACTCTGAAGGGCCCAATCACTCATAGTCCTAGAATGGTTCTGCATTTTCTTCCTTGCTTTTAGGTTTAATAAAAGTAATCCAATTTATTTGAGTGACTGTCTTTATACCAAACCAATAGTCAAACTCTAGCATCTTCATGTAGGTAAGCAGATTTCATTTGCCTCACTTGCAGCAGCATTAATTGCTGGCTAAAAAAATGCCAAAAGATATTCTCATTATTCAAGATCCAAAACAAAAGTCATAGGTCATGCACAGACTGTTGTGCAGCTACCAGTAGCTCTGTTTTGCATGTGCACATTAAAATTTAATTGTGGCATGGCCTAACCTGAACCAGACCAACAACAGCAACAATAGCGGGCTACAGTTTCATGCCATGACTGCCTTTCAAGATAATGTGTATCCACTGCGCCATTTCTGCAATCAGCAAACAAGTGTTCAAGACACACACCAGATTATCAGATCACCTCTCCTCTGGCCTCTAAACTGTTGTTGTGTATACAGCTCCTACAGTTGTGTCACCAACAACAGGCCTTCATGCATACTACAGCGTTTTTAGTCCCTCGGCATTTCCATGTAAATGCAGACATTTTTTCACTGTGTTTTTTGCATTGTCGGGTCAAACGTTGCAAAACATTACAAAATTTTGTTGTTTAAATGAAGCATAAATAAATTGGTGCCATGAAGCTTTTTAGCCTGAAAATATCCATAAATTAGCCACATCATTGTTAAAGCTGCAGGGTTCAAAGGGTGTGAAAAAGTAGTGGCTTATGGTCTAGAAATTACGGTAGCTCCAGTGAATGGCTACTGCCATATTGCTTTAATTCTCCACAAACCGGATGTTAAAAGGCACATCTGGCAGATAGTATCTATCAGAAGGGTACATGTTGGCAGTATTTTGAACCAGAAATTGCTAATTAAGTTGTTTGTTGGCTGTGATTTCAATCTATTTTACAGTTCTAAAGAAATGATACATCCCCTGTTTTTGGGGGGATTAATCAAAAGTATCTCCCTTTTGAATAAGAATGGTCCAGCGCTTGGCACAAACGTCTTTTAATCTGTCTTTGGTGGGTATTTACTCTGTTTGACCAAAGTATGGGCACAAATTTCTTATTTCTGTTTCCTGAGCTGCAGCGCTATGGATTGTGTATAATTCCCTTCAGCAGCATTCGCTGGAATGCAGGCAGAGTGCATAAAGTGTGAAAAAGTCCATGAGAGAGCCCTCAAAGCACGAGCGATTTCACAGTGCGACAGCCCTGAGCCCTCGCAGACTTACTGCAGGCACGCGTGCTGAATTCTTTTAAGTCCATGAGACTGAACACTGGTACTGGAAATGAGTCTTGCCAGCTCTGTTGCACTGCTGTACCACTGTATCGATCCTCTGGGAAACATAGAACATGGCCGAAGGTTCCACCTCATCGACCTCACTTCCCCTGCCTTCACCCAGTCACTCAGGTGAAACACAATACGAGTACAGGAGAGTGTGTTAGAGAGCGCTTTAGGCAAAGACTCTCACTGACAAATACACACTCTACAAACACACTCAGCCAACCTGTCCCAACGTCAGTGTGTGTTACATTTTAGCCTTGAAATCAGAGTAGCAGGAGTATGATATGATAGCAAATAATGCAGCTGTCACACTTTATTGTGCAGCAAAGTGTGTAAAGTGTCACTTTTCTGCTGACATACACACGCACACCAAGACTGCAGCACAAATATGAGCTCAGACAGCCTTTTAGGCAGAGCAAGTTTAGAAATAAGAAGACATAAGGACCCATGAATGAGGGCTGTGCATGTCAGTGTGAGTTATTTTTGTACAAGGCAGAAGAACGAGCAATTCTTTTAATGTCTCTTCCCTTAAAGAACAAGCTGTCTGATTGTGGAGTGTACAGCTGCTCTGATGTGTTTTATATATCTGTGTGTGTGTGTGTTTAGAACGTGTTGGAGTACTTATGGGAACAGGCTATTGAGATTGTTCCCTTCATATCTCTGGGCTGTTCACGGGGCGGACAAGGCTTTGCGTAAGTGACGTGAGATCTTCAACCCTAACTTGGAAAGGATGTGTGTGTCTGTTTGTGTATATGTATTTTTGTGGGTTGTGTGTGTGTCTTTTTTCACACTCAGGATGAGCTTTGGCTTGTGTAAGGAGCTTTTTGGAGGAGACGAAAGCACAGCTGACAGCGGCAGGGGATTAGCTCTCACCGCAGAAACATCCATGAAAAGTGTGTGTGTGTGTGTGTGTGTGTGTGTGTGTGTGCATTTGTGTATGCGTGTGCATGATGTTTGGCATTAGGAATGTGTCATCAGAAAAAAACAACAGATTTCTCCATTCTTTAAACAGTTGGATGTACTCTGTGCCAGCTCTCCCTATCTGCAGCATGCATCTGCTCCATGCACGGTCAGCTGCAGGTCATTTGAAACGCTGCAGACTCCACACATGGACTCCAGTCTGGCTGCTGTAATTGGACCTGTACAGGGTGATAACAGCAGAGATACAACCACAGAACCCCAGCAGAACATTTATAGTTTGCACTGTTTGATAACTTGTGCCAACTTAGCTGGCTAGCAGACAGAGACACAAGTGGGCAGTAAAAAATACTGAGATAGATAGAGAAACTTTAAATCCCTTGTTGGATCCTGACTGAAGACTCTTTAAAAATAATGGCTGGTTCCGAAAAAAAATGGAAAATTAAAAATGAACATAAGGCCGTCAGCACAGCTGAATTGGTTATTCTAACCCTACAGCTGTAAAATCTGGCAGGCTTTCTGTTGAAGGCTGGCTGTTCCCAGTGGTGACTGCGAGTCTGCCTTCATACAGTGGTTTTTAATTTGCTTTTAGAAGTTGGGAGTATATTTTAGGTAAACTGGAAGGTGAATAGTTGGTAAGGACTTGTCAAACTTTTAGTATATGTTTTGGGGAGATAAATGCAGCAGTGGTAGCATGATGAATGTTTTATTTATTTTTTTTTAAATCCTGTTACAAATTGATGTGTGATTTGGTGACGTGTGGGACCAGCTGTGTCCTTGTTATGCTGCTGTTGCATTCAGGATCTCTCTGTTTGGCTCTTGAGTTGTTAAGCTACAACTACACAAAGTTGCAATGTATGGTGGCTGGTACACAATTTGTAAAAGCTACAACACGAATGCACACAAAATGATACAAATACAACAGGTACAATACCAACGCAGACGCCACAACATGAATGCAAAAGCTACAATAAATTCGCAAAAAAGTCACAACAGAAGTTAGGAGTTCAGCTTAATTGGTTTCCTCTTGGACCCAGCGGTCCAGTCTATGCCAAAGTAGTGGGAGTAAGTAAAACTGTTTTTTTTTTTTGTTTGTTTTTTTTTTAATCATAAATATGTATTAAGAAATACTGTATAATATAGTACAATGCAATATAAAACAGTGTCAAAATAATCGCCAGTGGGTTACATACATTCAGAAGCAGTACTTTAAAAGTACCATATTACATTATCCATAAAAAAAACGTAAATGAACTGTTGAACTGTTTTAACCACTGGTTTTAGTTCCATTGTGTTGAAGCTTTTATATGTATGTTGAGGCGTTTGCATTTGTGTTGTGGCTTTTGCAAGTTGCCTCACACCTACTGGTCACCATAGCATCCAGATTTGTTGTGAGATTAACAGTGTTGGTCTTTTTTCCTGAACTCAATAATTTCAAGCTATAGGATTCAATGAGAGCTAAAGTTTCTAAATTATTAAAGGTCCGTGTTACTGCTTTTACATAGCGGTTTGGTTCCCTCCCACACATTTAATTACAATATAGGATCATTTAAACATAAAAGCTCCACACTGAGCCTGCTACACATTTATGTGCTGCAACTGTGTATTTGTCAACATCAGCACCAATAATTTGAGCTTTAACAGCATGCTGATTCATCTGTCAGGCTCTATTATGTAGATCCTGCTCTTTCTGGTTAAACAGTGTTCCTATTAGAAACACCCAGCAGTCTGAACCATTAAAAAGTGGTTATAGAGCTCATAGTCGCATTAGAAAATGTCCTCCGGGCTCTGGTGGCTTTCATGCAGCCTGAAAAGTTTTTGTCCAAGTATACATGCATTAAAACAAAATAAGAATAAAACAGACACAGGCACTAATTAGCCCCTCGGAGTCCACGAGAGAGGAAACAAAGCCACCAGTAAAGCACAGCTCTTTTGATGGGAACTGTCAGCAGGGTTGTAATCCTAACCAATGAGGCTGCATCGCTGTAACTACCCGTATAATATCATCACGTTCACATCTCTCGCTGCTTTTGCACAGCCTTTGCTTTTTTTAGTTACACAGTGCTGACCTCTGGCCTGCTTCTACGTGGCTCTATGTGCATAGCGTGTGCAAGAGTGTGTGAGATGTTGACGCTGATTTTTACGCAAGCCCCAAGGGTATAGTGGCGAGGTCGGGGACAATCCATTTAGCCTACTCACCCTGGTAATTATTCAGCATCAGTATCACAGAGGACACGTACACACAAAGTGCCAAGCAAACTAATGCACATTTAAAAGGCAGAGGCACCGAGAGCAAGGCAGGCTGGCTACCAGTGTGAGAGATTACGGTGCTTAGTGTAAAGTAACTGAATGCAAATGGTTGAGCCATCGACCTGCTAATAGGGCAGGCATTTTTTTTTGTGTGTGTGTGTGTGTGTGTGTGTGTGTGTGTGTGTGTGTGTGTAGATCTTTGTATGTGTGCTTGGCATCTTCTCCCTGCTTGAGGCAAGGTGAAAGGTTAATTCAGGACTGTCGCTGCTGAGCTCTCCTCTCGCATGCCTCCTCTACCACACAACACACATACACACAAAATCGCTAACCCACTCACACACACACACACACAAGCTCCAGCCGGCCTTAGGCTCTCCTCATCTCCCCTTAAGGCACACTTCATCCTTCTCTCACACCTTCAGCCCAAAACTAACACAAACACATTTGTGTTTACACATCCACACACACATTCACACACACACTCACATCCTGCCCTGAGCATCACTGTCTGTGTTGTTAATAAGGTCAGGACTGCAGGAAGGGGGTGCCTGTGTGTGTGTGTGTGTGTGTGAGTGTGTGCATGTGTGTGTGTGTGAGGTTGGGAGGGTTCATGTCTGAATCATGACTCACAGCTCCCTTAGCAACCGCCACAGACTGCGTTTACCTGGTGCACACACAAACTCACACACACGCCAACAGGGTGCCAAGGTGACCTTAGCATCCTCACAAACAGGAGCTTCAGACAGAGAGGTAAATAAAATCTCTGCATCTGCTCTCGCACACTCTCGTCCTCGTGTATCCAGCGTCCCTTATGTGCGACCCTGGGAAGGATTATTGGATTACTCCATTAACAAGCCCCTCCACTCACACAGTATGACCTGTTTCTGTAACACTTCCCTACCTCACCTTGTGCTGTACTGCATCACACTCTCCTTCATACTTTACCTCACCCCTTACTTCCATCAACACTGTGGACGTTGCTATTTTTGAACATCAGTTTTCATTCACGTGGTAAAAAAGAAGTGAATGTAGCCTAAATTAGATAAGCATGAGGAAATCAGACAATCTGTTATTAAGTGTTAAGGCTGTTTTCCAAACCTCCTACTACATACTACTCCCGAATTTAGTATGCAGTGAACACTACATACTCCTAACTGCTTTTGCATGTAGGATGTAGAATGGCTGCTCTGTTAGGTCTGCTTTGTAATATGCTACTATGGTTTTCACTTTCCAAAAGTGGAGCTGATAGATTTTTTTTTCTTTCTTATTTTTCAATGTTTCACTTTATCAGAAATACAGAACACAAACCACAGTTACATTCTTTAATTCAGTGGTGAAGATACTGGAACACTACAAGAACATAAGTTAAACTAGAGGTAAATAAAATAAATAGAAAGTTAATAAATACAACAAAGCAAGGAAAGGGAATAGTAATAATTTTTTTAGAGAGGAATTATTTCAAGTAAATGTATACGTTTTGTGGGGTTTTGGTTCTTTAATTGTTTTTAGTGGTTTCAAGAACATTTCAAATTTATTTAGAAGAACAGCAAATTCTGGGAGAGGTTTCAGGGTCCAGTTTTTATGAAATGTGTAAAAGGTATAGAATTTTTTGCAGCAAAATAGCCAAATTTAAGTTTTAATCATACACCAAAAGTTATCATTTATTGAAAATAAATCTTGAACGGACTGCCTTTTTAAAGCTGATGGGAAAACTGTGTCCATGTTACACATGCAGGCTGTTGTTTGAGGAAAAAAAGTGAAGAAGTGATTTATATGGACTTTTATGAATTTGGTTCGAGTAAACACCACTCCCATGATATGAAGTGAGCAGATTTACCAGTGTTTCTTTCATTTCATTTCACTTCTATCTCATGGACCATTAGTAAACATTAGTGTTGTTGTGTTATAATTTTGCTGATTTATACCAGTAGGTGATGATAAATGACCTATACTCGGATGCCCCCTCATAGACGAAAAGCATGGGAAACAGTATGTCAAGTAAACTAGTCCGCTGCAAACTGAGAAATTTTCTCAGTAGGACATCCAGGAAATTTTAGCAGGCTGCAGATCTCACAAGTTTTCACATACTGCCTTCTACATACTGAATTTCTGCCAAATCAGTAGGCACTGCTGGTGTAGTAGGTGGTTTGGAAAACAGCCAGTATCTTAATCCAAAGGTTTGCTCGGCCTCATCTTTCACAATCTACATGTTAGAACATATTTGCAACCCTGAGTGGCATAGCCCATCATGTGAATTTGTTTGAATATTAGGTAGCTGATTCTATACTTCACATACTCTGCTATCACTGTGGGTGATGAATGAATGAATGTGACATGTAGAAGCAATTTTACCGTTTCCACTAAGAACCAGGTGGCACGGGCCACAAAAGAGCCACATCTCTGCATCATTTAAAAATGTCTTTATACCTTGAATACGATGGGAAACATGCATACAAGGATTGCAAACACAGAAATACGTTAATATGGATAAAGACTTATTTTCACTAGCACATGGAAAAAGTAGGATCTTAGTATTCAGGAGAGAAAAGCTTTGTTCTTTGATATAAAGTCAGGCACAGCCTGTGTGTTTTATGTTCTCTGTTGTCACGAAACCACCAGAAAGTATGCCTTTACATAAAATGTCAGAGGTTAGCTGTTAGCGCCCACACTACCTCCACCATCATACAGTACATTAGCTGGTGTTACATTACCAGATGTTATAATGTTACTTACAGCTAGTGGTTCCAAGCCTGCATGAAAGCCCTTTACAGACGGAGCAGCCCCAGGTTTCAGTAGCAGCTCGTGCTGGAGTCACAGGTGGAGCAGTGAGCAGAAACAGCTCTGATGTGGCTGTTGTTGTAACGAACACAAGAAAACCTCACACTGTTTTCTAGTTCTTTCATCTGTTGGAGGAGAATACAGCTGTGATGTTTCTTCACAGCCACAAGAGCAACTTTCCTGTTCTTCACATCTGCTTTGAGCACAAAAAAAGAACCTTCAGTTTGCTGCCCCCCCTGCGTGGAGCACACCTGAGAGTGATTTGAACTCACTTCACCTGAAGCCTTTTGCTCCATCTTAAGTGACTGACAATGGTGTTCATAACTTCTGCATTGTCATTAAAACTAGCTTGGACCTNTCTGTGACCCATAGCTCCTCCCCCTTTAATCTTTTTTTTAAAACAATTGCACAGAAACATCAAAAACATCTTCAAGAAGCACCATATATAAGGTCAAGTTCCTATTTTGAATGATGTGTCTTTAGTGATGTGTCAAAGTCGACCCAAAATTGACCATTTTCTCACAAACACAAAACCCTTAATAACTTTCTCGTACAAAGTCAGATCCTGACCAAAACTCACACACATGTTCACTGTCCCAGCCTGAGCGCAGCCATATGGCTTTTATTCACGCAAAGTAAGGCGCCCCCTATTGGCAACAGGAAATCAAGTGTTTTATGCTGTGACCCATAGCTCCTCCCCCTTTGATCTTTTTTTGAAAACAATTGCACAGAAATATCAAAAATATCTTTAACAAGCACCATATATAAGGTCAAGTTCCTATTTTGAATGATGAGTCTCCAGTTTAGTGTCAAAGTCTGAAGTGACTTCATGAAACAAGGACTCCTGATAGCTCCCTGATTTTTAGCCTAAAGAGGAAGTTTAAAGTAAATTTGACAGTACTAGGTAGGGACCTATGTGGGAGTTTGACTCTCCTATTTTGACATACAGAATTTCTAAAAATTATTACGTAAAAAAGGTTCAAAAGTCGACTGTTTTGAGACGTGGGACGTTTTTATTAGTAAAGTGAGGTCGTTTAATGGTCATTTGGCTCCATCTAGTGGCCAGACTTGACTTTTAGGACCAGACACACTCAAACCGGTGATGTACCTCAGTTTACTGGTAAAAACGACACACTAAAGAAAGTCAAGACTGTAACACTGAGAGTAAAAATCTCGTCGTCCTCCGACACGACACTCGTACGTCGGTAAACTACAACTATAATATAAACTTTACAGATTTTGTAGAAGTTGTTCGAGTCAATTAATCCAGTTCAAAGACATTTGAATGATGTTTCTCTTGTGAAGTGTCAAAGTCTGAAGTGGTTTCATGAACCACAGACTCTCAATAAGCCCCTGATTTTTAGCCAAATCTTGTTCAGATTTCATTCAAATTGTCAAAATCCATCCCTGGACACACCCTCATACTGAGAGGATTAAACTCTTTGTCTTATGGATTTTTAATCATTTCTTTTTTCTAATTTTCTGGCCAATCGAACTCTGCAACCTGTGAAAATGATCATTTTGCTCCAACAAATAAGGGTTTTAGCTCCATCTAGTGGCCAAACTGAATTTTTGGGTAGCCTGTGTGAGTTTGGCCACCAGATGGAGCCAAATGACCATTTTTGCTGTGTGACCTATTTTCAGTGCAGAGGGAGGCTTCTTAAAGAAACATGAGAGCAGACAGAGGAATGTGCTGTGGCCATGCAGCTCTCTGCATGTTGTCATTATTCTATTTCAGCTGAACCCTGAAACACATGAGCAGGGGTCTGCAACCTTTAAGGAGCCATTTTTTCTTTATTTCACATGGATCAAGGTCATTCCACAGCCACAAAAATCTTCACTATAAAAGCAAGAAAATGTTAAAATTCGACACAGAAGTAAATGTATTTAAAAGTACAGCCACATGCAGGAAAGAACGGCCCTTGCTCCCATGTGGCTGACTGAGAACGATTGCAGCATGTTCAGACATGCACACAGGTCGACGCTTTTTAAAATTAAAGCCGCAAGCGGCGAGGAGCGGGGAGTCGCTCTCGTGCGGTTCTCCGAGCGCATGCTCGGAGGACCGCACGTGAGCGAGGGCCCGTGTATCGCCGCTTGCGGCTTTAATTTTATTATTTAGTTATTGTCAGTCATTTGTGTCTTGACCGAGTTTTATTAATTGTGACCACACTGCTAACCTCGGGGCAGGGTCACCCATGTTATCTTGATCTCAAAGTGTGATTTGACAGTTAAATTAAAAAATAACATGCTGCATCAACAAAGAGCAGCGTGAAGGACAAGTTGAGAGTTGGGACTCTCCAGGTGATGGATAATTTGAAAAAGCTGCCAAATGTCCTTGACAGAGCGGTTAAGTGGGCGTGTCTCACTGTCTTAATGGGAAACCGAATATAGATCCGGGTCATAGGTTTCCTTTGAATCTCAGAGCTGTCCACCTTCTGCTACACCCTTTTTTCCCAGTTAGTTGTCCAGAATCAGTTTAATCTGCGTCTTCTATTGAGGCCATTTTGGTCGACGTGAAACTCTACAACAACCACAAGATAAACTGTCCATTGATTCAAAGTGAGGAAGAAGAACCCAATTATATTTGAAACCAAGTGGCAGCTGAGCACTTGATGTTTTGTCAATCAAAAGATTTAGACCTCAGGAGTTACAAAAACTACCACACTCAGCCAATACAAAGTCTTCAAACTATAATTGAATTTATTGATCAGTGGACTGACAGGAGATTTATCTTCAATACTGTTGGTGTACTTTTGAGATGATATGGGGTGTTTTTTAAGCCCTTCAATGTGCTGGTATAAGCTTATTCAAATGGGAAAATTTACTTTTTAATGATTTCAAATGATAAGTGTTAAAACTATTACTGGTGATGATCAATGCAAAAAAGTAATCAATAGACTAACTTTGGATTATAGAGATTGTCTTCGACATAATTCATATTTTCTTTAAGCTATCTCAATCTTAACTAGTGGTTTTCAATCAGGGTCAAGAACTCCGAAGTCCGAAGACACAGACAAAAGCTCCCGAGGCAATTTCAACAATAATTTATCAACAGCAGTTAAACATTTCATCAGCCTTACAAGTCAGTAATTGAAAAAATTCTGGTTGCAGCTTCACAAATTTAATTCAAAACTTTTGTTATGCTTTAGATGGTAAAAAGGACACGCACCCCCAAACGACAGATAAAGAAAAACTTTGAAAAGTTGCTTTCAGAGTCCACACGAACAGAAAATCCAATTAAAACACCAAAAAGCTCAACTGCAAAACAGGACACAAAGTCAGGGAAATCCACACAAGTGTTCGAGGGAGGAAGCAAGACATAAGAGAGACACAGGGAGAGAAAACAGTGAGACACTGACTACACTCATGGAAATGAGCTGCAGGTGTGAACAGCAGACACAGGTAAAACTTCTGAAGTTAATCCAAACACACACAGTGGAAGGAAGTAAAATAACACTTGACACATATGGAGTGAGAACTTCAAAATAAAACAGGAAACACTGGGAATTATGAGATTGTCCTCAGGAAACTTAGTCAATCAGGGAATCTCAGCTTATAAGCAGTAGAGTACTTTCTGAGGGCAAATTCTGCCTAATTCCCATTGTATGACAGTTTATAAAACATGCCCTCTCTAATGCCTTTTCAGCGGAAAACACAGGAACACAGCCCTCCTAGGTGCCTTGTTAGAAGGTAAAACTTAATAAGTGCCCTCACAAGTGCCATTTGTGAAAAAAAGTGTAATTAATTTATATCTTATATTAAAGCCCACTGGGGTTGTTATGCAAGGTTTGTGAGGAAGTCTGACGCCTGGTTTATACTTCTACGTTGACCCTAAAACCATAGAGTTTCATAAAAATGTTTCACTGCAAATTGGTGTATAAACGGTGGTGTGCTTTGAAAGAGTGTGGTTAGTGCACGCTGGCACAATGGATGTGCAGGACAGGATTTAATTGGTTAAAAAATTGGATCCTAATTGCTAGGATTGGTTGGTGTTTTTCCAAGTTTACTCCTGCGGTAGATAACAGTTGTTTTCCACTCTCTTTCAAGAACAATCATGTAGTGATTGCCATGGGTACATAAAGTTCAATTTAACCAATATAACAAAATGTGTATCTAAATCTGATTACCAACCCCGCCTTTTAGTGTTGATGTGAAGTGCCCCACTGGCTGGCCAACCACACTTTTCTGCCCAAAATATGCTTAAGTTCCCTTCTCTTGGGAACCATAATATGCGTTTACGTGTCTTCTCGGGGGCCAAAGCACATGCCAAAGAGTCTTTTTGGGGGCCAAAATGTGTTCTGTATGTGCCCCTGCGCTTCAAATGTCAGTGCACACCACAGTGGAGAAATATTCACCAGATCAACGGAAATAATTGCTGGATGTGCAAAACTCCCTGGGGAAGATCACAAACCCTCATGGTCCTGGTTTCAAGAGTTTGTCCAGCTAATGTTTTTTTTTTTTTATATATATATATCTTAAACGGCCTGATCACACCACTAGTTGTCCGTTTGCTTGAGACACAAGGATTAGTCACCACCCTAACACCTTTAGCACACTTCACAGGTACGCAGAGCTCACTGCCTGGAGAAACTATTTTTATCTGTCAGGCATCTCTCTGTCACCCGCTGACCAGACTTGCCTTCCCTATCTGACCCCTTTTTTCTACCCCACTCTAACTTTACTCTGCCCCTCTCCTCTTGTTACCCTTTCACTGCTACCTGTCCCCTCCCAGAGAAGGCTACAGGCAACCAGAGCCTCGTCCTTCCTTTCCTCAGAGACTCCAAAGTGCCTGATGAGTCCTGACAGAGCAGACAGGGTGTAGAGGCCACTGCTTTAACAGCCATTACCGGGATAGGTGCTGACAGCTGGGGTGTCTGTTTTTCCCTCTCTCTTTCCCTCTCTCTCTCCAGTTCAGTGTGTATGCTAGACAACGCTCCTATTAGGGAACTCTGGAGGAGCATTCTAACCAGTGCTGTGATGAAAACGGTGGAATTTGTTGTGCTGTTTTGAGGACGACTTTTGTTTCAGGCTCAGACCGTTGGCCACAAACTGAGACAAACATCTTATTCTCTCTTTATGTTTGTCGGATTTAGTTTGTCTCTTCCAACAAAAGGTAAAAGCAGACAGGATAAGGTCATTCTAAGGCAAGAAGCGCTTCAAAGCTGTATCAGAAACAAAGTTAAGCTGACAAGAGGAACAATTACACAAAAAGCTGGAAAGATGAAAGACGTATTGAATTACTTGTGCATATAACAACCCTAAAGACAACACTGCAAGTCCGTTAACTTAATGACTCTGGCCGACACTTACGATTACACGAAAACAGTAAAGTCAGTAAGTGACGTCTCTAGTCTCCGTGATAGTGACTCGTGAAAGGACGAAATTTGGGACTTATATAAAGAGAGTTTGTAAGAGTGAGTCAATCCACCCACAACGAAACGTACTCGTTCAGACTAACTTATCTCTTTGTTTTAATTAAATGTGGCACTTTTGCCTCTGGAGTTGCTTTGTTTCATGGTGATAAAACCACAGAATGCAGCCACAGCGCCTGTCATCTTGAAAAACAATCAGCAGCACCAGATAAAGACCAAATCCACAGTAATTATTGCACCTTAAACATGAGGGTGTATGCTCCGATTTTTCTTCTTTGTTTTAATTTGGGGAACAGCCAGATAGCAGGCGTAATAGACGACTGTAATTATAAGAAGATGGTGGAACGGGATTATTGCTTAATGCGTCATGTACAGTGGAGCTGTCATTGCCTCTAAAAGGAAATTCTTTATAATGCAGCAGCGGGATAAAAGCATCACAGGGTTATTGTGTTACATCTCTTCACATTTGTCTTGATACATTACCAATGAGCACTTTGGTTTTGTTTTTTTTTTATGCTGTCTACGCTGTATTAAGACTGGCATGCGACATAGAGTTACAGGTAAATGAGATTACCTCCTAGGGACCAAGAATGGCAGAAACAGAATATCTTTCCCCTGTGGGCTCGTTGTTCCCTGTGGTTAAAGAGCGCTGTCTTGTCGGATCTGTCTGTGTCAGTGAAAAAGAAAAAAAAACAAGACTAACAAATTCCTTCCTGTGTTTTGTTTTCAGCCTGAAGCAACACCAGCAGTAAGCCACAGAGACAGGCCGCTCTGGAAAGAAGAAGACGAAAAGAAGACGACAGAGATTATTGGAATAAACATCTTCAGAAAAAGAGGACTCGTGTCACAGACTGAAGCTTGTGAGAAAGTGGTGCAAAGAAATTTCAGCGCGCAAGTCAATATGTGTCAAAGTGTGCATGCGTGTGAGTGCGTGTGTGTGTGCGGGTGTCATGGGCATCCGTGCATGCATCTGCAGTAAGCATGTGAGGGTCATATTGAGTGTGTTTACTGCTATCTTTGATCTAAAAATATATCTCTGAGATTTATTCAGCACCTAAGTGTTTGATATAAGTTCTCAACACTGACAGTTGCAGAAGACTTGCGGCTGCATTTTGCCATAAAACTCCCGTGTGAACCACAATCCTAAAATCGAACTGATGTCAGTGCGTTGCCCAGAGTGGTAATAAACCGTTACAATGATAGTCATAGAGCAGCAGTCGTAATAACTCTGTAACAAGCTGTCCCACAAGTGCTCTGACAGTGATCCAGGTCTGAAGACAGTCTTCTGTTTACATGCACTAAACACACAGTGAGGCTGACAGTGGCACATGCATGGCTCACTCTCAGACCACTTGGGACCAACTCAGGCCCAGACTTTCAATTCCAAGGAAACAGAAACTCCCGACAACCTCAGCCATTACAGATTGCATGAACTTCCATGACTTTAAAAGGATATATTTTAATTTAAATCTTGTGTTGTCTATAAATGTAGTGGATTGGTGTCACTTTTTTCAATTGGTGTCCTTTGAAGCTCATCTTTTCATATATTCCATACACTCAAAATGTGGAGATGTGTCACACCTACAGGACAAAAGGCAGTGGAGAAAAAGCAGCACAAAGACTTTTCAAATCCTGCACTGAATTGAGGGTTTGTGCAACTTTTGTGAATCATCTACTATTGAAAACATTCCCACAGCACTGAATACTGATGTCAGATGCAGTCCAGAGGTGACAAAAATTCTCCTCTTTGTGGAGACGGGCAACTTGTAGATAATATATTTATTTTTTCTGTTGCTATGGCCAGAGAAAAAACACTTCCCAAATCATGTAGCAGCCAATGTACAATACAAACGGGATGTAATTCAATGCATGAAAGATGTAAGACGTTGCATTCACTTGCCTTTTTGAAACCTATTGCTTGTGCGTTTTGGCAATAGCGCTGCTTTCTAGTGATAGCTTCGTAATGCATTACTGCACATGCCTGCACCTGAACAAAGAGGTCACCTTTTAGTATGGAAATGGCTTCTTCTTTACATCTTCTTCATTCATCCAAAACACATCTTTATGTTCACTGGGGACAACAAGCCCAATCCCAAAGTTGGGGTGTTGTGTAAAATGTCAATGACAACAGATCTTGATGGTTTGCAGATCATTTAATCGCACCTTTGACTGAAAAAAATTCAAAAACAACATCTAAAATGTGGACACTGAAATCTTTTTTTGCTTCTTATGTTTTTATATGATCATTTTAAATTTGATGCCAGCTACATGTTTCATATAAGTTTAAAAAAATTGTGTTGATCATTGTCCCATTATTTCCAGATATCAAATTTTAGC
The DNA here is from genome assembly GCA_008086565.1 of Thalassoma bifasciatum. NCBI lineage: Eukaryota > Metazoa > Chordata > Actinopteri > Labriformes > Labridae > Thalassoma > Thalassoma bifasciatum. The sequence continues at coordinate 693,811 of RPOG01000103.1, forward strand.
TGCTCAACAGTTCAAGGTCCCAGACGGACTAGTCTAGCACCTGAACTCATCTACTACAGAGCCGTGTTGTTGCAATATGCACAGAATATGTATGAGAGATGTCATATGAAGTCTTCCCAGAAAACTAACATTAATTGTGTCTTCCCAGTGGTGTAAGCTACCCATGCCATGTTGGAAAAACTGTGCACTGATAAGTAGTCAGGTGATCTCTCCATTTTAAAATGGAAGACTTTATCCATGATTTCCAAAAAGAATGTCAGATTTATATTTTTCAGACCACCGAGGAGCTTTCCACACTTTCTCAACTCATCTTAATTGGCTCAGCTTCAGAGATGTTTCCAGTATTTCTGGCTCAAGTTTCTTTTTGCATATCACAGTTTTTACCTCATTTTGGATTCAGCATCAAACTTTGACGAAAGCTTTTGGAAGTTACCTTGAGTTCATGCAGTGATTTTCACCACAGTCTTGTGTGTTTTCAAAGCAAACACACCTGAGATCACAGCCACCCAGCACTGGTTTTCTACCTTTTCCCTTTTGTAAAAAGATTTTTCTTCTTATAATGATTCTGTGCTATTCAGAAAATAAAAAGCCAATATTCTTCTTTGAAATATTACACTCAGAAACTTTAATTTGAACAGTCTCCTCACCCGGTCTCTTACAGAATGGTGAACCGTTTCCCATCTTTACTTAAACTCAACCTTAGAGTGCTTCTCTTTAACCCACTCACATTACTTACCTGTTGCCAATCACCCTAAATAGTTGGTGGGTTTTCCCCCCAACTGCTTTTGAAGCATTAGTTTCCCAGTTTTTTTTTTTTTAAGTGTTGCTGGCATCAACATTTAAATGACCTTTTTTGTTTTTCTTTCAGAATGAAAATGTTCAACATTTGATGTTTTAGCTTTGCACTATTTTAAAATCAATACAAGGTTTTCAATGAACATCAAACCATTAACTTCTGTGCTCATCAACATTTTGTACAGCCTCCCAACTTTTTAGGATTGGGTTGTAGAGCAGATTTTAAAAACTCCTGGTATTGTCTTCAGATTGTCTGTAAAGTGAGATTCAGGAAGGTTTTGTAGCATCATAACATGAGCAAAAAGAAGACACGCTCCACTCTCCTCATCAGCACTGAGCAGATTTCCTTACACTGACCGGACTTAAACACAGCACATGCAGTTTGGCTATTATCTGTTCGTTCTTCTGTTATTTATTGTGATCATTTTTTTGTTCTTTGTTGCTTTCATTGTGAAGAGAGTGTATCAAGAATGATTACTTTTATTTTTTCATAAACAGACATATGGATGAGTTAGGATTTATGCAATCACACTGTAATATTTACAACCATATATTGTGGGTTTGAAGTGAAATAGATTTATGAAGCAAAAAAAGGTGTTCTATGTGTAAATAAGCAGTAGCTGCAGGTGAAATGTGTGTTTTAAAAAGTACGAGTTTTGTATTCATAGTGTTTAACTGCACTGAACTACAGGGTGATAAGGGAAATGTGTTTCTTATTGATATTATTAAGATACTAATATGCTGACATTGACTTAAAATGTCTGTTGGTGTTTTGTACGGAGTGAAAATGAACTTGGATACAGTGGTGGTGGACCAAAACCCAACAAAAGGACAAACAGATCTGACCCACTGAAGGGTTTTTGATAACAGCTGTTTCCATGAGGATGACCACGACCACCACAAAGACTGCCTCTTCATAGAAACATCAGACATGACACTGGATTGTCAGTGGATTCAACGCAAAAAGGACAAGCAGAGCTGTTGGATTACAAAGAAATGTCTAAAATGACCAATCCCTCTGTTGTCGGTGATGCCGTAAGAAAAACAAGAAAACAAGAAGTCATTTGGCTCTCTCTGCTGTGCATCATGGCTGTTTGGAAGACGATTCACACTCTCTCCAGCACTGGTGTTTTCACAATAGAAGCAGTGTCTGTGTGTGCCGATATCACAGTCCTGTGCAGAGGATGACTGTGCTGTGAGTCACATATTTTAGCAGATGTTACATAATATATGACAGAGATGTTATCTATGGGTAGGAATTGTGTGATATGATGCTTGCGGGTGGGTGTCTGTGTATGTGAAGCTGTCAACTGCGCTGGCAGTGGGAGACTTGCTGTGAGCTGTGTACTGTGAGCACATTTGTAAACACACCTGATGATGAATACAAGGAACAAGACAACTATATCTATTTTCTCTTGCAAAATCCAGACCTGTGTGTTTCTTGCTCAGCTTGTTTACACCACCTTGACGAAGATGTGTGTGAAATTTGTTGTACTGGCAGCGATTGTTTGTTACCACACACGCACAACCTTGAGTTTTCAGCACTGCCCACACAATGTGATTTCAATAATTAAGCTTATTAATTTATCTTTATTTGCTCCGAGTCTCCCCCTTCTTTTCTGTTGTCATTTACTCTTTAAACCCTGCTCCTTTGTTATGAGTGTTTCCTTGAAAGAATGGGGGAAAAAACAGCATTACATAAACACAAAATACTTGAGTCTCTACAATAAGGGATCAATCAGACTAAATGACTAACATAAGATATGAAAAATAACTTGTCACATGTTTTTGTTGAGGATGTGGGACGTGTGGTTAGTAAATATATTATTACACACAAACAATGCACTGACAGCTCTTAAACAAACAGCAGCTTGTCCTACCCCACCTCCTGTAGTTTCTCTTCTCTGCCTGATCTTCTGACAGTATTCATTAGTGGTACGTTCATAAAGATATCCATGTAACACAACCCGCATTTTTAATGTTGCACTCACATTCAACCATGCAGCCCAGAGGGCTTTACTGAAGAATAGAAAGAGAGAGTCAGGGTTGCCAGATCTGACCAAGAGTTTCCAGCCCAAACACAACTCACCCACCTCACTAATAAGGATAACCTGCCAAATGTGATTTTTTTTTTTCCAGTCCAACATGCTTTAAAAAAGCCAAATCAGGCAGAAACCAGCCCGATCTGACAACACTGGGGAGAGTATTAAAGCTGAACCTACATATCATAAGACTAGAATAATCTAGAGGGTAGTCATTTCATTAAAGAAAGAATATTACTTGTACTATGCTCTGCTTTATGAATGTCATGAGGTCACTAAATCTGTGTCAAGACAAGATACATCAAGATCAGTTTGAAGCAGCTCAGCAGGCGACACTGATTGATTGTCACATTGCATGAGTCCACAGTGATTAATCTGAGAACACATTGCTACAGAAAAAAACAACAGCATTAAATTTATACTTTAGAGCCTTTTTTTAATCAAACAAACTCTTCTTTGGGGTTTCTTTCCCCAGGTTTTTATGGAAAAATGCCAAAAACCTGGGCAGTCATGAGCCTTTATTTTCTGGTATATAACCAGCATGAGTTGTTTTTTTTATGACCAGAGCTGCTGGCTCTGCAAATCATCATAAACCTACAACACAGGTTCTCATCCCGCTCAAACTGAGCAGGAGATAGCAGTTATATAGACGTTTACCATGGTGACAAGTCATCATTAATTCATAGAGAAAAGCAGCCATCATATAAAAAGAAAGCCAGCAGTGGCGTGATTTGAACTCTGTGTGTGTGGTGGTCGTGGTGGGGGATGTATATGTGTGTATGTGTGTGTGTGTGTGTGTGTTATGGTAGAAGATGGTGAAAAACAGAGTATTTGTTCAGATCAAGCAATTAGCTTCAAAGCTTCGTTCTCTCCACAAAATTTCCAAAGTAACTTTCCGGCTCCCCGTGTAGAGCGAGGTGGAAAGTTTAGGGTGCGCTCAGAGCACAAAAACATAAACACACATGAATTCTTGAAAATCTTGTTGAAATAAATGAGCATAACAACCCCGCCAACTCTCCACATGAGCACAGCTAGACTGAACTGCGAGACGGCTCCACAATGGGGTATAATGTTTATCATCTTTTTTTATCATCCTTTTTCCCTTGAACCAAGCTTGTTATTTACCAAGAACAGTGCAGTAAATTTGAGAAAAACAAGTGCTAGCAAGCGGGAAAAGAGAAAACAACAGGAGGGAAAGAAAATCAGTTCAGAAAGGAGATGCTGTGCACACTTAATGGCTTTCTATAGTCAACAGGAGATGAGTTAAATAAAACATTAAAGCTGCTATAATGTCATTTCCTCTGTGCTTTCAAACCTTTATGTAGCATAAGTCAGTGGGTGTGAGAATACTACACTACCACTCCTTTTTTCACCCACAGTAGGGCATGTTATCTGAGCTCATACATATTCATGACCCTATCACTGTAACTCCTTGTTCTTCTGGGATATGTTTCTGCAAAGATCATCTCCAGACCACGGCTCAGCTTCCTGCACAGCTTCATGTGAAGCGCCAGCACGGCTCAGGCTCACTGTGGAGTTCAAACTGAATTAGCACTAGTAATTGATTGTGTCATCGTCGCACGCCACACGAAAGAGTATCAGTGACTCATGGCGATGATACCCAGAGAACCAGTGGATGGATGTTGCAGTTTCCTCTGGGTGACCCCGTGCAGCTGCATCATTATGACAAGCATTTGTGGAAATGTCAAGATAGAGATACATCTGCAGTTGACATTTAAAGGACATGCTGGGCAGAGGGGTCACATAAGGCTAAAAAAAAATCCCCTCAGCACAAGGCAGTGGAGATGTTTTTTACTACTGTACAGCACTGTCTCTGCATGAGAGTGAAGCAGTTGTAAACAATGACTCACCCCTCCTGACAAACAAGAAGAGCTTCCAGCGGAGAAACAACATTAGCTGTTTTAAATTCTGTACTTCACTTTGATTCAGTCGCACTTTCATTTACAAATAACAATGATGGAAAAGGTTAGAATAAAGCTGGGGGTGTCAAGAAGTGATATTCATTTATGAAAACCTCTCGTGATAATCACAAAGAACAAGGACAGAAGAGAGCACATCTCTCTTTATTTTGTTCAGCACACAAACAAACAATAGAGCCATTCAGCCTCCACATTTAAATGCACTTTCTCTCGGATCCCCTCACCTCACCTGTCACATGTTGTGTGTGCATGCTCTTAACTGGCCGTCACCAATGGTGATGTGACCCCGGACAGCCCGGTGGTAACAGATTTCCACTTCGTCGCTCTGCTCCGTGTGGCAGGCTGTTCATTGTCAGAGCCTGTCAGAGCTTCCCTGTCAAAAAACATTGTCGCCATCACAATACTCAGCCCCACAGCCCGCGCTGGCATTTTAGACAGTGGATCATAGGCTGGCGGGTGACACAGGCAGCCAGACGCAGCACGCAGCACCGAATGCATCAGAAGCAACACCAAGGGAAGAACTGCTGTGCTCATTCTTGAAGATTGAGATGACATGTTTCTTAGGTGTAATCCAAATGTATTCAGAGACACATCTGACCTGATTGACCCCGTTATTGCATTTTACAAGCTGGTCTTAAACCTAGCACACATCTACTGGCTGTCTTAAGGTAAGACCAAGCACATCAGCTCTGGATCAGTCGACACAGACCAGACATGTTCATTAAAGTGAACTGCAGTCTTACAGCTCACACAGTCATGTTGTGAAATGACTGCTGCTGCTGAAGAATGCTGTATCTCTTTGGCATCCCAGCTTCAACCTCCTGGTGGATTCGTTGCACAGAATTTTGAGAGGCAATGTCATAAAAACTAAGACACCCAAACTAGAGTCTGCCGGTGGATTCTGGGGAGATGTCGGGGCTAAAAGTACGAGCACAGATCCGGTGTTGAGCAGTGGTGGCAAGGACAGAGCAGAGAGAGAGAGAGAGAGAGAGAGAATCTGCAAATCTTGCAGCTTGAATGGGTCACCAAATAAGGAGGATGTTTGTGAGGTGATAAGGAGAATGACGTGTGTTAAGCCGCCTGCCTGAACCAGCTGCAGAGGCATAATTACTGACATCTATTGATAAGAAGGATTCATGGTTGTTGTTGGCGCTGATGGAGATGTTTTTGTACCAGAATTATGGATTTAGGATGATGAGCTAAAATGGTTGTATTTCATGTTCAACTATCAGGAAAAGGTAAATGGACTTGAACTCATATCTCTTTTTTTCAGTCCCACCAATCAAAGTGCTTTACATTTCCAATCACATCCATACACTGATGGCAGAGGCAAAATAACACTGGTCAGTTAAAGGTATTTACATCAAAAACAGACAATCCTAAGTCATGCAGTCAGAAAATAATGAATCTAAAACAGTCAGTTCAATCAGTGTTCAAAAGATGACAGAGGCTTGTATCCTTCTCTTCACCCATCAGCTCTGTGAGGCTGTTCAATATGCACCAGCTTCAGATGAAAGCAAACATCAGCATGTTCATATGACGTTAAGCACATATGTTTGGCGTGTTCAGCACATTAGCATGCTTATCAGCATAACACACAACAAACAGAAGCTGCTCCACTGCATTTGCTGCTTTTCTGTGATGAAGGTACGGCTATTATAAACACTGTATGACTCAAATATTGCATAATGCTTTACAGGAGGAGATGTTCTTAGTTATCATATTAGAAGACATTATGTCTTCTTTGTGCACACAGTTTTGCTCTTTCAAGAATTTAAATGAAGATGTTGAAGTCTGGACCAAAGTGGTTCATCCATAGGCTGACTTTCCCATATCCATGGTCTGTTATATATTTTTTGTTCAAGATTCTCTAACAGACACTTTGTAAGTTCACAATACTACTACATCCTAAAATAGTCTAAAGCTGACCTGAAGAGTTGTCTGTCTTGTCGCAAATATATCGGCTTAGTCTATGGTCCTGCTCCGCTCTGTCATGGTACTGCACCGGCTCAGGTGGGTTTTCATTCAAGTCAATTTGTCAACTCCCTCTGGATCCACTGTATTCCTGGTCAGGCAGATAGTAAGTGATACGCAGCAATCCTATTTCTGCCAGAGCTCAATTCAACTTGGGGACTATTGAGCAGGACAGGATGTAGTGCCCCAAAACCATCTAAAATGAGCCTGTGACTTTCAAAATAAAACATAACATGTCAAATTTCAATCGTGTTTTGCTTGACTTTGTTACATTGGACATAATGAGCAGAGGCACACCAGGAGTCAGCAGGTTTAAGGTTTTACAACACAACATGAATGAAGGGAGATTTATCGAGAGGGAAGTGCGGGGATTCCTCAGTGTCACGACTCCAGCTGTCTTACTGGGCTGAACACGCAGCCTGTGTGTGTTGACAAATGCCATCAACATGCAACAAAGTGGAGCTGGTTTGCAGACACATCTGGTGTACTTGAGGCTTTTTCATTTGTTATTCTGCTAGTCTGTCCGATCGATGAAACCCCTCATCGGGCAAGGAGTTGTTTGGTGACTTTTTCACACTTACAAAATGAAAAATTGTTCAAAAATGCCACAAAAGTAAAATATACATCATTCAGTAACACTCTAGAGTTGAAATTTTGAATTTCGAAGTACTTCAGTGTGCCCTATTAAAGCTACAGAGAAAACTTCAAACCACTAAGTACTTCAAAGTGTTTAAAGAAGTTTGAACCAAGACGTGCTGACACATCCAAAAGATGGAAAAATGTAAGTACATAGCCGACATAGAGAATAAATCCTTCATTCTTAACATCTTTAGATTTACTCCAAACCATTATTCATGCTATTTATAAATCAATATTCATTTTTAAAGATCACAAACATGGGGGCATTGGTTTGGCCAACTTGATGGAGAAGGCTCCTCATGTGCAGAATGAATGAAGTTTTAAATTTTAGTCTTGACCAGATTTAGAAATCTACATCCTCTTCTCTCTATGCAAATTCTCTGTTTCTTGCAATCTTTTTCTCAAATGAAGGCTTTAAAAATGATAAACAGAATTTTTGTAATTAAAAAAAGACAGCTGTTGCTCCTTAGCCTGTTCGTTACAAACACCACAAATCCAGCAGTAAACACAACATTCAATTCACGAACATCCCCAAACAGACCAGGTTAGCATGAAAAGTATATCAGAGGTTCATTTTACCAAAAAACTTGATAACAGTAGCATCTTGGGTGTGTTACCAGCCTGCAGGTAAAAATACTAACACTCAACTGAGTTTGGCTCGCACCAGCAGCCAGCTGTCCTTTAAGATCAACATCCTCATGCCTGTGCTGCATGTCTAAACCAATGCACCTGGTGACTGGTTATACGTCATGAGTCTTTTCTGACTCAGGCTAAGTACGACCAGTTTAATTCCATAGCGATCAAAACACTGCAGAGACACTCTAGTTTATCAAGAAGTCATCTTTGTCCCACTCTCCACCTCAGTGGTTTTCTTTTGGGCATCATCAGAACTGTGCTATGGGGGCTGCATTGCTACCCGGTGGTGGTTTGCATTTATGTTGTATTAAGAAGCAGATATATGTGTAAAATGTCTCTGCTTGCAGATTTGCATACCACCGAAGCCTGGTATGCAAATCAGAGTGCACTTAAAGTTAACCTTGTTTCAAGATAAAGACAACAAGGCTGCAGCTCCAGTGAAGCAGACTCGTTGTTTTGGCTTCTGCTATAATCCAAATCTGTCCCTTTTTGTTTTTTAAAGAAGAAAGCTTTGCCGAGTGTTAAACACTTCTCCTGTAAAAAGCTTTTCCCTGTTCCTGCTCCACGGCTGGACACAGAGGCTTTAATTAAGACTATGATCTGACACATTCACTGTTTAGCCCCTGAATGCACCATGGTATGCTTAAAAGAGAGTGTGTGTTTCTGCATCTTTGTGTGAGTTTGTATATCTAAGTGGGCATACAGGTGTTTTACAGCATTTTTATGCATTATGTAAATTATTCAGTCGGCATGTATATAAGCCAGAGTGTTTGTGTTTGTGTGTGTGTGTGTGTGTGTGTGTGTGTGTGTGTGTGTGTGTGCTGCAGAGATTTATGCGAGTATCGAGGCAAATAGCATTTGCAATTTGCTTGCTCCCTAAAAAATTCATTACGAGATGCATGCGCCATCTAAAATCTATTTTACCATCTGGTGATTTCCACGACAAATCAATCTTGTTCTTTCAAAGGCAAGGTCATTCAATTTTAATAAAGACAGGATGTCTTTGCAAACTGTATGGTACGAGGGAAAGTAATGAAATTTGCTGTCTCCTAAAAATCAATTCACCTGATGTCGCTGCTCCATCGCTGCATGTTGTGGCTGCCTCACTGTGGCTTACATTTAACAAAAGGCTTTGTGTGTGTAGGTATGTCAGAGGGATGTCCCACAATACCTCCAACCCTCTAAACCAGGCTGTGTATAAAGTGGGCCAGTGAGGCAGCATTTGGCCTAATACTGTATGTATCTGGGCCTTGGCTCAGGAGGAGGACAGACAGAGTAATAAGTCTGTCTGTAGGCTGACGGCTACATCTGATGGTCCCCCCTTGTGACTGCTGTCATCTTAGCGTCTTGCTTCCAGCATGCAGAGTGCAGCCCAAAGCAGGGATCTTAATCTGTGAGCCAGGATGCACACACACACACACACACACACACACACACACACACAAACACATAAACACACATGTTCTTGCACAGACAGGCAGTCTGCTTCTGAAATTAGGTTGTCAAAGCTAACAGGCTGCTAGTCAGGTGTCCTGTCTCTTCGTCAACCTACTGCCTCTTTCATGTCTTTTGTAATGAATGGAGAATCAATAAGCAGGGTTCCTGCAGCCAGATGTGCAAGGAAGAGTTTAACCTGTCTCATAAAATCCACAGTCAGTTGAAAAAAAGAGCAGCTTCGGGGCAGCGAGGCTTTGATTGACAGGTGTTTGTTTACTCACCACGTCGCTGTCTAAATTTAGATTTCTGTCTTCGTCTGACTGACAAGATGGCAGGAAGACTGAATCTAATCCAGATAATACCATACAGTAATGTTTCGATTCTAAGTATTAAGTAAGAGGAAGAGAGTTTTTTCCATCATCATTATTGTTTTGTTATTGTTGTTTTTGTTTCTTTTAATTGAGCTTTAAGTAAATAAATGTAATAAGAGTAGGTTAATGTGTTCTCGCAGTCTTAATGTTTCTGGCTTTGATTGTGTTTGATCTCTCTGGGGCTTATCTTGACACTAAATGAAAATTTCTCTTAATCTCTCAGCCGTAAACAGCTGCTCCATTTCCAGCCTGAATTGTGTCACGGGAGAATCGTGTCAATCAGCGTTGAAGTCAAGAGTCAATCAAAAGTGAGGCTGCATTCTGAGCTTTTCAAGTACACCCAGTCTAATTAAGTATTTAGTCTATTAACACACTGAATCTTTAAAATGTCCATCCATAATAAGGTTTCAATGAGTGCCAAAGTAGGACACATCCCTCAAGAAACATATAGATGATGTAAATGATTTAAGTCCTTTTTTTAATATCTAATGCAAGCTATACAGGCGTTGAGTCCACCTCATGTACTGAATGAAGGATGCATCAGTGCACTCCTGTCTGTGTGTGGTGACTTTGCTCCAGATCATGTAAGATGTCAGAGAAATCCAACATAAACCTGCATTTTGAGCTGAAGCACTGAGAAATCCACAGTTTCAATTAAGAGTTCCAGCTAAGCAGAAAATTACCTTACAGTCCTGATGACAGAGCAAATAAAAGGTGAACACAGTAACAGAACGAGGTACCGCCTTTAATGGATTGGCTTTATGGGTCCAGGAGAAAAGAAGTTGGAGTTTTATTTGCAAAAGAGTGTACAAGCCTTAAAAAGAAAATGGTCAGTGAAGGCAGAGGCACACACTTAGTTGTTTTTTTGTTATTTTTTTTCCTCAACTACCACTTTTTGGATTATTAGAGTATTATAAACATCAGTTCAAAACCTTAAACAATGTATATTTATATGTCTATGTATCTGGTACATACAGAGCTAAGTGATGAGTCTACTGTCAACACTGAGCACAACTATTTTGCATTGGTTTGATCTGTGTGGCTACCATCAGCAGAGAAAGCACCACCATCCTTCAGTCCTTCTATGCTAATGTCCACCTCTGTGCTGGTTACATATTGTTCTAGTTGGGTGATTATCGACCATATATAGTTCATCAAATACTGACAACCATAGTGTGATGGGATATCATCTGTCGCCCCAGTAGTAATGCATAAAAGCATTAAAGTATGGCCATTAACAAGAGCTGCACCCTAGTGGCAGGTAGCTCAGACACTACAGTCAACCAGAGTTCACTTCAAGACCAAAAAATGTCAACATTAATTCTGCCAGCAGATCTGACGGTGGTTTTCTGGCTTTTCATGGGTCATGTTCTTATCACACTAAGCAACACAAATCCTTCTGTTTTTATGAATACTGATTTCTTTATCTGGACTCCTGGATGATGAGTTCTTCTTTGAATCCAAACAGTTATATTTGTTCAAGTGCTTCTCATTTTCCATTTCTTTACATTACATCTGAACACATGGTGACAACATTTTATCCACCTATACCTGAAGGTACTTTGTTTTGTCAGGTAATTTGCTTCCAGCCAACTTATCCAATCACAAAACGCACCAATGGAGCTGCTTGAGTGGAGGTAGAACATTAGTGTCCAACAAAAACAGATGAGGTATTTTAGTTAAACCTGATGAACATACTTGACCATGAAGGTTGGCTAATGTCTGTCCTCCTTTCCACAAACGTCCCTCTGCTTCTTCCTTATCTTTTGCCTACATGTAATGTGGAAAAATATTAAATTGAGCCATCTTCGTTAAACAACACAATTCTTCTATGTTGGTGATGGATTGTAAATAAGCATGATTCAAAAACTCTATTAGATAATCAATGTATGTTCATACACCAAGTAGATTTGCTGTAGTGCCCAAAAAAAGGGCTAAAACAGTAATTTGCTTCTGTCCTCCATGCTTTAGTATGTCCTGCAAATCTTTGTAACTGCAGCAACAATGAAACCACTCAAACATGTCCACAACAAATTCAGTAAATTTATCATTAGTGATTCAAAGTGAAACCCTGCTTCTGTATGGTTCATGTGTTTAAAGTCTTGAAGCTTGCATGAAATAAATAATTAATCATCGGAATGGATGAACACCACTCATCCTTTAATGATACACGAACCTTTCTCTCTCTAAAGCAGAATATCACCGTGTCTTGGCTTTAATCAGCTACTGTTGTATAAGTGAACTGGATGAGATGGGGTATTATGCAGAGCCATTAGAACACTAAAACGCACTTAGCCTTCATTAGAGGAGGAAAAAGTGGAGAAGTGACTGCACGGCAAGCGGCCTCATCTCTTGTGCTCGTAAATGTAAAAAGGCCGAAGAGTTAACTGGGCTGAGCTCCCCATGAGAGGAGATATATAATCTTTTAGGTCACAAAACAGAGGGTGGCTGTCATCACCATCTCTGTGGGATGAAAAACACTGCGAGGGTTTGAATGGGCTGCTAATATATCTCAGATCCTCGAGGGGGGATGATGTCATTCCAAAAATCTGTGGAGCTTTTTTGGACGTGCGTGTGAAGGCAGTTGACAGTTTGAATATGTGAGTCAAAGCATCACATGTCAAATTCACATCAAAAAAAAGTGTTGATTCAGTTCATAAAGATGTTTTCCTTCCCTTTAAGGGGCAGGAGGAGAGATGTTATGCATTATGTTAAGCTCTTGCAGTCGGAAATGCACACATAGACACGTACACACACACCAACGCACTTTCTGACAGGTGCTGTCTTCCTAAGTAAAAAGATCCTCAGAGACTAAATGCAAACACATCAGCAAATAGGCTTCATGGCTTCCTCACAATGACCTTGGGAATCAGCTGCAGTAGCATCAAAGTTGAAGTGAATCTCATATGTAGCAAATTTTAAATCCTCTTGTAAGACAATAAAGTATTAATGCAATTTCTCATTATCATTAGTATTATTGCAGCAGTAAAACAGCCCATTAACGACAGCATGTTTATGTGATTACATCCTCTTTCCAGCGCACAAAGGACTAATTGCAAGCATCTTTTGCCAATCAGGCCTTTCATTTAAAGATAACTGTTTGCCAACAAGCAGTAAACAGATGCAGTCAGCTGAGAAATAAATGAGAGGCTCGTTACTCTGGCTTTCTGAATGCGGCATCATCTAAAAATCTGCATTCAACAACTCTATCACGAACACAGCTCCCGTCAACTTCTCAGTCACGGCTTGCTTAAGATTCAGAGCACGCAAATGTGGGAAATTGCATCACACCTGCATATATAAGACAGGTGACAGTGAGGCAGACGGATGGATGGGGACGGCAGAGGAACTGTTACTGATTGGACTGGTTACCCTGTGGGTGCAAATAGCAGCGGAGAGCAAGTGTGAGAGGAGAGAGGGAAGTGTGTTTTTGCATTTCAGTTTGAGCCACACAGGTTTTCTATTAGATGACAGATGACACGCTTCACACCCTGCACGCTGTAGATATCACTCAGCACAGCCTTTACCTTCCTCTCCCTCCATCTGGGTGCTGCTTGTCCCAATTTTACCTCCCTCCCACTGCTAACACCTCCCATACACGTCCATACATCGTCCATGTCTATATCGGGGTTTCTTCTGAAGCTAGGTATGTAAATTGAGCTAATCCGATTGTCATCATCAGGAAATTTGCACAACTTCCTCAAAGTTAATTTTACCTTGACTCACACAGCACCGCTTGTCTCCTCACATTTAGTGTTTGCGCATGAAGGACACAGTGAGTGTGGGTGTGTGTGATTGTGTGCGTGTGTTTGGACGGGTTTCTCCTCCCTGCGTTGAATTACCAGCAGTTTGGCAGAAATTAGCCATAATCATATTAGCCGCTCTCCCTCTTCGTCTGCCGCGAGCATAAATGTGGGACAGAATTAGCAGTAAGTACTCTTGCAGTTATCTGACGCCCGTGATCAACTCTTCTGACAATGACAGCAGCTTAAGCGTCGACAAAGAAGCCTCTCAAAAGATGTGTGTGTGCAGATAAAAACCTGAACAGTGCCGTCGCTCAACATATTTGAAATCTCGGATGTGATGACCTTGTGTCAGCTTGTCGCTGTAGAGGGAAAGTAATAACATGAACCAGGTGTCAGAGGTTAGTGGCCAGACAGCAGCATTAGCTCACAATGCTACGCTAAGAGTGAAGGCCCCCTGAGGATCAGGCAGTCAGACAGAAAGGGGTGTTACATACTTCCCCCACTCAGAAATCCTCAACACATCCACAGTGCATACCATTGTCGCCACAGACCTTCACCCAGCAGCCTTGGTGTGTTTGAGACATGACTAAAACAGCTCACTATGCGTTACAGATTCTAAATGTGCTACAGGTCTCTCCATATTTATTATCCCCCTGACAGTGACCTTGCTGTGCTGTCTCCACTTCATCTCTACCCTTCGTCTGAATGCCAGCGCTGTCAATCAAACTGCCTTCTTGACTCCCTCTGGTGTTACCGGAGGGACTTCTCTAATGAAGTGCATGATGGTATTATAGGGCCAAAGACTGTTTCATAGAAGGATAGTCATTACTGTATGTGTGTAGAGGAAAAAGAGATAGACTGGTTTCAGTTTCATTTTTTCAACAACCTCTTAGAACCTGGCATCCACTTATGTAGACATTACATTTCTGCCTCTCAGACCTATGAAACTTCACTTTTTAAAACTTAAATCTATAAGTCACATTCAAAGACTCATCACTTGTCATCTTTTGGTGATATCACAACTTTCCACCCATTTTATTGAGGAAAAAAAACTGTAGAACAATAACACTTTTAACTAAAAAGTAGTATCTAGTTCCACTAAAAACATAACTTCCTGTACAAAGACCAAATTTAGCTTTTGTACTTATTAGATCGTGTTGATCCTAAATAGCAAGGAGAAATAAAAAATTCACAACGGACGAACACTTGTGTCTTAAGAGATTAAAGTAGGAAAAGGGAGTTTGTTTATGTGAATTACTGTTGACAATAATAGAAGAGAGCTGAGTGTACTTTGAACCACTCAAACATGCATGTTTCAAGAAATATCTGCCTTAATGAAATATTAACATGCTTCTCTGCAAAACCTCCAGTCCATTCAACAAGAGCTGTCCAAGAAACAGTTCTTCAGTAGTGCCAAAACACAATCAGCTGTTCAAGAACTTAACCTACATAAGATAAAGTGTAAAATCATACCCTGATTTAAAATCAGGGCAATCTGTTCTGCCAAAAGGTCCAGGTCATCGGTGGGGGTAAACAATTACTTGGCCATCCGTTTAAAGCTATACAGAGTTTAATTTGTATTCACTTTGTCTCTTTTAAGACTCTCTTCCTGCTGCCAAATTGTTTGCAGGACTTGGCAAAAGTGAGTGTTTGTGGATTTGCAGCAAAGAGGAAAAAAAGTGATACAGTGGTGCCAGCTGTTTGCTGTCCAGGCAAACAGAAGAACAAGCTTCCACGGGAATTAGTGGTCACACCGGTATTATCTCACACGCGCATACACACACACCTTCCCTTCACCGCAAAGTCTGAGACAATCAAAGAGGATTTACTGCTCCCCTGTCAAACCTGCTTCCTTTTTTGATGTTTCTTCACACTCATGCACACAAGGTTTTTATGTACGCTCACACACACCTACACACACAAGACAGACGCATACACTCAAGGGCACCGTAAGCCCACAGAACTTTTTTTTGTCATAACAAAGTTTTGTGGTGCTTTTAACTTGACTTTGGAAAATTTCCAACTTTTTGTTTGGCAGCATCCACAGAACGTTGTAGTTGGAGTCACTCTCAACATCACGTTTACTTGGATAAGGTCTTTGTTATGATTGAAGACATAAGTTAAAGGCTCTGTAAAGACTGCTCAGAATTGGTGATGTTTTTCAAGGATAAAGACTCACAACCAAAACACACCAGCTGCGGCTCCAGTCCGGCTCAGCTCAGTCATGACACCAGTTCAGACAGGTTTCTACTCAATTCAATGTGTCAACTCACAGTTCATCCACTCTCATAAATCCTGACTACATCCCTGCTCCAGCAGGTTGAAGCACTCCGTAACAAACATACAACGGCCCTATCTTTGCTGAATGTGGGACATATGAGCAGAGCAGGGCATATTTTAATAGGGGCGCAGACCGGTATTTCATTTTCCAAGAAAAGGAAAGCAGAAAGAGGCGCCATCCCACTCCAGTTTCATTACGACTCCTCACATCATGAATCTGAACTATGCCCAAACCTGCCCCAGAATCAGAATAAGAACATAATGTTTTCAAGCAAGTGAGCATGGAGTGGAGCAGGTTGCAATCTTGGTTGAGCACTGAGCTGTAGTACGCAGTAACGACATGAGACTAGTGGTCTGGAGCTGTGACTTTGAGGAGCGATGGAAGCAGAAACCTTTGGGAGCGAAGAGTGGAGATTCTTGCCCCTCCTCTCATGCCCCGATGATGGAGCTGTGACACGTCAATTTACAAAGAGCAGCTCATACAGGGCAGAAGGTCATGCACAGAAATGACCCAAAAACGACCAGTGACTTTCAAAATAAAACAGAAAAAGGTTGGGTTTAGTTTGATTATAACAACAAATCAGCATAATGATCACAGCTAGGCCAGGAGTCAACAGGTTCAAGGTCTTACAGCCCAACACGAACGGGGAGCAGCTCATGATCTGGTGTGTTTCCAGCATCTGTTTCCCTTGAGCACTATCACCTGCCATTGGAAGGATAGGACTCTAGTACCAAACTATGCTTTTCTTTTACTTTTCTTTGTTCAAGTTAACTTTACCAGATACAACATAATGAGGTGATATATTTATTGGTTGTTACTTAGCGCCAATATTTGAAATATGACAACAATCAATTTTTTTCAACTCAGCTAGTTGTGTCGTTTAGTGTCCAGAAGGTGAGCAGTCTATCTGAAATGTGTCACTCACACCGCAGTGCTCTAAGACAAGCCTGTAACATGTCTCATAAGTGAATCCTGTTTATGTCTTACCAGTGATCATCTACCGATTCCAACCTCACCAACCAGAGCAAACGTAACCTGGCTCTTCATTTTATTGATAGACCCTCAAGTTTGAACGGACCACTGCAGTATAACTGCTTCATGTGGTTTGGAATGAACATTACTACCAACAGCTTAAGCTACGTTTTAGTCCATGGTCTGTCACACACCCATTCTGCTTTCTTCTGCTCGCCAGATCACATTAAATTAACTACATCAACAAATTGAGAGGAGTGGGGCCTGCCCTGGAGTCAACAGGTTAGAGGTTTTAAGGGGACAGTATACAACATGAATGAGGAGAGGCTTATCATGAGCAGCTTGGAAAATCCTTGGTCATGTGACTGCAGCTGTCCTGCGGTCAGGCTCGATGACAATGCAGTCAGTGGGTGATGATGGACGAGGGAGCATGGAGCCAAACCACAAAGGAGCAGAGATGGATGTCTCGGAGGAAAGAAAAACATCAGTGCATACCCTCTCTGTTTTAATTTTTTTTCTTTCGTAAACTGTGTGGTGGCCCCCTGCTGGCCATGAACAAGACTGGGTTGAAAGGACTCCCACAAAATCAAAAGACGCAACATAGCTCAAATTAAAATGCCCCAAAAAATAGCCAATAGTTTTTTATAACGGTAAAACTGGTGCTCAATAATCCATTTTGAAAGACTGACGATAAGGACATCACAGCCAACTCTATCTATTTGATACACAGTTTGCTGTCCATCCCGAAAACATAAAGCCCTTTTCCTCAAAACTTCAATGCCTCAGTAGTTACTGCTCTCTGCCTTTGTGCGGCTGTAAACTCTGCAGGTGGTCGATCAAACATTTAATTTTCCACCAGTGCTGACAAAGGCCTCTCACCAAGACAAGCCACTTTTATCGACTGGCGTCCAGTGGGCCTCGGCAGCTATTATAGCAGCAATGAGTGACTGGCCCAGTCAATAGACTTTCTATTAGTGGACTGCTCCCCTAGTCCCATGCCTGCACACACAGTGAGAGTGAGAGAGGAGGGAAGAGAGACCTGGGATGTGTATGAAGGTCAGGGAAGGAGCAGCCAACCCCCCTGAGGGAAATGTGTTGTGTGGGCGCAGATGTGTGAGAGGGAGGACCAGGAGTAGATCAATAAGAGGAATAAATAGGTCTGACACGATGCAGAGATATCAAAGACATAAAGAGACTGTACTCCTGATGCACTGAGGAATCTTTGCTCATCATATTTACAATAAAACCTCAAAGATTGATCATTATTCACACATTAATAAAGGATACACACAAAGTGTACCATTCCAGGGCAGTAACAGCCATCCTCAGCTCTTATATATAGCTCACAGTGTGTGAATGTGATGGCAAAGCCTCAGTGACCTTGATCCCTCCTGCCCGAGGCAAATTTAGACAGATCTAGATGAGCTGTGAGGGGCTCGTGCTGCTCCGCTCTAACAGAGGGAGTAATAGCCAGGGCAAACACCGCCATTCATCTTTTAGCGTCTCACATTACACCACCTATCATTAATGATGCTGCACCGCTTAAAAGGAGGAAGATAAATCCCATGGTGAGAAAGACAGAGGATAGAGGGAAAAACTTAAAACTCAGTCTGCAAGCAGTTTTGTGTGTCGTTCTCTTTAAGTATGATGAAATTTAGGAATATAACCAGGTACTTCAACTGAGTTTATTTCTCATGCTACTTTTATATCTCTACCTCTCTAAGTCTAAAGATTAGTGTCCTCATTTTAAAACAATCTATAAATAAAGCTTCAGAGAATGAAATTTCTTTTGATTTCTACCTTTCCACCCCATCCTTTATCTCCCGCTTTCGGGGATGGATCATGGTGTCAGCAGGGTAAGCAACTTGACCCTCTCTTCAGCAACTATTTCCAGCTCCTCATGAGGGATTCCAGGGCATTCCCAGGGCAGATTGGATAGATAATCCCTCAAAGGAGCTTTGGGTCTACCCTGGCATCTCGTTCCAGTTGGATGTGCTGGGAAAATCTCCAAGGAAGGCACCAAGGGAGCATCCTTATCACACATCCAAACCTCCTTAATTGGATTCTCAAAATGCAAAGAAGTTGTGGCTCCACTTGATTTCTAAGATTGTTACCCAATTTTCCTGGCTGAGACTACCAGCCAGACTCGGAGGAAACTCACTTTGGCTGTTTTTGTACGGGCTCTCATTCTTTCAGCTCTACCGAATTCTGAAGCACACATATGGGCTGGATTAACTGGTAGATAGAAAGCTTCACCTTCAGGCTCATTCCCTTTTTTGCCTCAAGAGTCTGGTAGAACTACCACATTCAAACTGATGCTGCACCAGTCACCCTGACAGTCTTCCAATCCGTTTTACTACTCCCTATTTGAAGGAGGTAATCCCCCATTTTCCTCACTTTCAGAGGTACTGACCCTCCTGACCTCATCCCTACGGCTTCCTGAACCAGTTCACTGCCAATCGAAGTTTCAACCAGATGAGCCCAATGGTATGACAATAAAAACACCATCAGTAAAAAAGAAACTGAAAATCTGAGGACCCTAAAGTGGATACATTTCCCTCTTCCTGGCTGCACCTGAAGCTTCTGTCCATGTAAGAATTTGTGACAAAGATAATCAATCAATGAAAAATGCCACAGAGTGTATCTAGCCAAGGCCACAATCTTGGACCCAGCACTCACTTCAATAACACAGAAAAAGGATGGTTTGTTACAACAAAGCAGCAAGTGACCTCCAATCTTGAAAGAAGAAGCCAGAGACAGCCAAGAAGCCTGTAAATTATTGGCTGTCCCTAGAGGATAGTTGCATCCATTCAAAAGAAGCTGGCTTGTTAAAGATAGGAGGCTATAGGCCCACGTTAACTCAGCAGTGAGTGTGCATTTCCAATATAACAACCAATATCAATGGACTTCCATACTATGCATTAAAAACACATAGGGGATGTCACCAAGATTATGCCATGTTTGAATCAGTATATGGCTGTTTTGCTCTGGTGCCTCATATTTCTGCAGTACCCCCAAAAGACCCCAGTAGTAAGATTTCTCAATGTCCACTTAACACACCCAGAGCAATGAAATGAAAGAGAGTTGATATGTCATTCAGTTTTTCAACAATTAAAACAGAAACTAAGGTGATTTTTTTTTTTTTTTTGAAAGCTTACAATCTTAACTGAAGCTGAAATACAAGGTGACAGTGATTCACATGCTTTTCTTCTATTCCATGATCTGAATCATGATGTCTTTTCAAGTCCAGCATGCCTCTTTCAGCAGCAGATATTTCTACTTCAGCTGTCAGATTAATAAAACACAGGTGTTACATTAACGTCATTTCTGCTCTCCTCTGAGTCACATGTGACAGTGAGTCAGCAGGCACACTGCCACATCCCTGAGAATAAAGCAGTTTCGTGACATACAGCCATCATTAATGATATTATATACACCTGTGTGTCTCTAACTGTGCCCTGTCAGACTGTGAAACCAACCATGAAAACCTTTTATTTTTTTTAAACGACGCCAAGTACAATCAAGCTCCAAGGGATTATTTCAGCTGTCTTCGTATCATACATGGTTTAACCGTGTCTTATTCCCACACTTAAATAACAGCAGTTTATTCAGATAAACAATGTTACAGTTCATACCAGGATCTTCAGGAGCCTTCCCAGGTGCTGCCCATTAGAGCAGCACCTGTGAGCATGCTACAGAGATCTACTGCCAAGAAGTAATGTTTAAAAAAGTAATAATCTAGCTATCACAAATTTCCTTACTTCTTGTGCTAAGTGTAGGTAATTACTGTAGACATGTAGTTATTTTAATGCTTGGTTCAACTGACAACAGATTGGTGTTTGAAAACAGCTAATTACACAAACACTAACAAAAATACCTACAGGAAAAGACAACAACAGAGGAGAGATGCACCACAGTGATGGCAGGAATGCAATAAGTGAACAGTAAAATTGGTATATTTTTCAATAGCTTTAGGTTTTCTTTAGTAAGCTGGAGTCTGTACAGAATAATGTCACACGGTCATGACTAGTACAAGCATTGTTATTACAAATGCGATTTATGTTGTTTTTTTATTTAGCAGATAAATTAATATTAAGTACCTTATCAGTCATGCAGACTGTGTCTGGGAAAGCCTTTCAACAAATTGGGCCAAGTGGGAACGATAAATCAAGCATACTCTTCCTGACTTTGTTTACGAGGTAGTTAACAGCTATCTCTGAGTTGATCTGACAACAATGCAGTCTCTTGTTCACCCTCCGTGGAAATAGAGAGATCATAACCTACACCCTCAACACTTAGAGAGCCATGATGCTAGTTATTAGCAATAGCATGTGTGAGTAGATTAGATTGCAAATGCTCATCAAACTAAATAGTTAGCCCTACTGCCTCACAGCAAGAGAGTCATCGGTTAAAATCTAGGTTCATTTCTCTCTGAATTCTCCAGCTTCCTCTCACAGGCCAAAAACATTCTCACCAGGTTAATTGGTAAATCTAAATTGCCCCTATATGTGAGTGTGTGTGGAAGGTTGTCTGCCTGTGCGTCAGCCCTATGATTGACCTGAGTGTACACCACCGATCACCCTGGTACAGCTGGAATAGGCTCCAGCCACCAAAGACCCTGAACAAGATAAGCGATAGACAATTAATGAATGAATCAGTATTATTTTCTTATTCCTGATGTGATTAGCATGGTCACTTAAAATGGAGACTAGCATTCTCTCAAACACCAATCTAAAGACGTCAACAGTTTTTGGAACAAACGACACAGGAAGCCCAATCAGATATGTGTTACTTTTTCGTTGTTTAGAATAATTCTAGCTTTGCAGGTTGCATGTTGTGTGCACATTCAGTGATCACTACACACCTGCTCAGAGGGTCAGCTGGAGCGCAGGTGATCCACACTGAAGCTGCTCTTCCCACTGACTGTCATGCAAATATTTGCTGGAAGAGTTGTTGGGACTAAATTGAATATCTTGTGCACAGTTTTCACAATCCTGTGCTAAAATTAAAGCTGTGCATTTTACCCCAAATTCAATGTCCGTTCTCACTTCTCCCCCTTGACTTTCGTCTTAAATCACTTGCTCAGAGGGATGGGGATAGAGGAGTAGAGACAAGAAAAGTTATTGTCTGATTTCACAGAAGCAGGGAGCAGAGCAGCCAAAGCCTTGAATAAATACACTTTGAAATGTTCTCTAAAGAAAAGCAGACACTGTCCTGTGCAATCTGAGCTAAGGCTTAAAATAAACAACCAAATAATGAATTGACAAAGCAGTAACTCAAGACTAAAAATGGCCCAAGTTACTGATGAAAACTAGATGAGAGCATCTGCAGAAGCACAGATAGGCTGAATCACTGAGAAGCTGCTGTGTCTCTAGAGCTCTTGATCTCGCCGTGCTGCAGACAGATGACCAAAGTCTGACCAACACTCTCAGTCAGTAGATATAAAATGTCATGAGCTTAAAATACAAAGCAACAGACTGATGCATTTTCAGCCACTGTCACTGCTCCTTCTGTTCCTCTCTGAAATAATATTTACACAGACATGAGCAAGGGGAGATGTGTCACCTAATACAAATTGACAGAAAGCCCATTTTTGTTTGTCCCTACTTAAAGTCTGCTTGTATGCGTGAGCACTATTCTTAGCTCTAAAAATGGGAGCAGCACATCATCCTTGTTGTTGATGTAATTACAGTGAAAATGCGTTTACATTCAGAGGCCATGTGTGTTCTTTTCGGCATAATCGGAGGGGGCAGCAGCATGGCACAGCACAGGGATGAACTAAATGGGAGCAAAATTAATAAAGACACAGAGGAAAAGCCTTCACTTTCAATCCGATGAGCTGTGACAGTCGCAGAGAGCTGTACGCAGATATTACAGCAGCACACGAAACTCGAACTAAATGAAATGCCCTCCACCAAATGAAACGCAGCCATCTCCCAAATATCATCACCCATTGTAAAGTAATGTGTTTGAAAACAAAATGTGAAGTGTTTCAGGAAATGTAATTAAATACTTCTATTTGGGAAATGGCCAAAATGAAATGTTAAGTAGAAAAGAATTAATCTTGAGCCTTGGAAGTTTCCTAGTCTTTATTTCAAGAGAGTATTTGAAGGTTTTTGTTTGTGCTTTCTGCTTGAGTCTTTATCAGAGCCGAGGTACGATAATTAGCAGGAAATAGACTCAGGGAACTGCCAGTCAAGGCAAACACTACCTGAATTTCCTCTGTAAGAAGGATTTTCAAAGTCACCACCAAGACTCTCATTAGAAGTAAAACAAACATTGAGTTAATTATTCTGTTTTCTCTCTGCAGAAATGAGTGATCATTTGCTCCATTGCTAATCTGGACGGATCCACTGAAAGGTGCCAGCTGAGGTGGCCTGAGTGTCTGATGAGGACATCAATCACATGACCCCCATCTGGTTTATTTCCTGGAATGAGGTTCTGAAGTGGACCCAAGAAAAAAACCTGAGTCCCTTTTTTCACTTAAGGAGTCTTGACATCCTCTGCCAGAGGACAGAAAGATGAGGGAGACATCTGGATCAAGCCTTTACTAGCATTATTACATGGACTCAGCTGTTAAGTAACTCCATACTATCTTCAAGTCTGAGAGTGTAGAGTGAAGATGCTTGAGTCTCTATGGTGCATTTTTTAATAAACTTGGGTATCTACTAAATTTGTTTGGTAAAAATGGCTATGACCAAAAGTATACCATCTTCTTTTTCATCCACCTGAGGCTAAAAGGAAGCTTAACTTGTCCAGTAACATCACTGTATTTAAGTAAACTTGAATCATGTGATCAAGGAGTCACTCTCTAAGGACAGTTAATGGTGAAGCAGACCCTTGCACCTGGACACATACGCACAGACATTTCCACACTTTTGGTGAAAGTATGGCTGAATTATGAAACACAGTTGTTGTTTGGAGACTTCCTGTGTTTTTATTTGTTGTGGTTAAGTAATGCAGCTTGATGTCCATAACAGGTGGTTGGTCAACAAGAAGGGGCTAAGCACTAAGGCCTTGTGCACATGCAGCCAGGTATTTTCAAAAACAAATACTCCCCCTCATTTGTTTTTGAAAGTACTTTCGTCCACACCTGATCGTTTAAATAAATAAATAAATGGTCCACACATAACCAGGCAAATCTGTCAAAAAGTGTTGCTCTAAGCATGCCAGACCCATAGGTTGCAGTGTTTTCAGACATAAAACCCATGCTAGCCAAGTGTTTGCATAAATGTTCAAACAAACAGTCCTGCAACATTAATACTGTGCATAACACTGCATACATGTGACACCACAATTTCTTTTTGATGCAATGTGTGATATTTGAAGATTTTGCACAGTTTTTCTAAATAAAAGCACAATCTTCAATTAGGAACTCAAACCATCGTCATGTCCACGGACCCTTTTCTAACAAACCTGCATTCAAATTCATTGACTAATTGAGAAAAGTAATGAATAAACAAAGAAGTTATGACATTTTCTCCCTGCTGCCACATCTGTTCATACATTTTTCCCAGTGGAGTTGCCATCTGCTGCCTCTCAGAGGCCAAAATACAGGTTTAAGGGTTTAAAATACTGGTGGTGTTAATGATAAAGTCTACCAGCATTTTTGTGTGTATTTGCAGCTAAATCCTTGTCTGTTTGGCCAAAGTTTGGATTGTGTACCCTGTGGTGAGTGTAGCTCAAGGATACGTGGGTTCAGATCTGCCAAAATAAGTCCAGCCAGAGTGAAATCCATCGTAAAACTTTAAATAAAAACTCACCCAGACTAAAGGCAGGGTCACTTTTTATTAGCCGGATGTGGCCGTATGTCTTGACAAGTAAAAGCCTTTCTCAATTAGAAACCCAAAGACATTATATGTTTTTCTGTCAGTCTGTGAAACTAAGCAGTAAATATTTGTCACAGAAATAGCACACACATTTTGTCAACTGAAAGCCAGAGAAAACAAAAAAGAGAAGGAGAACCCCTTCTCTAAGAAGGAAAGTGGTGGAAGAAGGAGGGTGAATGATCAGCTGGAGCATATTTGCTTATGTAAATCCACAATGTGCAGACGTGGCATCACTCAGTGTTACAGTCTCCTACAAGCTAATCAGGATGATATGAAACAATAACAGCAAGCCAATCTTTGCTGGGCAAGAGTTTAATTCAAAATGATTAAAGGCTCTTCTCCAATCACTGTCCCAAATAAAAAGCAGAGTGAGTTCATAGATTTAAACAAATAGAGCCCAGGCTACTAATTGAAGTTTTACAGTATGTAGGTTCAAATTGCCCTTAGTCATCCTTGTGCCCAACATTTATTGGCTTTTACTGCCACAGAGCCATTCAAATTTAGCTTTAACACGAAGCAGAGGGTAAAGTTTTCCAGTTGGCAAACATTGCCTCAGTTATGATGATAGATGAGTGCTGCTTCTGCATATTCATAATTGAAATTAAACTCTCAGCTCAGAGGTTGAATCTGTTTGCCTCTTGCAAAACTGTGAGGCGAACACAATATCCTGGAATATTTATGTTTTTTATGTTTATGTGTTATTGAACTATACCCAAATCCCTCTAAATATTTCACATAAGAGCCCGGATTAAGTCTGGTCTCAGAGGGGGAAATACAACATTGGTAATCTACTGAGGAGTTGAGGCCCCTCTTTGGTATTTATTCAGCTAATCACAATAGTGCCAGTTGGGCCGCCAAGGCTGGAAGATTTAAAGGGAAAAAGCTACATGGAAATGAGAACGCAGCTGGATGCCGCGCCACCTAACACTGGAGAGGAGTTTCTGTGAGAGGGGAGGGATGAAGATGACTGATGAATACAATTTTGTCCTCGAGGCTTTGTTCATTCAAGTCACATTACTCAAACACTGACTGGTGTTTTGACAGAGAAACACGTACACAAATGGTGATAGCAGGTACACTCTCGAATAAATGCATGACTGAGGAAATTGGTTTTATCACCATGACGTAAAAACATTAAAATTCAGGTGGAATTCACGTCTCCATTCAGAGGATGAATCACAGAATTTTAAGCTCTCACATACACAATACAACTATAGGATTTTTGCAGAACTAAGAGAGGATTATTGTGTTGTTGTCAGTGTATTCACCAGCAGCCTAAGCAAATAAAAAATGTCCAAGCTCTCAGTGTTTTCTTCCCTTTGTTTCTCACTTAACAACACTTTCATTCCTCTGCTTCGTACTTACCAACAGCAGCATTCCTTTGTGTGCAGGTTCCTGCAGGCGAATACATTAACAGCAACCTTCTGACAGATTAATCATGCGTACAAAGCTGTGACAGATTCAAATTAGAGGGACAAGTCAGGAACACTGACATCACAGGACTTTCAACATGTCAGTTCCTCATGCTTCATTAACACGGGCACCTTAGCGCACACAGATTATACACATGCACCAATCTGTGTGTGCACAATGTTCTCTGAGGGTTTCAAGGACACAAAAACTGATTCTCACATTGTTTTGGGGTTGTTATTCAGTATGTATGTGTGAGTTTGGAAGTGCAGATGATGATATTCTTCAGGGGCAAAAATAGATGTTCCTTCTCACATATGGGTCAAAATGACAAATAATACAGGCAAAACTTCTTTAATAGAAGGTAAAGTTTCATTAGGATGTCTCAGCAGCCCAGGGGGCAATGACAAGTACCCGCTGCACAATGTCATCTCACGGCTCACCTCATCACTTTCTCCTTTTAGCTTAATGCAAGGTAGTGGGTCTTTTTTAATTTTTTCTTGCAGAGTCATCATTTCGAGTGCAAAGTCAGCACATAGAAATAATGCAGAGGAGGGTAGTTTTTGGAATCAAATGATGTGATCTAGTTTTGGACCATTTTGGGCGGTTATGCGGTAGAATAATACCTAGTCTCTGCAGACAGTGCAATTCAGCACCACTCCTTTATTTTAACAAGAGTTTATGAACAGATTCGAAAGTCAAGTTCGTAGATTTGAGAATGTTCTTGAAGGGGATACAGTAAAATGTTTTGAACCAAGGCTACAGTGTGTGCTGTTTGAGGAAAATTAACTGAAACGTGTCCTCCTCCAGCACCAACTCTGAGCTTTTATCTCTGAATGCTCTCTTCTGAACACAACACAACAGATCGACCAAAAACACACTTCAGTACAAACTGAAGTGGAGCTCAAGCATTGGACCATATGCTTAAAATCGGTCCCCTCTACAGCTGAGTATTGTCCAGTTTCTGCAGGATAAACATTAAAGCATTAGTTTTTGATTTGGCACAGCCCTAAACTGCAGTGACAGGCTGCCGAAAAGCTGTGTGGAGAAGGACGCACCCTCCAGTCTGTTTCTGTCTCACTCTGCTCATCCTCACTCTGTTCATGCTTTCTTAACAGCATGTTTGAAGTGTTCCCACACACACACACGACATCAGTTCAACAATGTCAGAATACAGTTTAGCACCAATCACTGCTCTTTTCTACAGCAATTTGCCGGGTAACCTTATTGCTCCAACAAAATAGATTTAAATGTCAGTGTCTTTCTTTAGTCTACCAAAGAAATGCTCGGATACAATTTTCTCTTCTCTTAATACTAACTCTTGAGTGTTTGCTGGTTTAAATTATCACTTTGATACCAGAGGGATTTAAAAACATTTATATCACAGAGGGTAAAGGCGATCATTGCTGACATTTGACATAAAAGAATCAGACTCTCTGCAAAGTTGTTTGCCATCTTCACATTATAATTGACTTCCAACTTTCAAATGTTTCAAGAGCGATATATTAAAAAGTTTGGTGAATTAACTAGCATAGTCCCTGATACCTGAGTGAGTTTTTAAGGCAGCATTTAAGACTGTAATTTCACCATTAATGGTACTGGATCAACCATGCTTAGCGGTTCCACCAGAACAACATCACTGACGATGCACAAGCACCATCTGGCTGCATGTATAGGTCTCATCTGCAGTCCTGAAGAGCAAGCACACAAAGACGAGAGAAAAGAGGGAGCCATATATAATTTTTTTCTCAATTATATGAGAGCAAGAACAGGCAGTCTTTCTTTTTCATTTTTAGAAAGATCTGTGCCCACTCAATGGAGAAAAAGTGTCTGAAAATCCAGTATGTACATGGAAGATCAGTAGTTGGTGGTTTACCTTGAAACACCATGGGCCTGCACACAGATGTGATCCTCAACAGAGTGGAAACAAACAAGAAGACTCCAGCAAACCCACGCTGGAAAACTGTTATCTTTATCTGGATTAATAAGCTCAGTAGAGTCAGCAGCACCAACACCACTCAGTAGTCTGCCATGGTTTTGATCCGCCTACTCAAGCATAGAGAACACTGTGATGGAAGGGACTGCATTTTCTGAAAAATTTCACCCTGGAAGCCAATTTTTAATGTTTGTATTTTCACGTGCCCAAAACCCAGTTTATGTGTAAATGAGTGGCTGGAACACAACAATGACTTCCCATCTACTTTATTTATTTGTTTGTGTATTTCCACACATATAGAGTTGCACACAATCTGAGTTTAAAGACACAACAACAATAAATAAACATGAACAACAATAAACAAACATGATCGAAGCCACGGTTTCTCCAACGTTTTTTCAAAAAGGGGGTACACACCAGCCAAAAAAAGTTCAGCCAAGAACCCCAAGAAAAATTCTAGGGAAATAATATGGGAAAATAGCATGAATAAATGTATGCATGTGGTTTTATCATATTATAACACTGAATCGAGAGATGACACAAACTGTACACTTTTTCCACAATGTTTTTCAGAAATAATTAAAGATGGAGGCAGCTTGTGTTTTTGATGGTCCAAAGAGAACACCGATTTATTTCTGTCAAACAAAAAGCATCAAAATATATCATAGTTATAAGAATTAGAACTAATTTCCTCAAATTTATTACTCTTGGTCTCTTTTGTTTGCCCATATCCAACCAACCCCACCATTTGTAAGTAATTCGTTCAGCGAGAAGCACATAAATTCTATCAGTTACAAAAAAATAATTTTTCTTTATTACCCACTTCATTTTCTCCAATTTAATCATTTGTTAGCATGAGAATGTACATGCTGGCTGGCTAAATAAATTAAGTCAACAGACGGAGGCTGTCTGGTTCAAGCAGTTGTGCTAATCATATATTAAATGAACAAATATGCTTAATTTGGAAATATTGTCCTTTATGATGCCGCAAAATCAATGAGTATGCTGGAAAAGCAACAACCAGCTTTTTATACTAAATCAGTGCTGAAATATCACCAGGTATCAATTTTAAGCCAGAAACTGATTACTTAATCATGCCACACGTGTGAGCAGATGTAGCACATGTAAATCTGCTGTTCTTATCACAGCTGGTTATTGAACATACAGCTATACAATGGGAGCAAATAGAAATAGAACTTTCTATACCAAATGGTTTGTAACAAATACAGCCACACAAGAGTGCACATTCAAAGTCCCAACTGTGAGACCAGGAAGCCTTTTTCTGAGCTCAGCTGCGCCTGGGGTTCAATTTACAACAGTGACAGCAGTTGCCTGAACTGCTATTTATCATAAATTTCACCTCAGCAGCTAAGCATCTCCCTCATTGTTGCAAACTAGCAGCTGTTGTGCCCTGCTCAGGAGGGTTGGGGGTAATTGTTGCGGGTGTGGGGGTAATCCGCGCGCTTTTCCGACTATTTCCGAAACCCTGATTGGTTTGGCAAAGCGATAGAGACACGGTGAGGGATTGTGAAGAATCTGTAAGTGAAGTCGAGAAAAAGAGGACGCAGGAATGGGAGAAGGATGAAGCATAGGCTGCAGAAGAAAGAGAGACGGAGTCTAAGGCAGGAATAATGGAAGGATGAGCCATCAGCCAGATGGAAGGAGGAGAAAAGAAAGATAGATATGAACATGAAGAGAGAGCATGTGCTATACATGCACGTGACAGTGCATGTGAAGTGTGTATCTCTGCTCGCTTGCCCACACTAGTGTGTGTGTGCAGCAGACTGAGTAAGCCACCCTTTATTTGCTGTAAGGATTAAGAGGACAGCTCCAACACATGCACATTCTCAGGCTTAGCGCAGTGCCAGACTCTGAGGCACGCTCACAACTGGAGATGTGTGGAAAAAAAAATGTGCATACAGGCAAACGGCCGCAGAAATGATGAGCACATTCAACAACTCTTGTTGAAGGCTTCACCGCAGGATCTCAAGTACAGACAAAGAGTGTTTAATACACAGAGCAGGACGCTTTGAAGGCCAGGACATACTGTCAACACCTCAAGAAAGCTGTGATGTGACTCGCATTCATGTCCTGCAGACTTTCCTTATCTTCAGTTTTTAAATTGGGGGCTGCTAAATAAAAGTTTTCTGCAAATATCCTCCACGTTTTTCTGATAGTTTCAGTGTTTCCCTGAGGGAGAGCTACTGCAGGAGGATGCTTAGCCCCATTGGTCACACAGGTCAAACACTATCATACCCATTCCCTGAGTTTGAGTAGCTGCTAATCTCAGCTGGCTTGGGACTGGATTATCCAATTAAAAAACTCTGACCCCTGAAATGACCCATTCAGCAAGTGCCACAGAGGCACGCACGACAGCCACCAAGAGAGATAAAAGGAGCTGGATTGGATTTTGTGAAACAGGTAGATATTGGAGAGATTTTCAGTAATTACTTTCAACAGAGTGTTAGAGATTAAGCTGGTAAAAATTCACCAGATATTTTTCTATTCATCTGTTCTTTTATTTGACTGAAAATCTTTTCTTGGATTTTCAATTAAAAGTTTCAGTCACTGGTTAAATTGTCAGGATTGTCAAGGTAAAGTGCACTCAACAAAATGAGGTACGCAGCTCTGCTGGTGTTAATACACGTGAAATTACAGGAAAATGAATCATAATGTTATCAAATCTTATTGGGCAAACTATAAAAAACTATAAAACTGAAGAACAAAAAAAATGAATATTGCACATAATGCAGCAGATTTGATCCTGAAATCACAAATAAAAGAAATTTAATTTCAAATCTCTTTTATAAGACTAAAAAATGGGAACAACGCCCTTGTTAACGATGCCAACCATATAAATTAAAGATCACATTTTGAAATAACTAAGTTAACACAAAAAGCAGACGATTTAAAAGTGAAGTTAATCCACATAGATTTACATAATAAATGGGCAGATGAAGAATCTATGACTAATAAGGATATAGGGAAACTGATCTTTTTTATTCTTTGGAATATTTGATTATTTTGAGTTTCTAACTTTACGTTAGAGTAAGCTGCCTTTGCAGCTTTTATCACTCTCTTAGTTTTTGTGTCAGAAAAACAATGTTTTTCTTTAAATCAAGGGATTAAACTGCAGATTTTCCCTCACTGGTAATAATAAATTCTATGTCCTGCAAATTTACAAGCCATTGGAGAGTAATTTAAGCTGCAAAAGTATTATGCTGAGCATTTTTTCATTGTGTATTATAAGATGCACACTCAACATATTGATGTCTTGCCACTCCCTGCCCTTCACATCTGATAATCAACAAACCTGACATATGCCCAGCAGGTTCCACTTGAGAATGCATCGATCAAAGCACAAAGCTTTATGTTAAATATGCACCTAATCTTATAACTGTTGTAAGCTGAATGCTGCTGATGTCATTCTGCACCCTTTTAGTTTTGGACTGTTGTGCAAGGCTGTCAGCATTGTCTACACACAGATAACACGTTGTGATGATGGAAGATGCCTTTGACTCAAAAAGACAGGACAAGATGCAGAGCTCGAAGCTGAGAAGGGCTGCAAATAAAATTGTGAGCAAATTAAAAAAATATGTGGGGATCAAAGCACAATTAATTTGCGAACTGAGAGGAATTTAAGATATGGGATACAGAAAAAATATATATAGACAGAGCTTGTCAGCATGCAAACTTTCTTGCCTCTGGTGCAGTATCGATCTGTGAAAAACACTCAGACCTGAAGCAGAAAACTGAAAGGTGTTGAATTTAATCTTTGACTCTTATTGCTGAGCTGAAACCTCAGTCCACAGTTTTCATAAGGGTGCAAGAAAGCCACCTCACCCAATTCCTAAATTCTTTCTAAAAGACCAAGAATCAGCATTTTTGATCCGACACACGCAAGTAAAAGCTTGTTTTCCTCAGTATAATGTTACTGTCAAAACCAAACGGTGAGTATTCTTGGACTGTTGGTGAACGGAGAGTGAACTTCAGAATATTAAGATTTTGCCTTTGGTCTTCTACTGACATTTTCCAGCCTTAACAGAAATTGATTATTTTGTTTCAGTTGTACTTGTTTTTCTAAGCTGAAGGTTTATAAATGATTCATCAAGTTCTCTCCCCCCCCCCTTCGTACTTAGAGATTTGATTGGTGATGTTGTCAGAGTATGATTTTTACAGGGTATGGCAAGACAAGCAGAGATAACATCATTAACAACATGCAGCCTGTTTGTGAATGTCACATCTGAAAGACACGCATTCCTCTGTTCTTCTGTTTCATTAGAGAAGAGCATCTGAAAAAGCGCTCACAGATGAAAGACGTTAACATAAAGCCACTCCTAAAGCCGTTTTTAGATTAAACTCTAAAATCATATGCAGTGACATCAGCCTGTAGAAAAGTCCTTCACATTCCATCTGATCAATACCCGACTGTAAATGAAAATCTCCAAACTTCCGTTATCAGTACGACTTTGAGTTCAACTTATTTATGTGCACAATTTCAAATTCCATCTCTTCTCTTCTCGTTCATTATTTCCCTCCCTCTAAGTAGGCAGCGTCAGTCATCCGTCCCCTCGCTGATTTGATCAGAGGAAATTGTTTTCATTTTAATAATCAAAAACCAATTTCAGAGGCTTCCAGCAGATTTACTGCCAGGCTGCTGCGTGTCTTCACAGTGCACTGATGTTTGTTTACTGCACTCACTTCACAGTGCGCAGATTCAGCCCATAAAACTCTGTCAGTCACCGAGACAGAAAGGGACACATTCACACACGCACACTCACACGCTCACACACATGCTCCTTGCACAAACCCATGCCCCTGACCTATATATGAGTAATTTGGCAATGCAGCATCTTGTTTATCTCAAATAACAAACAGATTGAGCCTGTGTTTATTTATCTCCTACAGCCGCATCACTATTTGTAGAGACTTTTTTGAATTACCCGTAACAGGATGCATTCACAAATACGTTAGATTAAAGCAGAGTGAGCTTGTAGTAGGGTCTGCTATCGTCCCTGTGGACACTTAAGAATGTGTACAGCTTTGGTCTGCCAACAGATTTCAAA
Source organism: Thalassoma bifasciatum (assembly GCA_008086565.1). NCBI lineage: Eukaryota > Metazoa > Chordata > Actinopteri > Labriformes > Labridae > Thalassoma > Thalassoma bifasciatum. The sequence continues at coordinate 726,885 of RPOG01000103.1, forward strand.
TAATTGAGTGTATTCTTCAAAAGTGTGGGTTTGGTGTCAAAAGTAGTGTCTCTCAAATTAATAATGTATTCTGATTCTTATTTCCATTATGCTCCTCACACATGCAAATATCAACACCCACACATTGTACACTCAGCCCACGTATTCACATACAAATTAGAAGTCACTAGGTAGAGCGCCGCCAACGCTGAACAATTCTCCAACACAGCATCCCATAACAACTCGTGAGCTCATCGTTTGACTCTCTGACTAAACACTGGACTGAAACAGCCCTGAGGAGCAGATTAGAAATTCTCAGCAAACGCAGCACATTAGTAACGGCTGCAGAAGTGATAACGGTGTAATAGGAGAATGAGCAGATACAGATAAAATAAAGGGATGAAAATGCATGCATTTTATTTCTGTTTGTGAGCACAAACTGAACTCTACACTGTGCATGCACTCACAAAGATTTAGGACAGAGTGATGCAAGCAGGCTGTAACTGCTGAGAAGTTTCCCTCACCTCAGAGGATCATGCCGGCTTCTGGTCCCACACCTTCATGCATCAAAGACGAGTCGAGCAGAACAGACGCACAACAAGAGACCCGAGACGAAAGACACAAAACAGATACTTAAGCTGCAACAGATAGCCTCACTTCCTCGTGCATTATTTGATACTTTAGAGTTCACTTTGAATGTCAAGGTCAATTTCTGCAGCTTTATTAGTATGATTGCACAGTACGCTGCACATTCACGTCTTCACAATGAACAAGAAAATTAAAGTTTGTACAAAAGCAATGCTCTTAATGGAGCCTCAGTTGTCAAGGTCATGTACCAACATCATTTTGATGCAGAATAAGTTCAAGCTTCTTTCAACCATCCCCAGATTTAAAAGTATAAATTAAATTAAGAGAAAAATACCTTTTGGGAGTTTTTTAGCTTCAGAAGGGATGTGTAGAAAAATAATGATACACCATTATCCCAACGTGTGCTATAATTATTATATTACTGCTGCCAAATATCAACACTACAATTTGAGGATCCTGGAGAGATCCGAACAAATATTCTTTTTTCAGTCTGACTGTCTGTCAAAAATTTATGACATCATGAAGCAGAATGAACGATAATTGCCTTGCTCCTTACCTCTCAGGGTAAGTTTGTTTATCAATACATGACACCCCTGCAGTTTATAAATTATTGCAGAATAGTTAATGCAGTGATGTGCTCTCGTCCAACTCTGAGTTTCAGGACTTCTTGAAGTTGTTAATTGAAGACTCAGACTTTTGGACTCAGGCATTAACTGCATTAGGACTTTGAAAATGAGGAGGATGACTGTATATTAATTTTATTCTGAAACTCCAATATGACAGTTCAATATGAGCCGCGCTGGCACCTGACACGCCAGATAGACCGATTGACAGATTACTGTTACAAGTTTTTCACCTCGTGGCTACTATATGTTAGGTACATCATTTTAACTGCTTGTTAAAGGTAGGGTCTGCAGGATTTTCCTTAGGAATAAAATGTCAACTTTTGTGGAAATGATCCTGCTCAATCATCATTTATGGGCTTATATACAAGTGTGTCGGCATCCAAGTCTGCCTCAACCACCTCCTTCAGACAGCCCACTCAAGTTCCAACCAAGCATCAGAACAGAAAATAAAAGTGATTTCAGTGACTTTGAATGTTGCATTGTTAGTTGGTCTGAGTTTTTCCAAACTGCTGATCTGCTGAGGTTTTCACACACAACCATGTCTAGGATTTACAAAGAATGGTCCTCAAAGAAAATATCCAGTGAGCAGAAGTTCTGGGACAAAATTTCTTGTTGAGTGGACAGATTGGTTGGAGATGATAGAAAGATAGTAACTCAATGAAGCGCTTGTTACGACCAAGGTCTGCTGGGAAGCATCTCCGAACACACAACACGGCCAACCCCGAAAGCAGTCAGACTGCAGTGGGTGTCACTCTTGTCAGCTAACAATAGAAGACTGAAACACTGTTAAGTCAGAGTCTCAATTTCTAATACCTCAGTAAGATGGTAGGCTAAGAGTCTGGTGTAAATAACATGAATGCAAAGATCCATCCCTCTATGATCACAGTGCAACAATCCTCCGATGAATACTTCCAGCAGAATAACACTTAATGTTAAAAAGCTCATTTCAAACTGGTTTCTTGATCATGACAATGAGTCCCCTGTACTCCCATGGCCTCCACAGTCACCAAATCTCAATCCAATAAAGCAGCGATTCCCAACAGGGTTTGTGTATTCCGAGGGGTTCATAAGCACACTGAGATAAGCCCTTCAATAAAATGGTACGCATGCACAACGACTACTTCCCCAGGGTAACAATAACCTGTGGCACAGCTGCACCAAAATCAAAACAGCTGTTTACCTGAAGCCAGCCAAATATGGAATAAAGGCTTTAATGTCCAGTTGTGCTGGAATTAGGAGAAGGTTTAGAGGAGCCAGCCAAGAAATGTCCTAAAGAGGATTTGTTCAAAGGAGCTTCAATTTTTGTGGTAAGTGATACAAGAGTTATGTATAACAAAGGAAGGTGGATTATTTTGATTTCATTTCATTCATTGATTTAAATTTCTTATGTATTTTCAAGGCAACATAGTTTTTGGTTTTGTTTAAACCAAGTTAAAAAGAAGAAAACACCTCGTCCTCACTGATTTTAGAAGAGCACATTATGGAGACTATAAAAACGGTGATACATATTGTAGAACATATGTAATAATAGAGCTGACATATAAAGAATGTCCTCCTTTAGTGTCCCCTGTCCTTGGACTGAAATCCGTTTTCAATAGTTGTGCTGCAGATAGCAAAGCTCCACAATTTCTTTCAACCTCTGGTCACAACTGGGTGATTCCTTCCAGCAACACTCTTGCCATTTCTCCCTGAATTTCACTGAAGGTCAAACTGCTAAGAATGAGTTTCAGTCCAAAAAAAAAAAAAAAAAATAGAGACCAGAGCTATGGTTCTTCTACTTTCGGGGTCAGTGCGTTTATAAGCACAGGTTTTTGGCCCGGAGATAAAGAGAGGCAGTTGGTGGACGAGGAACAAAGGAGCAGGAGAACAAATGAATGGAGGAGCTGAATAATTTAATTTGGAGAGCAGAAAATGTCATCTCAATTAAACCATGAGATGAACCAGGCACTCTACATACACGTGCACACACACACACACACACACAGAGTAGATTGTGTGTTCTGAGGAACAGAGGTGACCTGAGTCTGAGGGATGGATGAAACATAAAGAGAGACGAGAGGAAGAGACAGAGAGAGCCATCTGCCTCCTGCATTACAGTGCATTAGGAAGCAGAGACTGGCTCCAGGAGAGGAGTGCTTGTAGATAAAACAAATCTCTCACACTCATCACTCTCAACTGAGGCCCTTGTCCAATACCATAAAGACACACAGACATAACCGCAAACATGAACACTGACACACACCTTGAGAGACTCATGAAAGCGTGTCCAACCCTCTGGTAATAAGCCCCTATTTGACAGCTCGGAAAACCACATTTACACCTTCACAGCCTCTCTCCACCTCTCTCCATCCCCTCCTGGCTTGCAGTGCTCGGCACAGTACATTTAGTCAGAGGGATGAGAGGAGCAGCAGAGGACGAATCCTCTGATTAATGCAACTTTCATCCCTACTCTAATCCCGGATTCGAGCACCTGTCAAAACAGGAGCTTTCACGGGCATTTTCTGAGAACCTCCACTTGAATCACACAGGGAGGTACGTAAAGGCCATAGAGTACTTATTCCAGCATGGTATGGGGCTGCACACCCATAGACGAAGGACTGCGATTAAAGGCTTTGTTGTACAGAGAAGATGATTCACATTTTGAGTTCAGTCCAGATGTTTTTACCAGCTGTTCCCCCCTAATCTATGCTACTTCTCTCCGACACATGAAGCTTTCTCACTTTGTGCAGGAATATTGACGCCTTTATTTCTGGAGGTCAGTGCTTCATGCACTAAGCCCCCCTGGGTTTAGTGTGCACAACCCTTTTCAAGCACAGGGCAAATCCTGAGCTCGGGGGTGGATTAGTAGCAGGTGATGTTGGCAACTTGGCACAATAAATCTGAGGTGTTCACGACCTGAGGGGCACATGCCTGTAACTCTGCAGTCATATCAGTCTCTGCCGAGCTTCAGATTTAGTTCGTCAGCTATGAGTGAATTATTGCCTGGCACCAAACAAGCAACAGTGACGACCTGCGAGCTTTCCTGCCCTCCTCCCATAAACCCTCACATTAGATAGCAACAGGAGAAAGGCAACAGAAGAAGGTGAAGGACTATCTATTCAAATATAGTTTTACAACCCAGCTATCACAGTTTTCTGAAGTTACCTGATATCTTTATGTCATGTGCGTGGAAATTCTAGTTTATTTTTGATGTTACCCAAAGTCCTATCTCTATGCAGACCTTGTAAGGAAGCAGAGTGACTTAACTCAGTGTTGGAGGCTTCAGTTAGGGCAGTTAAAAGAAAAGTAATCAAAACTGACATTTTGAGCTTCCAAACAACATAAAATTGCTGTGTCACTTATTTCAGTTTTCCCCCTCTTATAATTCTTCTTTCTCTGCTACTTAAGCTTGATCAAAACTACAGCAAAATGCATGTTTCAGCATGTTAGTCCTGCTTCAACACGATGCTTGTAGAGTTTGAGAAATCACCTTCAGTCATCCTCCGTCTTATCAGCTGACGCTTGCTTTCGCTTGTTTGATTTATTCACCCCTCTGCCCTGTTTGTGGAATAGCTCCTGTGGAGGGATGCCATTTCCAACCAGGAGAATCCATTAATTTCACAGGTAAACCCTGAATTGTGTATTGTGTTGTAATACAGTACATATATTTTAAATCCTTATCTTACTCCTTATTCCAAAGATAAAAATTCCAGTTGCCGGTCAGACAGGAGAACCAATTCTTCAAGGAAGTAATGAAAAGACATACATTAAGAGAAAGAAGGTGTTTTTTTTGTTTTGTTTTGTTTTGTTTTGTTTTGTTTTTTAAATTAGATTATTTTTTTGTGATACTGTGGACAAAACCCAGAGTTGCATGGATATTTTGACTATTTTGTTACATGATGAAGGTCTTAGCACCGAAACGTAGCTAATAAATTAAGATTATTTGCAAGTTTTGACAGTGTGCGGGTGTTAACATTTGAAAACACTTGGATCACCATCACATTACAGAAAATGAACAGAATAAAGTGAGTTGCGAGAGGGATTGTCGTGCATTAACTGTTGCCATAATCATAATCTCCTACACTGTTGTCCAAATAATGTCTGAATTACTTGTAACAATGAAAAAAAAATCTGCCAATGGGGTCAAAATGAAATGAATTAAAAAGGCCTGTATTTAGATATTATTCCAAATTCAAGTAATGTTTTCTAAGCCTATAGGCAGATTTTTTTTACTCATTACAAGCAATTCAGACTTCATGGTTTTCTTCTAATATCTTGAAATGAGAAATTTTTGGACTTGAAGTGTACAAATGGTTCATACTGATTTTAAAAAGACATTTTTTCCTAAAGTTAGACAAACACTTGCTTAGATTTTAATTTTTGCAGTAGACCCATGGTAACCATAGGTTGAAGGTTCAAGTGATTGTGATTTTGATTTTTGCCATACCCAGCCCTAGCTCAGTTGTCTATATGGGGCTAATGCCTCAAACTTTCAGTCAGTCAACGGTCATAGATGCTGTTTCACCTTCCTCTTTATCAATCTTTATTGGGTAAGCATAAAGTCACAGTAAGTGCGATCCCAAAATGCCAATTTGAATATAGCGAGAACTAAATTAGTGGTCTCTGTGCTGAGTGGCAGAAACAGCAGTGAAAGTAACCAGCAAAATGCCTCACAGTCAGTGTTATGCAATATCTGGATGACAAGATGGTTCCATTAAGCTAATTTATAAAACAGGACAAGTTAAAGTCATCACCGCAGGAGAAATTCCTTCACAGTGACAGCCTCAAAAAAACACATACGAGTAACATCCTCCTGGCTCGTGCATAAAATTTGCAGCCAATAACGGAACTGACAGACCGACAGATATCACCCTCAAGAGAGCCGTGCTGTTAAGAGATGGATTAAAAGCACAGTTAAAGAGCTTTATTTTTCACACCTCCTGTTAAACATGGCCACAGTGGTAAATAAAAAGTCAATTCACAACAGCTAATAGAGCTGCAACTGTTGTTGGACGACTCTGCCAAGATGGGAGGGGAAAACTCATTCATTATTCGTAAAAAGCCAGAAGTGATATTCATTTTGCATGCTAGGGGTAATTAACAGAGTGGTCTCATTTCAAGAAGGATTAGAAGAGAAGTAAAAGAACAACTTTATAAAACTTTTGTTCTGTGTTTTTCCCTTGATTAGGAGGCAAAGAGTTTCCGGAGAAGAGGTCTTAAACTGTGTGAGGTGTTTCTCAGGGAGGGGTAAGAGGAGAGAAGGGAAGGGGGTTGATTTCACGACTTAAAACAAGCCCCCAGGCCTCTCCAGCTGCCTCATCTGAATAAATGAGTCCTTTTAATCAATAAGTCATCCACCCTCTGCGAAGAGTACTGCAGCTTCACAATCATCCAAATAAATACACAGCGCATCCATATACATGCATGCATATAAACAGATTCAAACTCGTGACTGGGAGAAACAAAGAAGGGCAATCTGTTTCTAAAAATCCTCAAAGAAAACAAGTTTCTGATCAAATGATGGGCACTGGAAAGATGAAGGTGTTTTTGTACAGGGACTCACTGTCTGCTGGGTATTATGAAGGTACGGCGTGTAATATTTATCAGCTTTGGAAGAAATGTGATATAAAATTCAAAATCATGTTTATATCATTGCATAACCACCACATCTCCTTTCAGGATTTTGCCAAATAGAAATGTTTTGTCACTGGTAAAGAATGGACAGATGTTTGGAGGTCGAAGTCTAACAAATAATGAAAGATATGACTGAGAGTGTATCACAGGGACTTCTAATCTAAGGGATTATCTACATCTACAATCTGATCACTCAATACCTTTCTGTCTTCACAACACACCTTTGTTTCCAGTCAAAGTCAGCAGCCATCTCTGTTTATCCAGGCTGGTAATAAACAGCATATGGACTCAATCATTCTGGCAGTTACAGTTCATTCACAGCCTTTCCTAAAGTGTTGTTTAGTGAGCTGTTTCAGAGGCTCTGTGCACCAAAGGTAACATCACAGAGCTGTTTTCATTAATTTGAGGAGATTAGACCCAGAGATTGGATCTCAAATGACTCCTTAGTATCCTCTGTTACTCTTCATAAACAGTAAAAAAGAAGCTCTCTATACAACCATAACACAGGCTTATGGTCTATAAAATGCAGTGCAATGCAGTGCAATGCATCGGGAATACTATAAATGAGTTGATTGACTGAAGCAGTGCATTGATGAAATGAACACTGGATTGCACAATTAATAAAATACTTTTGTGAAGCTAACAGTTTTAACAACAATAATCTCCAATTATGCTGAAATTAGACATAAAATCGTCTTACGAACCAACATACAACCATAACAAATGTGGAGACAGAAGCCTGTGTTTGTTTTGTCTTACAATAGTAGTAGAGTGGTCAGAGTCCACCTGACTCTTTAGCAGAAGAAGTAAAAATAAAGGCGGTTCACTGACAGATTTAAAGTAAGAGTCTGAATAAAGCAGAAAATTCACAAAGTGGCTCTAGCTTTTGACTCGTAAGCTGAATGTCACATTGGATGTTTAAAAAGGAGACCTTCAATGTGTCTTCTTTTCAAATGCAATACCTACGCTCTGAAGAAAAACAAGGTCTGCCTGCCAAATTGCGCAGGCTGCCTTCTTCTTTGAGTGTTGAGGGTAAAATGCTATCAGACTTGCAAAGTTTTTAGACGTGAGGCTGCCATCATAACGCTGTTTCGTTGACCTGTTGCTTCGTGACCGTCATTTTGCATGCAAGACTTTTAGCGGAGGTTGTCAGGAGCAGAGATGACTCACCCCACAGCAATTCAGCTCTGGAAAACAAGGTCATACAGCCTAAAAAAACACCCACAACAATGAAACTGACTAGTGATCAACAATTAAATAGGTTGGGGACAAAACTTTACTTTTATTTTCTCACTCAGGGTGAATCTACTCTAAAATTTGTTCACACAGAAATTTCTAAACCCTGCACATGCAGTGACTGACTGCTATTGGCTCAATTTTAATGAGAAATGGGACTGAAAATCTCTTATTGTAAGCATTTGTCTGTTTGTGATTCTGGTGTTGTTGCCAACTGTGTTTTGTCTTGTCAGGCTAAACATTTCATTTGGATGCAGTGAATTAAATTAGTTTTGATAAATGGATGAGTGTATGACTGTTATAATATTAAACTTTAAATAATCTAAATTTATTTCATTGATTTTTTTCCTCATTCCTTCTTTCCACTTAAGTTCTTCTTTGTTTAGATTAGCATCATGGTCTTATGAAACTATGTTTTTTTGCTGTCACTTAATTAAAATGAATGCTTGGCTCTTCTGCAGTTTGAATGTTATGACGGTTAATCACAGAGCGGGAGCTGTCCTTATGCTGGCATTTTTTTCACTTAACATCCACACTACATTTTGCTTAAACAGAGATGAGTAAGGGAACTGTGTTCAGCTGTCCTGAAACCCAACACTTTCTCATTCCAAAAGTCCTAAAAAGTCCTGACAGCTTTAGTGTGAGCCTGTGAGCCTGATGCCAGAGCCTTGACACCGCAGCGACTAATGGAATTCAGCCATCGTTAATTTTTATGTTTACACCTGTGTTTCTCTAACTGTGAGATGTCAAAATGCTCTGTGGAAAAGGTCTGTGTGACTGACAGGTACCGCAGGCACAGGCAGATTTCTATCCTTAGAAACCAAAACAAACTAGAGCGAGGTGGAAACATGCCAAAAGTTATGTTAAAGTCTGAGGAGTTTGATATAAATACCCGAGTGTCAGTTTCGAATGTGGTTTGAGTGCCAAATGTTACAAAATGCACATCCTCTCACTCTGTTTTTAAACCAGTCGTGCACCTCAAAGGAATCCTATAAATAGAGCCACATGGACCTGTACACTGTTTGCAAGTTCTGAAGCTACAGGTCTCTCTTTGAAACAACGTATTAAAGACATTAAGATGACAGATTAGATCAGTTCAATTCTTACTGTTGCAAAACCACCCCTACAGTTCACCTAATGTGACTCTTACAGAAATCATGTTCTGGTGTTCTAATCCTGTCCTAAACAAGGTCATGGGTTGTGCTTCCCACATTTCAACCAACACTGTTTTTTGTCCATGAATAAACATTTTATTTGTTTTTATTTAAAAAAAAAAGCTTTTTGCTGGATCCTCAGACTGCTTCTGCACCTCAGCAGCTTCTCTACAACCACAGTTCAGTTTTTAATCTCCACCACTGGGATAAAAGAAGCACAACATACTCCAGGTTTCTTGACAGTGACTGCTAACATCACAAAGGAACATAATGATAATTGGCACACAACATGACTGACAGGTCTCGCACCTTAAAGCTGTGAGTAAGGAGGCTCAAAGCTCTTGAGTCAGCATTTGTATCATGGCCCTGCTGACCATTAGCTTTATTGGTCTGTATCAGTAACAGACAGGTGACACCGTGGAGACAACATCCATATTTTACACAGGATAACATCAACATTAATGTGGTGGTTAAGCATTGCTCTAGTAGTTATGTGTCACTTTGACCAGGAGCAGATTTCATACAGTGTTATGAGGTCAGAGTATTTTTAGACCTACTGAAAATAAAATACTAAAGTTTAAAAAAAAAAAAAGAAATTATGATACCAGCCATCAAGGGTGGTATACGTTTCAGAAAACTGAATAAAGCTAGCAAACAACATTAAGATATCCTGTTTCAGGAAATTAAGTACTGATAAATATGTAAGAGTGTAAAAAAATTGCAGAAACCCAATCTGCCCCTCCAGAAAAAACTAACTTATAGTTATCAACAAACATGAAACAAATAATAGGGCAAGAAATATATTCAAGGATCCGATTTAAGCTACTTTTAAGTCTTAACTTGAAAAACTAAATTTATATGTGTTTGAAGAGAATGTAAATGATAGTTTAGAAACTATCTTGTGAAAAAATAAGTCTCCTGCTCTTCGTACCTGAAAGCTTTTTCTCAGCTGATATTTCTCTCTGAACCTCTCAGTGACTGATCCACTGGTTACAGCACTTAAAAAGCACTTATAGTCCTCCATGCAGCATCACCCTATAATGCAGCAGCTCACTGACTTCAAAGCTTTTTGCATTTTGTTCACCTTGAGTTTGTCAGCTGGGATGTTTTCAGTCTTTTTTGCTTCCTGCCTGAGAGATATCTTCAACAGTGCTGAAGTGACAGCTGCCTGAGGACCACAGGAAACAGAAAAGAGAAATTGCAAAAGACCGTCAGTCTCGAAATGAAGAGGAAAAAGATGAGCTTCTTTTGTGAAAGTCTACTCTTCATGTTCAAAGAGTCAACAGGTGCAGGGAGAGTGCAGCAGTCCTGAATGAGGGAGCAGACACCGGAAATCTGGATGTAGACTTGGTCCAAATGACAACTATTCTCATTTCCCTTCTTCGTCTTCTCCTCTCTAGTGCTGAAAAATAGCACTCTATAGTCATGAATATTTCATTTTCAAACTTCTGAGAAAGAGAAGTGTGCCGTTTGTACTTCTGCTGCTCTGCATACTAATGAGGAGCTTTCCTCTTTTTTGAAAAAAAGCTCTTGTGAAGTAAATGGATGTGATGAGGATGAGGATTAGGGATGGAGTAATGGAGAGAAGGCAGGGCCGTCTCATCAGAGAAATCAAATTTGCGCTTTGGACCACTGAATGATCAACTTTGCAGCATTAATCTCACTCTATTGTAAAGGTAGGTCTGACTGAGGGCGGGTGTGCAGGGAGAGATTTTCAGATAAGAACTCAAACATCGTAAATCTCAGCAGCTCTGGGTAGTCTTTCAGCTTGGATTGGGGTCATGCCCTCTCCGTGTTATGCACAAGGACACTGTGCTCTGGCTCTCCCTGTTCCCTCTTTTATGACAGCCTTACTGACGTCAAACTCAGGGTGAGGTGTTGCTCTTAAAGGGTAATCCAAAAATTTGCCAAACTTTTAAGCAGAGAGTATCAGTTGTAACTTCTTAATCTCGTCAACTGATCAGAGAGATGTGACTATTGACAACCTTCATGCTTTACGGTATATTCAACACTCAGAGCAACACATAATATCGACTTGAATGAAATGATACAAACACTTTTGATGACATTTAAAAAGAAGCAATTATTAAATTTTGAATGGTTCAGGACTAACCAAGATAATACAAAGGTAAAAAAGAGTAGTGGTTGCGTTTCAGCACAAAGCCATCATCAGCTTTGCAGGTAAAGACCTAAGTTGCCGCCTAAGTGCAGAAAGTCGAGCACTTGTTTTCAAAATAAACCTTTCAAAGGGACTGTGAGGACTTTCTAAGTGATGCTGAAAAAGTCTCATATCTAGAAACACTGTATGCCTGATTATAATCCACAATTGAAAATAAGATTATTTACACTAAAAAAGGGAATTTCCTGGAAGTCGCTGGAAGTGAAAGCTCATCTTTACAACAACAAGGCAGTCGGTGCTTTATAACAAAACAGATGAAGAGACATCAATTTCAAGTGCCAAAAGAAACCGCCTTACAGAGACTTACAGTAAATGTTGCACAGGAAGATGTAATCTGAATGCAAATAGTGGACTTTGTAATTGTTGCTTGGAGGTGGTGAACAAAGACTCACTGAAGAATCAGTGATGAACATGTTCATTATGAGCCATTTGAAAACAGTTTTAAAAGTTATCTGCATCCAGTTGATGATGATATAATTTTAACTGTTTTGGTGATGAAAGCAACATTGCAGCCTATGCCACTGGTCCATTTAGCCCTCCTCCAACTAAAAAGACTTCACACAACCTAACATGCACCTAGTTGGAAACTTAACTTAAGCCCTGTGGTTGGTCTAAGGGGCATAATTCTTTATAATAATTAGTGTGATCTATAGCAACACTTATAAGCTCTAGTTCAACATAAACATTTGGATTCACTGTCAAAAAGCAAGTAGAAAACAGGCCAGGACCATCAACAGCTGATCTGACAAGAGCAAAGAAATCACACTGCCCACAAGCGTTTTGGTGGAGTATTGCAGAGCTACACAGACAATAAAACACAAGGATGTAGTGTTGCTGCTGCAGCCACTGCAGTTCAAAGTCAACATAGAGGTACAAACAAGGATTTTAGCATTTGTAAAGAAAGTTCTGCTGATGACTGTCAAAAGATGAGACACAGAAAGAAAGGAAAAAAAGAAACAGTGGAGGCAGGGTATCTGTTAAAGATGTCAACATGGTGTTTGTTTGTGTGTCTGAGTGTCAGAAAGTTGAGAAAGAAAACATCCAAGCCTGAAGCTTAAGTCCTATATTTATAAACACCACAACAAAGAAGAAATGATAAAACTTATATTAGATGTCCTCATCAGTACACATGCAAACACAGGGACTTTACACATGTGTAAGAAAGAGAGACATTTCTATCCAGTCTTTTGAACTGATAGACCTAACACTTTATAATGATCAGAGAGAGAGATTCATCTCTTCATCCCCCAGAGAAAACATCAGCATCAACATCCAATTAACAGACAAATTCCCCTTACTTTCTGTTTGTTCTACTCCTGCAATACTCCTCTACAGAAACTCACAAACTCCCCCCAAAAAGACAGCTGAGGGCATTGATTGAGTCATTGATTCCTGGCTGACGTACAGTGTGTCACTTAAAAGCAGCTTGCTGGTGTGATTTGGTGAGGATCCAATTTTAAGAGGCCAAGATGTTGTGAAGCAAACAGCACAGCTCACTTTCACTTTTGTGTGAGTGGAGCTGCAATGAAAGAAATCCAATGGCTGTGGGGTTTTTTTGTTTTTGTTTGTTTTTTTGGAGGACTCACGGTACAATCTGCTGACAAAGAAGGTCAACAGTGGACAAATAGAAAGAAACACACAAAGCAGAAGCAAGAAGTTAGTGAATAAACACAAAAAGTGGAGAAAACATAACTCTTAGATCCAACATTAGTTACAAGGTTTCCTTTCAAGGACTTTCTAAATTTATTAAAATCATGGTGACAAAACTTAAAGTTCTGAAGGGAAACTGTGGACTGTCTTTACAACCAATCAATATTCATTCCAGCACAACATACACGACAACTCCTGAGCTGTGGGACGACATCAATCAGCAGGTGAAGACAGTTTTGTGTACGTCAACAGAAACTAAGAGTGCACCTAAATCCCTGTTTACCTTCTAAATCTGTTTTCTTCTTTAGCCAGTTCTCTTGGAGTGGGCATTGAAATTGAAGTCTGAGCTGACTAAAGACTCATCGCACTGCAGCTTCTTCCTCTGTCACAGGCCCTAAAGAGATGATGTAAAGATTTGTTTTTAGGGCTAAAATGATTTGTTGTGGTTTAGAAACACTATCACAGAGGCAGCAGGAAAATGCTGCTGCTTTATGGAAGTTTTTGACAACACATAGCTCATTTTGTATTAAGGAGTGTGTGTGTGTGTGGTGTAACTTTGCGTATGTGTGTAAAAGAGAAAATAGAAAGAAATAGTCGCTTTGACTTTTTACACAGCAGACTATGAAATGTGATATGAGCCATATAAAGATGAGGCAGCGGAAATCCAGTGTCATGAAAACACCCCGCTAAAGAACAAGGAAGTTTAAAGGGGAAAATGAGGAAGAACAAGTAATGATTAAAAAAACAAAGTCTTCAGATGTAAGCATATGCTAAACTCTTAAATTTAAATTACATGAAAGAATTTAGAGCCACAGTGTGGTGTTAAAGAAGCAGCTTTAATTTCAGCTTTCACCCACACCTTTTGCTTTGCTCTGTGTGCCGGCTTTGATCTCCACCTTTTTACCTCATATTTATTGCTTTGGAAAAACACAGGTTCAAAGGAGGAGTAATTTAAAATTCCATCGCAGAGGCAGCGGAGAGCACACAGAGTATTTTCAATAATCGCAGGGAAACAGCCCCACTGTTGTTATTTTAAAATTGTTTATGTTGGGTCCCAGGCCCCCTCCTACAACTGAGATAAATAAATATGGTCTAAGCTTTATCTATCCTGACAGGCCTGCGCTCACCTCAGCATAAATAACCCATCACAGCTGAATGTTCCAGATGTGCAAATACTTAAAATGTAGGAGATTCTTAATGTGATATAAAGTCTTCCTTTGTCTCTAGCACCACTGGGAAACAACAGGCATGTCTGAATTCATACACTGTAAAGACGTTGCATGTTTTGAGTGATACATAGGCATCAAATTGACCCTGTTCTACAGCAACTGTCTATGTTTTTAGTCACCCAAGGGAGCTGTGATGTAAATTCTGTCTTCTAACATTCAGAACAGATCCATGTTTTAAAGAAAATCTATGATGCAACAGAAAGTATTGTTCACAGTTTTGCATAGAGCCTGGTTAGCTCATCACCTGATGTCATCATGATCAGTGACTGACTGGACCTCCCAAAACTTTGATTCTGTGCCAATTCCAGATTTATGCACAACAGCTAGAAATGAAACCAGGTGCTCAGCAACACAAACACCAATGCAACAAACCCCATACATGCCAGCCAACATGAGGTATCTGACACAAGCTGGAAAGTTTGGGAATTCATGATCTACAGAAGGATGAGAAAGGACAGTCTCCAGGCAAATATATGTATACAGCTATCAAATTCAATTTGTGGATCTACCAAAACACTGAACCTAAAGACCATGGTCACACCATGAACACAGACTTCAGGTCTGCAGCTTATTGAACTTCTCCAACAATACACAGATTTATATTCAGCTTTAGAACTGATTCCTTTTTCATGTCCGTTCTGTCTACAGCTAAATATCCACTACCCCTTTTTTTCTGTAGCGCTCCCAAGAGAGTGCAAGCAATAACCTAATGAAAAAAATCACCAAGTGTAGTGATTTGTTGGGTCATTCATAATTCCATCATAAGTCCAGGAGAGTGCAGCTGAAGGGAGTGAAGCAGTTAACTTCTCTGTTTCTCTCATTTAGTTCAATTAAGAGTTACTCCAAAAAGCAGTGTGGTTAGTTATTCATTAAAAAATAATTATATGCTTTTGCCTTTTACATTAATGATGTAAAAACAAACCCACTATGAAATCATTGATAAGAATACTTAAAATAAAGGATTTAAATCTCTTAATAAAAGGTACTTTCGATTTCTTAAGCTGCATGTAAACAGGGGGAGAGGCTGTGGATCCTCTGCAGGCTGGATTTGCAAACAGTGAATCATCTTAAATGGGACCTTTGAAGTATTGATACAAAGTTACTGAAATTAGTAAAGATCTATGCGATGTTGAATATATGTTATCATATACAAATGGCACACTGATTAATCTCTATAAATGAGGAAACTTCTTTCATGGATTGACCTCATTTGACACCAGTGTTAGTATGTTATGCTTTGTTGCCAACAAAGCAGATCCAATCAGCTAGAGGCTAGCACACAAAACACTAATAAAAGTAAATTGATACACAGAGCTACCATCATGGCAATTAACTGTGGTGAAGACGTGTGGAGTAAGGATGGTGTAATGAAGGACCAATCTGCTTAGTGCCATCAAAATAGCTGTTAGTACATGCTAGTAATCAGCACTCATGATGGAGACATGTTTTACCACTGTTTCACATTTTCCCTTAAACGGTAAACGACTGACACATATGACGACTGTCGTATTACTTAAAATGCCTATGCCTAATCCCAACTTCATCTTTTTAAAGTAATTCATTAAACCGTGACCTGTCTTTCATTTTCAATCTTTCAACCTCTGCTTTACGGTCTGCCTCTTTTTTCAGCACATTTTGATGCAAACTATCTATAGGATCCAAAGGTATTAAGTGTGTCATTCATAAAACATCCAAGGACATTCCTGTTGCTGCAGTATGAGCCAGTGTGTGTGTGTGTTTGAACGTGTGTGTGCGAGCGTGTGTGAGTCAAGGAGAAGACCAGCATGGTGCTGCTGAGGCCTAAATCTGTCTCTAACTCTTAATTAAACCCTGGACTCCAGTGGCTCTAACTTATTAAAGACCCAGAGTATGTAGCACCCACCCACGCACACACATACACACACAGACATGTACTTACACACTTCTTCTAAGCCCACAACATTCCACCTTAAGCTACCGATGATTTAATGCATCTCAATATTTCACCTTCAGCTGCTGCTTAGTGACCCACTTGCAGAGAAATAAATTATTTCCTGGACTCTTTTAGCATTCACTTAAATGTAGTGAAGGAGATTCTGCAGGATGGCTGCAAAGTGAAGTTTATAGTTTTAAAAATAGTTTTAATGGAATTTGTGCTCTATTAACCGACAGTACACACAGCGAGGGAAGTGGCGGCAAAGTTTATAAAAAGGGAACAGTGGTGCAGAATGTGGAACGACCTTTGGAGCTGGGGTAGGCAACTTTGGAGGAACCGGGGAGAGTGAACTAGATTTTGAGAGTATTTAGCGAGAAAAGACCTGAGTTCTTTGCTTCAGGCCTCACTCAGGAACCACTCACCCAAAACACACGACAGAGTACTGCCTGCTCACCGCTGCAGGACAAAACCCAGAGAGGGTTTGATAGAGAGTAGTTGTAATCACTCACCCTGCTCCTACTCTGTCTGCAATTCTTGTGCAACTTGCCTACCACCAAAGCTACGTCTGCTTTGAGATCCCAGTCATGAGCTATGAGGGCACAGAAAAGTTAATTCAGTAAAAATGAAAGTCAGGAATAGGAGTCATATTAAAGTACAGTCAAAGCTTCTAGATTATATCAGGGCTACAAATAACTTTGATAATCAACTCATCACCAGTTTTTTGAAATAATAATTTAAGCAATAGGATAATTAATTGCACTGCTACTGACAGGTTGCTATCCAGCAATCTGCTTTTAATTCCAAACATTAAAAGTCTGAATTTATGCAAGATGAATTACATCTAATGAGTAATATGAGAAAAGTTTGCTCCACTTTCTAGTGGTGGGGGAGGAGGGGAAAGATAAATCAAAGAACAGAGACAAAGAGATGAAGTTTAAAGATTTAAAAGGGAGAAACTAATCATGTAAAAGTCACACAGTGTGGCTCTGTACTCGAGCTGTTAAGCTGGACGTCTCTACGTCTTTCCTTGACATATTTGCATCAATGCTTTCTGGAAAAAAAACAAGTTCCAGCCTGAGGGTAAAATACTTCTGGGTTCTGGAGACTGGCCAATGCTTTATTTAGGGATGGTAATCGAGAACTGGTTCCTATTATGAATCGATAAGAGGTGGTTCAATCCACCAACATCATTAGCCTTTATGCTTAACAAATTCCAAACAGATTCTTTGCATTACACCAGATAACTCTCTCACAAGTGGTTTATATTCAATACATTTACTCACCATGTTGTACATCTCCAAATGTACCAAAAACGATACACAAAAGTTAATGCCAGCCTAATGCTACCATATATAGGAAATCGCATTGGTATGCTAATGGTTAGCATACATTGATAAAACTTCAGTTTTTAAGCAGAATTTTAACTTTCATCACGGAAATATATCACAATAACTTTTTTTGTGAACAAGACTTAAAACTCAAAAAATGTCAAAATACTAACAGGTAGATGTTTTTTTAAATAGGAAGTGCAGGCTCATGACTGCCTTCGGTATAACTACGGCAAGCTCAAGGTTCCAAACAACTCAAAGCATTGCGAGGTGGCCTACTTCAGTCAATAACATACAATACAACGATACATTAATACATTGATGTCACCTGAAGTGCAATTTTTACTTATATATATATATTATAAACTCAATGAAGTGTTGTTGATGCAGGAAATCTGTAAAGCAACTTTTTGTACATAGACAATTCCCTGGAGGAATTGATAAGGGAATCTATAAAGACTTGTGTCAACAAGAAGAATCAATAAGGGCACTGGTATCAATACAATCTTATCAATATCCCATCCCCAGCCATACTGTGATATTTCATTAAGCTTCTTTGTGCCGGTTGCTGTTTTTGCACATGCAGAGGTAGCCGAGACCCGAGATGTCTCACTCCCCAACAATTTATTTTGCTATGGTTGATTACATGCTGCTTCCTGGTGGCTGTCTCATAGGGCCATTCCCAGAGGAGGTGGTTCTGAGATAAGATATCTCACTCCTAAGAAATTCCATTTTTTATGGATCCAAGGAGGAGTGGCTGCTGCATACGTGACAATTAATGGGGATGAATAGAGGAAAATGATGTCCCTGCACAGCATGCCACCAAAACATGCAATCATGTCACCAACAACTCATCAACTATGAAATGCATTTGGGACTAATTTTGTCATCGATTTGTTGACTGCTAAGGAATCGTTGCACCTCTACCCATATGTGCATAACTAGTGTCTGCAATTACAGTTTGACGTTGAAAATGAACCATCTAATTTTGTTATAATATCATACCTCCATCATCACAGAGACCTCTTGCTGTGATGACGGTACAGAGAAAGTTGAAAGAGGACCTGTGTTTTTCATACGACTTCATAAAATATACTGCTGATGTGGATCTTAAGAGAAGAAGACATACAATCAGAGAGAAACGGTGATGTCAGCGGGATCTGGACTTTGCTTGTTCTCATGAAATCATGTTTTATTTTACAGGATAATCAGGATGTTCACACTTATTTCCATGCATGCTGCAAACAAAGTAATCTTAGTCAGCAGTACCTTCTCTCCTTTTCTAGTAGGCTTGCAGGTGAGAGGCAGCAAAGTTTGTTGCTTCGACTTTTCCTGACTCAACTAACAATCAAAAACAAGAATACAGTGGGCCAAGAAAACAAGACTACCTCTCCACTATAGCACCATGTCTCAAGGAAATCAATCAAGCTGGATTTTGCAAGAATGATCAATTTCTTTGTCATCCTGATGCATGCATGAACAAATTAAAATAAATTATGTTGTCATATTAAACTTCATATGAGCTAAACATAGTCTTTCTTGTATTCAGTTTCAAAGTTAAGATATCTGCAGGGCTGCAGAGACACAGCAAAGTTAACATAATTATATAAGTATTATGGAAATGAATGCATTTACCACTGATGTTCAGCTAAGATGAGATGTACTTTAAGCTTTGTTATGCAGCAACACCCATGATGGGAAATGTTTAAAGTTGTCAGCTGTGCACCCAAGAGTACAACAGATGAGAGCTTTTGTATGAAACAATGCAGAAAAATCACAAAAATATTTTCTACTGTAAAAGATTGTCTCTTGGGTTTGAACTTGAAGCCCTCTGAATAGTAGACAGCAGCTCTATGCAAAACCACACAACTGTCCAGCGATACCTGGCTTGGTTGTGTCACTTGAAGCTCACACACACCCACAACAACACTCACACACAGGCTCAAACATTGCTGCCCTACGTTTGGGTGACTTTTTCCCCACCATCACACCTTTGAAATACTCATTTTTTGAGGGAGATGTTTCATGGGTGTAAATGTCATGCCTCCAATGGGCAATAAGAAAAGGACTTTCATGTTTCCACATAAATGCCAGCCTGCTATCCTAAAGCTCAATACTCTCTCTAAAGCATTTAGGTATAACACAAAAACACACAAGATGAATCTTCTGCCTTGCACGGTAGAGTAGATATATGGCCTTCTGGTGTAGTATTGACAGCACATGTCATAATATCAACATCCTTATATACATAATCAATACCCTACAGGGAAACATCAATATCCATTCAGTTACCCAGAGATCAAAACACTGAGTCCCTCATGACTTGTCCTTGACGTGCCTCTTCATTATCTCCATCTGCAGCAGTGACTCAAGATCACATCTGAAAAAGCTCTGCTTTCTGGTTAAACTTTAAATGCTGGCAAAACAGAACGAAAAGGCATTAAATATTTGGCTCATCCAGTCATTTTCTGACATGAGTGGCTCTGGGCAAAGAGAGGGGGTGAAGCTAGACCTGATGAATGAAACCAGAATGAAAATGGTGCAGTATGACAGAAAGCAAGAATATTTCAGCTGCATAAAAGACAAACCAACACTCACAGCTTCTGTAACAGAAATACTAATACCAAATACTGTAATTTATGTCAATTTTAAACATCTTATAAATCTAACAAAGTCCTCCCTGTCACTTAAGTGCTACAACACTGGTAACAGCATGAGCTAGAGAAATAGGGCGAAAGACAGACTTTCAGAGTTTGGATCCTCCAGCTGCAGAAATTACAAGTTAACCTCCAGCCCTGGTTTAGCCACACTGTTTAATGTGCAGAGTTCTCAGTTGCAAGCTCATTCACAGAATCAATTTTTTATTGGTTCACACTTTAACACCACTGCAAAAACTCCGGTTTCACTTGCAGAAGTTTAAACTTTGCTGAAAATACACGCTGGCACCAAAGCACCTCTCCACTTTTACTAATGTACATTTCATCTCTGCAGAGTCCAGCTCAGACACCTCAATCAAAGGCACAGCAAACATCAGGTGGTGCAAAAACCACACTTCAGTTCCTCATGATAAGTGCACAGTATATATGCAAAGCCCTCCACAGGTGCATCCTCTTAATATGGAGTTTAATCAGTGAAATTAAATTCAGCTGCAGGAGAACATCAAACAAAAACAGCCTCTATGCGCATCAGTAAATCAATCCGTGTGCATCTGTTGGTAGCTGTCAGAACAAATAGCTCTCACTATCTAAATCCATCTCTCTTACACATCTGTTTAATCTAAACCACACTGACACTTTTAAAAACAGAGAGAACCATTAGCAACAACCATACATACTTTTTCTTTCTAAACCATAAAAGTAGCACAAAGAAGGGCAGCTCTTACCTGACACAAGGTGTTCAGGTTGGTCCCTCCTTCCTCCCTCCTTGGTCACTCCCTTCGAAGTGTTTACTGTTCTTAGTTGGTTTTTTTGATTAGTTGGTGGTTTGACAGTTGTTCTGACAGCTTGCTTCTTTGTCTTCTTGTTTAGGCATGCAACTGAGCCTTTTTCTGCCCCACAGGTGGACACAAATTAAATCAGTTCAGTTCACATTTGAAAATTCTTCAGTGTATCCAGAAAAAGGCAAACAGACACTGGACAAACGTAGACAAAGGCTGTATCCATGAGGTAATGGGGCACAGGTGGAAACAATGAGGGCAGGAACGACACTGACAAGAGCAGGAAACCTATCAGGGCAGGAAGTGAAGTTATCTGAAATGAAAGGAGAGACATTACAACAAAATAAAACCAGACAGAGCATCTAAAGGCCAAAGTGAACTAAAAATGTGAACTTAACATATGACAAGCAATAGCAAGTGCCCAGATTCAATCTTTTACACTCTGCTAACATCCTCAAAGAATGATAAAGACTTTTTATCCATGGACTCTAGATTAAAATCTGAACCCCTTCATTTTTACTTCTCCAGAGCTTCTTTCCATTCCTGATCAGAACCTTTGATTTTGTATCTCTGTCCAGTTTTTGCATGTGTGAATATCAAAATATACACTATTTCATTCTACGGCTGATTTTCCAATCCTGTCTGCATCTTTATCTTTATTACCTTGACCTCAGAAAGCTTGAATCCAAAGAAGCCAAACATCATTGTCCAGTTTTATAACCCTCAACAAAGTCAGTGAAATGTCATGAATGAGAAGAGGTTCCGGTGTCTAAAGCCGTGTCTGAATAGATCTCCACTTGAACTTCCTGTGTAACATTTGCAATTCAGTACAATACTGAAAGGACTGCTGACAAGTCAGTGGTGAACACAGAGGTTTCATGACTAGCTCAAGGACACTTTTTATTTCTAGTTTTCATCATTTTTTTTTCAGGGCTGATCATTGGTAGTCAACTGATAAGTGATATTTGGGGATGATTTTTCCAGTACAAATGAAAGCACTGGCACCAAAATTATGATTAATACAAACTCCAGCACTTAATTTGTTTAAATGCCTGAAAAAATATGTATATTAAAAGGACAGTGAGGACTTTCCGGGGGGAAAAGTCTCATCTCTAGACATATCCCTGACTGTAATTGACAATTTAAAATTAGATTATCAGGGCTTTAAAAAAAGTTATTTCTAAATGCTATTTTTCAGCTCCCAGATCCGATTTGCGTCTTATTGAAATCTCTATGACAACACCAAGCCCGATGACAAAGTTTAGCAGTGAGAAGAAAAATCTGTGCTTTTCTTTGTCTTCTCTTTTTATTCTGCCTCCTTTCTGCCAAGCTGAGCACCTACATTCATGGAGGGCAGAACAAGGTTCATCAGGTTTTTACTCTTTCTCACACACATGCACGTACTTCTACTGACATGGACTATTTCCTTATTGGTATTATCAGCAACCGTGTTTATAGTGATTAATAGACACGTCTGGAGGGACTGCGAGCAGAGCTGCTGCCTATGTTTATATAATGTTATTTGGCTCAGAATTATGCTAACAGTAGTTATTAATTCCAAGGACAGGGAAGTTTGTTGCAATTTCAGTAGAGTTTGCTGCCTTAACTTTCTTGTAGCACATATATCTCATCTCCAGAGTTTCTCCACTTCTCACAACTTTTTCTCTTCTTTGCTGTGTGTGAGCACCATGCACGACTGTCACTGCTGATTGGCTGTGACCCGATGCGTGTAACCAATCAGATAGGGCTGTGGGTGGGACAATGCTAGGGAGAGTGGGGACTGTAGACAGAGAAGCATAGCTGCATTTGAGCTGAAAATAACCCAGTTTCAAATTGACATGCTATTGGCCTGTTATTGATAAAAAAAAAAGAATTCAAAAAGGCTAATGCTGATATGCATCAACATGCCAATATCCGCAATACTGTCCATCCCTAATATGAATACATCATTTACATCCCAAAGTCTGCCTTACCACTCCAAGGGTCTCTTGAGCACATCAGTGAGTATTTTGATCTCGTTGATACACATACATGGACATTGATTGCGCCAGCAGCCAAAATCTTATATAAAAATCCTTATTTGAGCAGGTTCAAATATCAGGTTCTTCCTGTTCTGTGTTCTGTTCCTTTTTGGAACAAGAGTGCAGCTCATGTAACAAAGTCATTTTCTATTTCAATCCAGTGTTTTATCAGCACAGGAAAGGGAGCCTTTATTTCATAAAGGAGGATTCATCAAGCCTTTCAAAGACGCTCACAAATGATAATGACCTCTGCTTCTCACTTTGACCAATACACCCAGCTTAATGCTTTGAAGTTGAAATGTTCTTAATATCTTTTGTGGTTAGATTGAATAAGCCCAGATTGTGCATGTGTCAATGTGTATGGCACAACATTACCTCTTTATTTTTACCCCGAGAAAAAGGTCACTCCATGACATTTGAGTCACCGTTATTTTTATCAATCAACTTTAATACAATCATTGACAAAGATAAAGCAGTGAATACACATAAACTGTGCCTGGGGTTGACAGGAAAACAAAGACAACAATTGCACGAAAACTAAGTGACGCACATGAAAGAGAAAGATTTGTACTCAAGACAAAATCGTATTTGTTTGTTTGTTTTTGTAAATGATGCATTTCATTTGAAGTAAGAAAACCTAAAGGTAATGTTATTGATATTTGTTCTAAGTTGCAGAGTTCTCAAAACAAAAGAGGACACGTTAGTCTAAGAAGATTGTAACTATAAAAAAAACATCTGCTTTTTTTTTACTATCTAGTCACAAAGCCAGATGTGAAATAACCTCCAAAGGGCTTTTAAATGCATTTTACAAACAGTCAATAAACGCAACATGCTTTGTCTCATTGTCTCACCTCACTTTAATAAGCCTGTGATGTTCAGCAGCTCTTGCTTGTTTGTATGGAATGTGTGTAAGTCTATAGAGGCACATTAAGCCTCACTTTGCATCCAACACATCCCCGGCAGACCTGGTGATGAAGCAGCAGGCTCCGCTATAATTAGTGACATAAATGATCACTGCATCCTAATGGGGTGGGCCTGTCGTGGGATCCACTGCCAGCATGACTGTAACTCATGGATTCGTGCAATTCAAGTAACATCTGCCTCCTCTCTGTGATGAGTAGTAATATCTTCTTTTAAGAATGATTCTGTAGTGTAAATATGTTAATGATCAGTTTTGTGAAAGCTTACGAAAAGTTTGAGGCATTAATCCTAAATCTTCATACTGAGGTACTTAAAAAACTTTGAATCACTGCTTCTGTCACTCAACTGGTGCATTTACATCATGACTTTGCATATGTTTTTAAAATCTTCCTATGCTGTGACAGTCAACACGGTGCTTCACACAAACTTTCACTTCTCAAGCTAAAAATAATCTTGAAACATATTTTGGATCTTAGTTTTAATATCACTCCAGGAGGTTAACAACATTAGCTGTTTTGGACTAATATTCTCAAGATTTTACTTGTTTTCATATTGGTAGTTGTGCCTTCTGGGCTTATTCGTCTTCAGACAGACAAGAAATGTCTGAAACAGAAAGTAAGGGATGATGTGGAGCAAGGTGTTATGGCCATTAGAACTGTCTAGAACTAAAGAGCTGATGAGGTTTTTTGTTTTGTCTTCCTTTTTTTTTTCTTTTTTTTTAAAAGATATTTATTCCTTGACTAGATGCGGATGGGAATTGATAGGATTTTGTTGATATCAATGCCCTTATTGATTCTGCCTAACAATCAGATTCTTTATCTATTCCCTTATCATTTACAGGCAAACGATGCATGATTTTTATACTTTTTGGAGCTGTTGTCCATTCTGAGTCTGTCGCTCTTCTGTTTCTCATGTATTAGGCCAAAGCCACCAGGTGTCACTGTGTTTGCCAAGTTTGACACCTCAAAGCTTTTTATCTGATGTGGCAAAACCAGAAAGAAAGACCCCAAGTTTCATAGGCTTCTTACGCCTATCGTTGGGCAGACAGCAGAGTCTAAAAATAGGTAAAAGTCAGTTCATAACAGCACTAGAAAATGATAAAAGCAGGCAACACAAAAGGATACATAGGAGAAAAGTTTGCTTAGATAAAGTGGAGGTAACAAAAAGGTGAGTTCATTCAAAGCTGGGGTTGGCTCACGGGGCTAACTGGGGTATTGAATGAAAAAGGAAGTGACAAAATGATGATAAATGCAACAAATAATGACCCCAGTTAACTTGATAGAGTGTCACAGGCCTCCATGGGCTCATCAGTAATAACTTAAGCTCTTTTTATAGGCAGACTCCAATCTCCATTTCTAAAATTACACAAACACATTTTAGTATTCATTAAACTTCTGACGGATTGGCGGCCTCTCTGTTTATTTCTGCTTTCTCAATTTTCAATCTTTTTCCCCCGATATGGGAGCAGCAGGAGCTAAGACAGAGGAGCATCAAAGGCAGGAGAGGAAGGTCCACAGGGAGAATCAGCAGACACCCAAAGATGAATCATCTTTGCACTTAGCATGAATTGGCCATTTATCTCCATGTGTGTGTTGAGTGGTTGAGTGTATTGGTGTGTGTGTTTGTGTGTGTCATGCCAGTGCTGGAGGAGACAGCAGCATTTTCCCCGTGACGAGGCCCTGCAGATTGGTGTGAAGCATGAAGCCAGTTCAGATCTGCGTGGCAGCGCTGTGTGTGTCACATTGGATCTGAAGCTACTGAGTTAAAGGGGAAACAGCGGGGCCGTCACATTTAAGAGGCCCTCTGCTCTGCTGATGATGAGCCGGGGCCGGGGCCAGCAGCACGCTCTGTCCACCAGGACAAGCCGCGGGAATTAACCTCTGATGCTGGACAGCACAAGGTGAAAGAGTGCAAAGTCATAATATATCAAACTCATCGAGGCAGGAGAAAAATTTACTTAGTGCACATTTTGAGAAACTCCTATAAGAACACAAACACTTTGACTGATTAATTGATTACTCGGGGCTTAGACTTCAACAATAAGTACTTGCTGTGAAGTTCCAAGGTGAAAAGTTGATAGAAAATATTTGGCACGTTACCAGAGTTGTTCATGACACACTCTTCTCTTCTCATATTTTTCCACATGAATCATGATTCCATTAAAGAGGGGTTTTATACTTGCTTTATAGGCTTTATATTTTCCCTCTGATAGCTCTGTAATAGCTTTACATGATTTGCAGCTAAAAATGATCTCAACTTATCCCAGGCTGGTGTCTTTGAAATTTCTCTTTTCAGTCTCTGTTTGAAACCACTTGGTTCAGTCCCTCCCAGCATCCTAAAACCCAGCACCCTGGAAGCCTCCTTCATTGCTGCCGAGTTGGTTGCCATGCTTCCCTTTTTAAAATCTTTTTAACTTGACAAATTTGCAGTTTTAAAGGTAGGGTCCGGGTGAGTTCTTTAACTCACTATCATCAACACACAAAGTCACTTGTGGACTGGGCGTGCTGTGATTGGCTGGGGTCACCATGCCTGCTCTCCACCCAGAAACCTCATGAGACAACCAAAACATCAACCTACAGGCAGAGTAGGAGGCTGGTGCAGACACAGACACTGACCACACATGTATAGAGGCCCATATCTGACGATTTAGCAGGATCATTACCGTTAGGGTTGATGTTTTATTTTTTAGGAAAATCCAGCAGACCCTACCTTTAACTTTTTAACTTTGTAATCATGCATTGTAGGGATAGCCTCAAATTAAGTTGATGCAAAGGATTATGGGTCATTGCAGCTCTTTCCCCGTAGCAGTTTTTCACTGAAAAATAATCTTCCAGACAAGTTTAGAGACTTGTAAGAATACTCTGCTTTGAATAACATTTCTTTGACATGTCCTTCCCTGGAAAAAAGACAGCAGACTTTGTTACATAAAACAAAACACATCTGATCATTTGTTCTTCTTCCAGAACTTATGAATATGCAATTTTTCTTCATCTCAAAAGTTTGCCATAAAACAAAATACTGCCTGCATTTTCTTAATTCTAATTTGAGGTTTAAAGGAAGTGCAGAGGAACTTATCCCCTCAGGGTAAATATGAACACAAACTTTTCGTTTTAAATATTGCACACATAAACTTTTCTGCTCTGCGATGCTCAAATTCCCAAGTGAAGTGACAATAAGCAAAACAAAGTTCTGAGTGAAGCAGGGCGATAAGGCCGATTGAATTCAGTACTGTTAGAGTCAATATGCACAGTGGGTACGACACTTTTAGTTCAGAGTCAGGCACTCGCATATAGTTGAACTATATTAAGTGATTAATGACTCATCTTTAAACATAATTTTGCACAGAGGAGTCATAATTATCAAGTTTAGCTGACAGATTATCGCATTCCAACCGGCGATTGAAATAAATCAGCTGAGAGTTAATAAATGTGCATATGCAGTTTTTATTATGGGCTCAGCAGCCAAAAGTGCAATGAGAGGAAATTATGATGCAATTAAATGAAAGCACACAGATGTCAATCAAAACCCTGACAGCCAGAGAAGTAGACTGAGTTGCTGTTAGAGAGAAAGTGGGAGAGGGACTGATCAAAGAGGCTTCGTGGGAGTGGAGGGAGCATGAAGGGAGCATCAGTTGTTGTGCTGACTATTTAGATATGTACAGAGGAAAGCAACAGACTGTGGGGGGCTGAAATGAGGCAACGTGGCCTGCTGCAATGCAATCACATGCTGGTGGATGCAAACTCCAGCTCTGATATTATTAAGACTGACATCACACACAAACACTGATTGACAGATCAAGGCTGCAAATGCTTCTTAACATCTTTAGTCTCCTTTTGAAGCTAGGATTGTTTGTCTGGATTAAAACATCATCCATAAACTATTAGCTTTGTTAGCATCCCCCATAGCTAAGCAGTTAGGCATCAGCGCTGTTTCGTTGTACTTCTCTGTTGTGATGACTGCAGCCCGCTCTGTGATTAAAGCAGAACCAAAGCTGTGTGGAGCAAAATGAAACATCAAAAGGACTCATACAAGTTTGGACTCAAACAGTTCAAAGTCCTGCACAGGGTTTGTGTTTCCAACATCCTGTTGTCCAAAATGCTTCCTGAAGTCAAGGATAGATCAGACAGATAGTAAACATCTTTACACAACTTTTTACAAAATGTTTTCTTACCTGAGCGTAGTTTTCCTTTTCTTCTCATTGTGTAACTCACATATCTTCTGGTACAATACATTTTTCTCATTGACAACATAACACAACAAACATTTTTAACCATACAAATATGCATCATCAAAAAACAATTCAACAGACACTGAAATACTAATTGATATCGTTGAAGAAATTTCAGGAAAATTGACCAATTTGTTAGATTTTTTCTTATTTTATATATTCATTCTTATATAATTTATGTGAGGTCATCTCAGCCTTTTTTTCTATTCTTACATTGCCTTTGTGTTCTTGTACAGACTCAGGGTTAATATGTATTGTAAACAGATAGCTCTGGCTCCAGCCCTTGTCTGTGACCCTCTTACTTCCAAATCATCCCTGCTCTTAGATAGCAACATGCTTGAAACAACACACACACACACACAAGCACACTCACATTTGTACAGTTCACCTCTCTGAAGCCTGACGACAGCTGTGTGTTGAGGCAGCTTTATCAGTCATAGTTGATGGCCAATCATATGCGGTAAAGGTAAAATCAGCGTCTGTGCAGGTGTAGCCAATAACTGTCTCAAAGTGCAATTTTATTACAATTGGTGCCGTGACCCTGAAAACAGCATTCTCTCAAAGTCAGTGCTTTTAGGCCATGAGCAAAGAATCGTAGAGGGAAGTCTCATACAAAGCGGGCAGATAATGTGTTGGAATCTAAAATTTCCTCACATTGATCTCGCCCAATTTCCTAGAATTGTCTGAGATAACCCTCTCTGATTGGTAAATTAAACTGATGGATCTAATTGTGAAAAGTCTAATAGCATCAGGCATAACCAATGCCTGTTTTATAAGTGCAATAAACCAAAGATTGAGGTTCACTCTTTGAGAGACCAGAGCTGTAAACTTTACTCATGACCTGAATAAATGCTGAACTGAGAACTTGTTCCTCTTCATCTGATTCTTGGGAGATGGTCAACTAAAGAATTGACCATTTGTTTCAACATGAAGAAGAAGAACCCGGAGAGTCAGATGGCTCAAGTTGAAATAGTTTATATAGCTCAAATGAGGAGAAGTGGTAGATGCATAACACATGGTTGAGTGTGTAATGCAGAGCGAAGTCTAACAGACCACTCTGTGTGTTCAGTATTAATCATGTCTGAGGTTGCCAAGTCTTACTAATACACCAATACCTTCAGCTTAGCTTGGGATGCCAATGTAATATACACAACAGCCTTAACTGCTCAAGGATACCAGCACATGCATATCTGCTCCAACTCAGGCTAGAGTCACACTGTCTGTATACAGTTATCTGTATACAGATAACTCTAATGCTAAATGCAGGTTTAGGACTTTTTGACATATATGAGGTCCATTTACAGAGATAATAAAGGATAATAAAGGAGAGGCACAGCTCTGTAAGAAAATTCCTGTGGGTAATTCGGTTGTCTACTTTTATTGAGATTAGGTAGAAATCCATCTGAAGCTTGCATGAGCAGATGAGTGAGATTACGTTGTATACCCTGCAATACACATGTTCAGTGAGCAATTAACATTTCTTGTCATGCAATCCATACAGCATTTGTTTTCATGCAACACACATATTTGCCTTAACACGTGTATGTGCAGAACAGATGTGAAACATTTAAACCGCAGTTCCTCAAGTGTCCACTTGGGGCTAGCTGCAGAATATCACGTGTAAATAGCCCGGATTTTGTTGGTTTGTTTCTTTATTTTACTGCACAGTGCTTATTACAGTGCCATATACATTTTAGCTGTACAATTCAAATGATCTAACATGCATTGTACATTCCTTGCTCTGTGATATACATTATTAAATTCCTAGTGGCTTACTTAAATTAATTTTGCTTTGTTAGAGTGCCTGTTTGTAATGCACTTGCATTTTAAGCATATGCTTATTGTAAAGTGACAGTTAAGGGATTTTATTTGTGTTAAATATTCAAGATCAGCCTTTTCTTTGTAATCTTTTGTAACTCTCATGAGTGCCCTAAGTGCACAGTATGAGAATTTGGTTGTTATATTGTTATTATCACATCACTCCCAACAGGACTGAAAATCTATTTCTCCTTCTTTGTGTCTATCTAGCAAAAGCAGGTAAATCTTTTCTAAAAAGCTGAAAAACAAAACATTTCTCTGAATGGGTGAAGCTGGCAGCAGCTCGAGCGCTAACGAGGGGGAAAAGTTCAGTTATCATATTGCTCGAGGACCCGTGCTGATTTGTGGTCCTGCTCGTCCATCATCTGACGACATCAGAGCCGCTGCTCAGACGGGGGTGACATTTAGATTTCCTGCCCTGTTCCTTCCAAAAAAAGAAACTTCCTTAAAACCCTGGAGATTTAATTAATCTTCATTTCCCTCCTGCTGCTTCCTGCTGTGTCCTCTTGTCTGTCTGCGGCTTCACCTCGCTCCATCTATGGAATGAACCCTCATGTGGAAAAAAACTCCCCACTGAGTGAGGCTGACACAGTGTGCGTGTTTGTGGTAAAAAAAAAATAACCAGCTTGTGAGCATGCATGAGCAAACTGGTGGATTCACATCAGTGAGAACATGAGCCACGGGTGTGAGCGAGTCTCTAAACTCACTTCTCCGGAAGAATTATCGTCCTGGACGTGATTCAAGAACAGAACAGGGGGACTTTATGTGCTCAGAATGGGAGAGAAAGTGAAAACCTGGGAGGAAATTATGGGTCCTTGCTAGCGTAAATAGCACCTGTCATCTGAGTACCAAGGTTTAGTCATAACATCAATATGCATGTTGTACTCAAAGGCTCAGAGCCTCCCATGGCATTAACTATGACGACCAGCTAATGGTGATCAGACGAGATGAGCGAGTCAGACAGGAAATTGACACCAAATGCCACTCCGATTCCTGTCACGCTTCCTGACCTCTTACCCGCTCTTTTCTCTCTGCCACCTGAGACTCTGAAAAATGTGTCACATATGATTTACAGTGAACCACTGGCCTCTCCCCTGCATCCATCTCTCCCTTTCAGCCCCCTCCCTGGGCCTGTGGTTGCCATCGCCAGCGTGGGACCAGACTGAATAATTGAGCAGTGAACAGAAGATTCATGAAGAGATTGGCTGCCAGAACGCTCCGGGGGGCTCGATGCTCCAAACAAATCTCCAGAAACTGTGAGAGAAAGCAACAAACTCATCCATATTTACTGTCTCATCAGAGGGCTGTACGCTGGGGGAGACAGAGGGCTTCAGGGCCTTTGAGTGCCTGGATGAACTCACAGGTGAAAAAGTTAGAATTTGCTCCAAATATTTTACTTTGACAGACTAAAACAAAAAAATCTCTTACAGAGTTCTAAAGCTTGGAAAGTTAAAGTCTTCAGAGATCAAGTTGTTATTAGAAAAAGAGAAAAAAGACCTCACCCCAAACTCACTTGAGGAAAGTTACCACTTGCTCAAAAGTCTTTTTTTCTAACATAACTTTTAACACTACTTTCCAGCTTTCTTTCTTTTCCTTCCTCTCCTCATTCTTCAAACTAGAGTAGGGGGAGGTAGAGCATACAGTGTGCCCAAGCAGCAACCTCCAGTCTGAAAATATGAGACAATGCCAAAGAGCTAAAATATGCTGTTTGTCAAGTGTCCACTTGAGGCTGGCTTCGGAAGTACTCGAAGTCACATCCACTCCAAGCCAAAAGAAGCCTTTTTCACAGAAAAAAATCAACATTTTAACAGTGTGATACAAATAAGATCTCCTGTGCGAATCATCAATTTCACCAGCAATTATTTTACGACCATGCTTCTGTGACGTCACATGCCAGGAGATTTCAGTGCAGCCGACAGATAGATGAGTTCATCTTTAACATCAAGTAAGTAGCCAAGAAACTGCAAAAATTAACGAGAAATACCAATAATGATGATTAAATAATTATTCCAATCCAATTCCAATTATATTCAATGACAGAAAACATACCAAAACATAAATAAACATGGAATATTAACATATAGTTGTATTGGGTTGCCTGATACATTGCTGGCGTAAAATAAGTTGAATGGCTGACAAGCTGATGCAAATGTGTTCTGGATGGGTTTTGTCACAGTGATTATGTCCATTTATTAGTGGTGAGCAGATTTATCTAAAATGTAAATGTATCAATATTAACTTGGTATCAGCAGTGGTCAATGTCTATGAGATGAGGTTGATACTTAAAATTATTAGTATATTGCTGATTTCCCAAATATTATTATGTTTCTGTAATAGTTCATCGACCAGTAGGTGCAAGCTTTTTGATCAAAGTTATATATTCAATGCAGGAATTTTATAATTGTTGATATCAATGGACATTCAAATTTACTGTTTTACAACAAAGCAGAAAATAAAGCATATGGTTGAAAAATTAGTTTTAGCTTTCATTCATGTGTGTGTGTTAATCTTGATTAATTCTGATACTTCTCTTCTATGTAAAAAAGTATCAATATCAGTATTGATGTCAGTAAAACTGGCCCTATATTTACTTGGTATGGGATCCATACCAAATTTGGCAGTATCACACACCACTACCATTTATTACACAGTCTGTGAGTCTAACCTGACATGAGTGAGCCTTAACCCATTCCCACTCTTATCTATGTACTGTGCGCTCAGGAGTCTAACTAAATGAGACACCATTGAAAGGGAAGTGCCCGCTCAATAGATGCAGCCCGTCTATCTTCATTTTCACACCAGGGGCCATGTGGTGGGTTATGCAATTTATCAACAGTGCATAAATATTGAGATGAGGGCGTAATGGATGAATGGATTTCTGTATTGAGTGCTCATGCTTCTCATTAGAGAGGAGCATTTTTCGAGTTATTTATCCTCCACATCAAGCATTTAGTGTTTATTGAAATTATGCCGCTTCATTCAACAAGCATAGGTGCAGTACAAGGTCGGTTTTTATGTTTTCAAGTTGGCTTTCAAAGAGACTTTCCAAAGACAGCTGATGTGTGTGATGTACAGTCTGGCTCATGAGCAGGGTCTGTCTGGCTCAGTAGGACCATCTGCTGAAACTCTGATGGAGCGCCGAAGTCCTGGTTTATGGTAAACATTAAAACCAAGCTGTTTTTTTATGTATGGAAACTTTGTTCTGAATCAAACCATGGACAGAAAATAGTTCTCTGAGAATATGGGGAGTGAAAACATGTTCATCATAGGGATGGAAAACAATACCGCAGTATTTATGTTGAGCTCTATGTTTTAAAATGTGCAGCTGTCGAAGATGCAAATACACAAGGGATTCTTATCATTTTTGGGGACACATTAAGTAAAAACCCAACACCTCTCTACATGTGTGTGGGTCTCCTTGAGTGTCATGTTTCAGCTGTTGGCCAGATAAAAAAAAATAAGCAGGTGTGTCTGTATTTGGTGAGCAGCTTCACATAGACAACTAGAATGGTTGTTTTTGTGTGCAAGAGATAATGTTGATAGGTGCTTTTGATGGTGAAAACTTGACAATAAAATATATCATAAGTCAAAGAGGATTCTTGTATTTTAAGGTAATCATTGCTTTACAACCAAGAGGAGAGAGCAACGTATTGTTTCAGTCTGAAATCTGACAGGTAAACACTGTACCTTTAAGGGAATGCCCAAATTGACAATCTGCTCCTGAAGGGAGGAGTTGCACCAGAAAACCTCACAAAACAGGATTTTAAAAAGATGCACAGAAAAAAGCAAGGCATGCATAGACAAAGAGAAGAGAAAACAAAAGAAAGTAAAAGCACATCGAAAAAGAGAGCAAACATCCTGCTGCCCTGTAGCTGATGCATTTGTCGACTGTTTCCCCTCTCTGCCCTTCCCCTCTTCCCCTGCTCTGCTCCTCACTGAACCTCAGCATCAAAGTTCAGCCCCCCTGAGTCTAATCCACAGCCACACACGCACACACACACACACACACACACACACACACACACAGCGTGCAAACCCGATCAACACACTGAGCTTCGGCTGGTTTCTTCTGAAGATTCGCAGAGCTCAATGACGCACAGTAAGAACTTAATATCACACACATACACACACATAAGCTAATGTGTGGTACAGTGTACCTCTCAGTATAATTAGAGCTGATCTGGTGTGCAGTGACAGGAAGGTGTCATGAGAAGGAGAGACATGAAGAGAGAAAGAAAGAGAGAGATTAGGACAGAGAGAGAGGGAGAAGTGGTGACACAGTGATTAAGATCCAGCTTTAAATGTGAAAGTGTGAATCCACTCTGGGGGTTACTTATAAAACCTGCTGCTGCTGAGGCTTAAAGATGTTTTTCAATGCACGCAAATATCCTCAGGTTGAGATATTTGAGAACATAATTTAACAGTCTTAATATTCTGAAATATAATGTTTCTCATATTAGAATAAAAAAACAAGTTTCTCCCATTACAGAACAGCAAGCTTCAATTGAGGAACTATAGACACTATCCCCAAATTGAATTATAACTGTACCTTAAAGTTTGGTTAAAAGGGCATGATGAACCAGTTAATTATTCTCCCATTTTGATTACTCTTTTCATTGTTTGTCGCATGGTGCTGAATGAGCATTGAAGTTTAGTCTGACGAAACAGCCTCGACAAACAGAACCTGCACGAGTTTGTGTTGTGACTCCAGTTGGACTGAAGACACTCTGCATGTTGGCAGAGATTAGAATGAATTATTCACTAAATCAGTGATTAGCTGTACCCTGGGGGGTGCTACCGTATCCAGGTACACAGATTGTGGAGCAGCTCAGCTAATTAGAAAAAAATAGGACACAGAGGACACACATTCTACAAACCCGAGGAAAGACGAGCACCTGAAAATGAGAGCATGGAAACATGCACGGAAGCAAGCCGAGCATTTAAATCGCCTTCAAAAGGATGGATAAATAGTCCAGCTTATATCACTCTGCACTGCACAAATGGAAACTTGTCCTGAAAATCCACAGTTAGAGGCTCAGGATGTTTTCCGTGAAAGAAAATGTTGCCCAGTTCATAAACCTGAACCATCTTGAACCTCCACTCAGGCCTCAGACTGTGTGGATTAGGGGGTACTTGAGCTCATCTGGTCGCGCTGTGGGGGAGCAGCAGACAGAGACGGTTTGGAAACCAGCTTTTTGATTGATTTATTCATGGCACTGAGAAATGCTCACAGATATTTTCTCGTACTTCCAGCATCCAGGCTCAATGTTAGTGATTTCCATCTCCACTGCTGCTCACACCCAAGGTCAGTCACACTCTCTTCTATGGCTTTAGCTATTTCCTTCATTTATAGAATCGAACAAAGGAAACTTTTTTGTGAAGATCAGTTGTTTCTAGTTGGTGCCAAAGAATTTTAAAAGCACTTTTGTATTCTTATTTAGAGTCAGCATGAGAGGAGATTAATAGTCATCATCACTCAAATCATTTAAACGTCACATGAATTCAAAGCCTTTGTGCTATTGTACACAAAATCACTGATTCATCTCGGCTATGTCTGTTGTTTTAGACAAAAAGCACAATTTCATTTTGATTGATTTTTGTCCATTGTGTAAGAATCGACAGTGATTAAGTCCTACGTAAACTTGCCATTAAGTGATCAATGAAACATGTCATTATTGTGTTCTGCTCATCTGCCGCCTTCTTATTTTTGTGTGAAAGAGTCCATCAAACACACACTATTGTGTTCGTCAGTGCGATTCAAAACATTCAATAACTATCAAAAAAGTTTCTCGTTATGGATTTGACAGACCGAGTGAGTCATAAATGGATTTTTAGCGTCTTTCTGTGAATCTGATTACTTTGCAACAGCCGTTCAGTTATTGCTTGAGTTGGCCTGAAAACAATAAAGCAACTTTTGGTGATAAACTCAAATAAAATCTGCAAACCTCTTCAGGGCGAAAGCGAATCAAGATGATGGAGGCTGATTACAACTCCCCCCTCCCTCATACTAACGTCCACATCTGAGTTTTCGTCTCCTGCTGGTGTCCTGATATCTGAGGCTTATAATTGATTGATGCAGCTCACTAAGAGCTACAGAATGATCTAGTAAAAGTCATAATTAATGCAAGGATCCATTAGGGCCGTCTTAAAGTGTCATAACACATCATGACAGTCCAGAGATCTGCTGCTGAAGTTAATCTGGTTCCACAAAACGTGAGGGGTTTTGAGCCGGGACATTGCTTACTGTCTTGCCAAGTAAGTTTCAAAATGACAAACATTTCCTCGAATCTAAAGCATGATAAAACCAGCAGCTGACAGCAGACTTTCTAACAAAGATACACAGTTGTTTCCAGCCCTTGTCTGCCAGTCACTGACCGCACCGGCCACTTTTTCCCCACATCACACATCAGACCACTCATGAGCAATTATCTCTCCTGCATAATATGTGACACTCTGCCAACTCAGGCAGAATTCACCGTTGTTAAAAAGACAATTTTGGCTCCAACCACCAACTCGTCTTCTGCACTGTGTCTCAAATGAGCTCTCTTCCTCAAAGTGACAATGCCCGCAGGGAGCTGTGTTCAGACATATTTGCGTTGGTAGCGTTTGAATTAGCCCCTTTGAAGAGAGTAATGTGGATTCAAAGTGATGGGGAGGAAAACGGCGGTGAAGGTGCAGGGTTTTATCTGCCGTATACACTTTTGGTGTCCTTACATCCAGTCGGGAGGGTTAGGGGGCTTCAGGGCCTTTTTTCTATTACGGATCTTATTCGTTTTTAGCTCTCCGTCATGTCCTCCCCGGGAGCGTCAGCCTGACTTCAAAGGTGTCGGTGAAACTGTCTTAACAGTTCTATTCCTGGGTCTCCATCTTTTCAGCTGCTGCCTTTGCATGCTGTACAAAACACTCACGCACTCAAGTCTGTAGCTCTAAGTGTGGTATGGATTCGATATCACTAAGCAAGGGGTGTCTGACATGGTGTTCATTACCAGGAATTCATAGAGGACTTGGAAGACGGCACAGCTGGCTTTATCTGAGTGTTATCTGAGCTATTAATAATGTATTTCTGGAAAACGTCCTTGATTATGATGCTGGACATGTCACTCATATTGACAGCTTGAGTAGTCAATAGCTTTTAAAGATGAAACACAAACACAGCGATGGTAATCCATAAATACTAGCAAGCTTGCTGGCCTTGAATGTTGTGCTGAAGGTACATGTTGAGAATGCATTTCTCTGATGCAGATTGAAACACATTGGTATTCAACTGAAAGATTTGTGATAAAATGTTGGTTTCTTTGATCATTTTTTCCACATTTTGGAGTTTATTAGATAAGACTTCTGAAAAGGGTCACAAGATTTGGGTAGAAGAGTGCAAGATGATGATGACCACTAGCTGGTGGTGACCTCAACAAGGACTCCGGCCTCTAAATATGGTGGGGAGGGGTTTAATAGCTTAACTAAACCAGCAACCCTAGATTTCAATTTTGCTTTGGCTGTTCTAAGAAAATGGAAACTTTTGAATATCTCTGGGGCATATAATGGCTTTTGGTGTCACAAAGAAAACAAAAGGTTATTGAAAACAAGCAGCAACCGCTTGCAGTGAGACATGAACTGAGTGCAGAGGTGCTTTTAAATGCAGTTTCTCAAAAGTCCACTTGAGGCTGGCTCAGGATGTACCAGAAACCTTAAACACACTCATTTGACAAAGCCAATCTTTGCAGCAGAATTAAAGATGTTTACAGCTTAGAACAGAAAGTTTGAGCAAAGAGAAACTTTGATGACTTCTGTTTTTGAAGATACGAAGATGACTTTTGCATAATTAGAGTTCATAGCTGACAGAGAAAACTGTAGCTGTTAACAAGGTTCAAAGCCCCCTTCAACCCTGCCTCTGATCTTCACACAAGATCCACCAAAGTTAGGTTGAGTCAGCAATTCCATCATGGCACTCACAGACTAGATGATAGGCTTCAAAACAATGCATCAGAAACAGATGGGTGACATCACAGTGACTACATCCACAGATTTTACAGCCTAAGATGGGAAAAGAGTGCAAATGAAGCAGGACCATGTTCTTACAGGTGTCCAGGGTGGCACTATCCCTGTGGGACACCACTGGTACCACCCCAGAATCTTATTCTATCATAGGTTATTGGCCTTATTCAAAGAAGAACTTGTATAAGATACCATCATTATGGCACATTTTCTTTTGGTTGCGTCTTTGATCGTCACTGTGGACAAACATCTTTTTAAGACGTTAAAGATTTAGGCCTGATCACTTCTGCAAACACTGTGGCACATGCAGTTAAAAGTGTAACCACATGTCAAAACTACGCAGACTGAATCCTGTGATTGGTTTACTGGGTATCATACTTTTTTATGAAATTCCCAGTATCACCAGCAACTTCCTCTGATATTAATGCAGCAACCCAGCTTTCCCGCACACAAAGCCTGAACCCATCCTCTACTTGTCTTTATCATTCTGTTTTATTTTTTATTTATATTACTGAGTTCCAGACTTGCCTGCAGTATGTGTTGGTTTTGTCCTTGTACAATCTTTCAGTGGCACATTTTAGATTTGTTCCTATGGGGTATACAACATTGGGATTAAAAAATAACAATGGTTTCATTAATATTTCTTCTCATTCTGTCTCTCTTTAATGTGTGTCCTTTTTAAATGTACTTTTTACTTTGAGGTTTAGACCAGGATTGGGTTTGTATAACGGCACACAATCATCTGAAATATTGTTTTCACCCCCCCATCTGGTGGTGTATAGCAATATTTTCAGCGGAGAACAAGGACAAAATAAAACAGTAAATTCTCTGAGGGACTGCTTTTGATGTTTTGACTTCTTTTAGCATAAAAAATATATCACAGAGTAAGAACAATGAGCCATCCCACTATATCACTTGCATCTGCCAGTAAGCAAGTTCAGCTCTAACTATTCAGCAACACTTTTCCCGTAAAAAGACCTAAATCATCACAACCCCTGAATTACTGCAGAGCTGTCTTTTTGCCCAGAGTTCATGTTTATGTTTGATGAATTTGATTCACATAGTGGTTGTGTTTGTATGCAAGCCTCAGCATATGTGCAAGATGAGCTTCTTGCTTCAAGTCTTGTGTCGTCTGCATCCTGAGGTTCTGTAGTTGTGACAGTGGAATTGAAAAATCACTGTCCCATCCTGTGTTCTGACACATGTCTGACAGGTGTTATCCCCCCCACAGGAAAAGAACAAAGCGGGAGAATAGAGCTGAACTCTCTAACATGGCACGAGGACGTCTTCTTCATGATTTTGAGCCTGTGCACCCATGCACGCTGCTGCATGCGTGCAGGCTCCAAGCACCTTGCCTGCATACACGGAAGTGTGTGATATGTCCAGAGTCTGTTTTGATCTGAATTATTCAGATGTGCTTTTCCTCTTAGTTCCGACCCAGTGGTACACGTTAATGTGAAATTAGCCCCACTTTACCCTGCTGATCCTTATATGCACACGCTGGTATTACGCATCACAGCCACATAGCCCAGCAACAAGATCTCTGAATAAATCAACGTTACATGGAATCAAGCTGTGTGAGTCAATACCATGTAGGTTTTCAGCTGGTGTTCTTTGAAACAAGTTGCTCTAGATTTTCCTGATGAGGCTGCACTGACAATGTTTGCACACAGTGAAAGATATTAAATAATCACTGCTTCATGGATGAAATAACTAAGCACACAGCAAAAAAAATCACTGTAATGAGCTAAAAAAAACACTGCGCTGCTATTCTACTGTGACTAACTCTCTTATGTTCAATGAAAACTTAAAGTACACTGAGCACATAGGCCTCTTTAGAAAGTCTCTTTTGAAAACTCACAGAAACACAAAGAAGTCAGGCACAGCAGGGCTGCTGAAGTTTAGTCCCCATGTCCATACACCTTGAGTGCTTAGTGCAGTTTCAACAACACAAAGCAAAAGTGAAATCCTACCCTTTGTTGTACTCTAGGAATATAATTTTTTTTCCAAGTTGTCAAATTAATAGTCTATAGATGCTACTGGATGAATACTGACCTACAAATACAATACCTTATGATATGTACTGTGACGGTATCCTATGATGTGTTCCATTAAGTTGTAACAACATAGGATATGATAGGTGTTCGTGGTGGTGTTACTTTACCATAGGATATGATATCACTCATATGAGAAGTGATGAGCTGCAATATGACATAATACC
Source organism: Thalassoma bifasciatum (assembly GCA_008086565.1). Classification (NCBI taxonomy): domain Eukaryota; kingdom Metazoa; phylum Chordata; class Actinopteri; order Labriformes; family Labridae; genus Thalassoma; species Thalassoma bifasciatum. The sequence goes on from RPOG01000103.1 coordinate 767,019, forward strand.
ATTGTACACAGTTAAATAATGGCTTTCAAAGTTAATGTAATAATTTCTTACTGACCGTGGATCAAGCACCAAAAATGGATAGGGAATTAAACCTTTGCATTGGCTGGATCAGCTTCAAAGTCTTGCGAAATGGTTCTTTCAATAAATCTCAGGAGAGATTCATAAACCAGTCTCATATACCACTCACCAGCCTTGTGACAGTGCTGTTTAGTTGGGGGATAAGAACCAAGGACAACTCTGTAAGCTACAAACCTTCACAGCCTAGACCACTGAGCTGTGCGGTGTGAAATTATGGGATATGATTGACCACTAAACAATACCTACGATTTGAAAAAATATCTTGCAAGGCTACAATATTCAACAGTGAGCATACAATAATGTGTATTATGGCACGTACAAAGACATGAATGTTGGCTAGCTAGTGCCTACCAAATTTTTAGAACACCACCCCGTGTACATTGTCACCACTGCCCTAAATTATTAGTAAATTTCTGATTTCCTAATTATTTGTTTGTTGTTTTTGCAATGGTTGATTTACTGGTATGTAAAAGATCTTTGATCAAAATGATATCTTTAATGCTGAAATGTAATAATTCTTGTGATCTATGAATGTTCCAATGGACTCTTTTACAACAAAGCAGTTAAATAATGTAAGATTTTTTCTGATTGACAAGTCAGTGATTTATTTTCTTTCATGAGCACTAACATGTGTGTCAGTAGTTAGTCGTGATTAATTTTGACAAGCTGCTTTTCTATGTAAAAAAGTCAATACCAGTATCAATATCAGTGATACTGGCCCTATGTTTACTCGTAATCAGATCAATACCAGTTTTTGCAGTATTGCACACCACTAATTGACACATGCATTTAGCTGTGCCTATACCGTAGCAGTCATATGCTCAAATGACAGTAATTAAAAATAGAGACTAAGCATTGGATGTCACAGAATCACCACGACTGCATGTGCTTACTGTTTTTCCCAAATGTTATGTTTATGAAGAAAGACTTGCCCAAAGTTTAGACTTCCTTTTAGTGAAGAACATTCTGACTTTTTTTGGTCTGACTTACTTTAATTTTTCATTGTGCTTAGATAGAAACTTATCATAATTTATAAACAAGGGGAAAGAAACAAAAACTCAGCAGTAAAATATTTAACATGGATTTTGTTATTCTATGATCTGGAAAGAAAAGGCTTACACTGGAGCAAAAAGGAACAATATAATCCTTTATGTGGGTTCGGAGGGAGGACAGAGAACAAAGCAGCTGCACAAATCATCTGACGTGTGATCCAACTTACCGAGGTAGAGAAACGGTGTTTAGAATCTCTTCCTTTCCTGCCTCTGCGAATGGTTCATGCTACTGGTGTGGGCACTGCAATGTAATTTAATGTGATGTGAAGTTTGGTGCTACGTGTTTCTCTCCAGCCTAGAACAGTCCTGAAGGCAGCAAAGCATGAAGGCAGATGGAAAAGTCTCAGATATGGAAAGCAGTTTGACCCTGGGAGACCAGAGTGGAAGCACAAGGGTTAGAAATCAATTTAATATCAGAAAGAGAGGTTTAAAGTTTCATTTCATGAGTGCTGCTACATTTGTCCTTGTCATGGTTTAAAGAAAATGATCTTTCCCCCACACCAAATAAAGCAGATTTCATTGGTAATTTTTTTTTTTTTTTTGTTCTTTCACTGGAGTGCCTTTAAGTTGAGTAAACTATAAAGGCTCTGGCCCCGGCGCAGCAGGACACATTGTTGAATCATGTTTGATGTTGTGCGTTCACCTCAAAGGACGGCAAAGAGGAAGCAGCCATATTGGAGACTGTAGAAGCGAACTAGCGTGTGCCTGAGCCGTACAGTACTGAGAATAAGAACAAAGCACTCAATGACACAGAGGAAGGAATAACAATGAGTGCCGTGCCGCAGTGTTGTGTGATTCCACCGTGAATAAAGACACAGGGGTTGTGTGTGCATGTGTGTGTGCATGCTTATGTGAGGGCTTGGGATTGTTATCAGAGCAGGAGGAGCATATACTGTATATATCATTTCACTAATTACTGCTCCGTGCTCTAATTACAATGCAGCAGGGACACGTTTCAACTCTTAGATCTGTGCTTATGTAAAATCTCTGTATGGCCTCCGTTGTCAATCACATGCACACACGCATGCACACGCTCGCACACAAATACACACAAGAGAAAAAAGCATGTTTCTTCTCTTCCCTGTCTTCCCTTTGAAAGTCCAATCTGCTCCCAGTGCTCTCCATACAGCTGTCACTCCTCGCTTTCTTCTTCCTTTGTCAGCCTCGCCTTGACTCTAAAATGTCTGGAAAGCTACATAAAAAAAGAGTCACACATATTCAGAATGTAAGGATCCATTTTTTATGAAAGCATATCATGAAAGCTTGTTGAACCTCAAAATAAAAGTTGTTGGTTGACTCAGGGGACAAGCTGCCACATCAATCAAATTTATGATTGTTACAAATTAAGATTCATAAAGATGCTAAAGACATACAAACTGGAGGGTCCACTGCAGTTTTAAAGAGATTAACTATAAAACAGGCAGCCAGCTCTCTGTACATTTTGCATATTTTATTCCCAAGAAGCCTTGCTGACCAGAAAAACTGGGTTACATATGTCATAACAAACTTCATGAAAGTGGAAGCAGCAGTTCTAAGACCATCTCATTTCTGGACAGCTCTGCTAATGAATGGACAGCAGATGCATACATCTTGGTGCATAACAGAAGGGAAAAAGCTGTTTCACTTGCCTAATGCTCATGCATTAAAAGCAATGAACAAGAAGGAGGAGACAGCAGCACTTTTCAAAGCTTTATTTGGTTTATTTTTACCCACTTTGGTCCAAAAAGAACAACTTTAGACCACAAAGAATAGAATAATGAGCGCCAGAAATACATGCCATTTATAAAACTGATCCACAGAAAAAGCTTGTCTCTGTCATTTTTCATTAGCAATTAAATTGGGCACATAATTTTGGAGGCAAAAACGCATTAATTTATATGCACATAACTTAGAAAACTGCTTGGATGTGCATGTTGCCTGAAAGGCAACAATGTACCACAAAGGAATCTCAGTTTGCCACCACACTGCTGCTGTGTACAGAGCTATAATTGCTACAAGTACAAAAGACCGCCAGACTACAGTTATTCTGCAACTCTGTCAGAGTTTAACCTAGATTTAGCTCTTTCTCAAATTTAATGACCCAAGTTTTTATTTCAGTTCACCTCCCGCGATGAGAAAGATTACCAAGCACAAAAAGACTTCAATAACAGCCACCTTTACCTGTACCTGCTGTATCTGTCTCCCTTTTCTCATCAACAAATCCCACCTCCAAAGGCTTCTTTCCTCTCTCAAAATCTCTTGAGATTACAGTTTTGCACTCAAATACTCAATCTGTTGACTTATCTGTAAGCCTGTATCTTCTCTGACTTGTCCTATTTCCTTTTGGCAACAAAGGCAGCAGAATCAACTGCAGTGTATAGTTTTTAAAAAAACAGACCCAGTGATTCCACAGCTCTTAGGGGTACACAGCGCAACTTAACCCCCCTGCTGTGGTTGAGTTAGCTCTGAATTATCCTGATTCAGCTCACCTCTGAGGCAAATATAAATGCTGCCACCATCATCACCACTTTTGGTTTAAGTTATGCTATGTTCTCTCTGGGTACTCCAGCTTCCTCCCACAGTCAAACATATGCTCACTTGGTTAACTGGTGGTGGTGAATTTTTGTAGGCGCGACTGTGCACATGAAAGATTTTCTGTTTGTGTGTGTCAGCCCTGTTATTGACTGGTGGCCAGTTCAGGATGTAGCCTGCCTGTCAATAGAGGGCAGCTAGGATAGACTCCAGCCACCTGGGACCCTGTACAGGATAAAGGGTGAATGGATGAATGATGAATGGATGGGTTCACCTATTTCAAGTTTTTCTTTGGGTCACTTGATTTTTATTGGATGGGACAGCATGACATTAAAGAATGAAGATTGAAAATGTCAGGTGGAAGTGAAGAGAGACCAAATGCATCAACACATGTTGGAACCAGAAATTGATCCTATGATGACTGTATGAGTGCTGAAACCTCCGTACAATGGACACCCAATCAGTCAAGTAAGCTAAACTCCAGCCCTTTAATTTTATTGTTAAAGAAAAGCACGTTAAAGAATACCTATATTAAAAGGTTGTGGGGAAACCCCTGCTCTGATTCTTACACTCATGGCTTATTAAAAAAAAGATGTGTGAACAGACTTCACCTTATGCCTTTCTTAGACTCACTTTTATTCTCATTTAAAAGTACTAATGAAAGGAACTGTGCTACATTAGGAAGATGATATCACCCTAGCAGCGGTTCTAGCAGCCCATCATTGAGTAAGGAATCAATTTTCAGAGGAACTGCTGACAATTCACAGAAATATGAGTTTTCAGTCTTTCAAAAAAGCATAGGAGCGAAAGAGTATTTATGATTGAAGCAGGAGAATAATAAAAATAAAATATAATATAGATATTCTGTAGAAATGCTTTCCAGCGCTGGCCATAAAGAATGAGCTGAGCCACACATTGTAGCTGAGCTGAATTATTGCTGGATCATCACTCCAAATCTCATCTGCAGTCATGAGCTTTATGAAGTGTGTGAAACATTGAGATAACCTATACAGGCCCTAAAATGAGCTTTTCTGTGCAATGAGCGTATTTTACACAACAAGGGGACACACTCAGCAAATCGTGGATTATCCTAAACTGATGCTTTCTCTGCATTCATGGAAGCGGCGGCTGCTTTAGCACCTGACAAAGCTGCCCCAAACACCTTAGTCTGATGTCGCAGCAGGCAGGTTCAGGATGCACTGGAAGGACTTCATCCTCGAGGTGAACTGTGAATGTGTCGGCTTCCCCCAGGAGGAGCTGGAGGTAACTGACAGGGGGGAGGACATCTGGTGGATTCTGGGTAATCCCAGTCCAAACATGAGATGTTTTGGGTTATTTAAAAGATAAAGCCCTTCCTGTGTGTTTTTATCAGCTCAGTGCTGATTCACTGTTTCTGACTGAGCTCCGAGAAGCTGCTTCAAAAAGAGATATAGACACATTCACAGAGCGTGTGCAGTTACCATAGAAGAGCTGTGCTAGAGTAAAACAGCTACAGTGACAGACAGCAGGACTGTTGAGTCTGTTGTTCACTTAGTGCACGTCACAGCACGAGGGCTTGGACATTTGTGGTAGAGATGAAAACCTGTAAGCCGTCACAGAGTGTATTTGGTGCACTTGGATGAAATGAAAAGTTAAACATAGCAGGTTAGAATCAACAAGAATACCTATTTGTCTGTTTAAACGAGTCTGCCCTTTAAGCCTACACTAACACACTCTGAATTTTAAAAGTTTTCTGAGGCCAAGCGTGTACCATGCATGATAATTATTAATGTCCTGACTCTGTCCTGTGCCTTCCTCTCCCAAAATTAAACCTTTTGTGCCATCTAGTGGCTTAACACTGACTAACATGATGTTACTGCAAATGACCACTGGTGGGCAGCTTTCAGTCTTGTGTTCATCATAAGTCTGAAAAAATAATTTTTTTTGTGTACAGTATATGCTTAGGGCTCAAGATTGAGGCTTTAACAGCTTTGTCACCATAAGCTCTGTAATTAAACTCATCAAAACAGCATGCACAGGGATACTAAGTGTGTAATGGTCTCCTATTTATCAAAAAATACTAATTATGTGGCTCTGAGCAAAGCACTTAACATCCAGCTGGTCCAGTGCAGCTGCTCACTGGTTGGTTGTTGCTGAAAGCGGCAGATCCTGGGTGCAAAAACTGTGTGTGAACATTAGATATGCCAGGCACAGCAACAGGAAAGCGTGAAAATGAAGGCCATTGACACTGATAGTGCTTTGTTCTACGCTCCATGAAATATAGATGGGAATGCCTGCACAAAAGCTTGCTGGAGATGTTCCTTTTTTCTCTGTAACTTAAAATTTGACCTTTCAATTACTTTTTTCCTTTTTTCCAAGAAAGATATGAGTTTAATTCTGCCATTAGATTAGTATAAACATTTTTTGTCGTTTTGTATAAGAACTAGTTTAGGTTTGCACAGAGTTACATGTGTATGTATGAAAGTATTGCAGAATAGACTTTTATAGCTTTGGCCCTGTTAGTGATCTACTCTGCCCATGCCCCAGTATCTGGTTTGACTTTAAGATAAATGCTCAGGCTGTGCATTTTACACCCAGGCTTGTGTTTTCCTAAACCAGTGCATAATAATCTCATCCTTTTCTAAATAATGTGAAAAAAGTCAACATAAATCTTCGAACTCAAACTATTCATGCCATGAATTAATGCTCACTAGTTTTACAACAATTAGCTTGGCCCATTAACCAAGAAAGTAATTACAAAATGCTTCAGTACCTGGCAAGGCAAGAAAGTTCTTTAACATCCTATACTTAGAATCTTAACTGGTGAAGATAATGGAAGATCTCTCATTTACATAAACTGCAGAGGTGTTTACTCCAAGTTCTGAGGATATTGGGCCACTTTTTTTCAACCCAGAGACAGCAATAAAGGGAACTTAAAACAAGCTGCACTGGAAGCAAAGTAGTTTGGAGAGGGGATACAATTATAGTATCACTAATGGGATAAAAACTATACAATATGATAGAAATAGTATTAAATAGAACTATATTCTGAAAGTGTCTCAGCTTTCAGAGAATGCCCCCCGAAAACACCAAAAACAAGAAAGAGGATACAAAGACTCACTTCTTTATTATAAGACATCTAAGAAGTACATAAGGAACAGTACTGTGAAAAAGTTCATAAAGTTTCCAACAACATTACAGAATTAGTGACACAGTCTTCTGTCGGCACAGTGGGTATACTCACTGATACCTCAAACGTTTTAATGAGAACATTTCGATTTTCTGTCACAGCAAACTGAGGTGCATGTCTGAGTTTGACCTTGCAGCAATAACTCATTATATTTGGTTTCCAGGCAAAGTTGACCATGTTATTCTTTGGTTTGAGTAACAACAAACCGGTGACTCGCTTTGGCTCCTGGCAGAAATGTTGAATCATCGGAATCATTGAGTTTAAGTCCACACCTCGAAACATGAAGTGGCATGTACACTTGGTATATAAAACACTGACACTATTACACTTCTATTTTAGTGTTTTTGATGAAAACATTGTGGGTGGAGCAGTTTAACACTTAGTTTAATGTGAACACAAACAGGGCTAACACCCACACATAGAGGACATCGTCTCACATACATCATGTATGGCTTCTCTTTGTGCATCAAGTGGATGTAAAAGCTAAAATCAACAACACTGTTTGTTTTAACAGTTTGCTAGTCAAGTGAGTGGTTGAATGATTCTACAAAAACATATAAGGCATGAGAAAATTGTTAATCAAATAATAGAAATCCCTGATAAGTCTATTTCATTTCCCAGTTGAAGCAACACAGAATGTGGAGAAGTCCAGGAACGTTAATGCTTTGTTGTGCTGTGATCTACCAGGAGCCAGTCAGAGGTTTGTGCAGCCTTTCATGTTACGCAGATGGAGATCTGTCTCCCAGCATACTGCCTTTACAGTGTCAAAAGAAACATGTATGTTGTGCTCTTCAACCAAAAATCCAGTATCACCTGTAATTGTGAAGGTGTTGGTTGAACTGTGATGTTACTTCAGCATATTTCTTGTGCCTGAACATATTTTATCAGGAGTATCATGCAGGATGTGCAGACTCTCTGTCTTAATCTGTTTTGCATCTCAGTGGAGATTTCTGAGGTCAGTGGAGTATTCTATGAAGGTATCGCTCTGTGTTGTTTTCTCCTCCTCTCCTCGTTCCTGAGACATTTCTGACCGGTCTCTCAGACATCCCTGCAGGGCCCTGAGTCTCAGTCAGTCCCACTCTGGCCCCTGGACCTCTTCCTGTTGCCCCTACAGAGGTGTATCGGTGAGGCTCTGGACTGCTGCCTGCCTCAGACTTGCTCTCCTCCGTGGTGTCCTTCCCCTGGCTGCTTGGCGAGCTCTCCCCAATCCTGAACATGAATATTTTTGTTCAAAACATGGAACCATGTATTAAAAGCCATTGTTTATTGTTGTGAATGGATATGAAATTAAATCAGTTTGGCAGTTTTCCCTACTTGAGGTGATTGAAGGCTCGTAGCCAATGTGATCCGAGTACATCTCTCCCGTTAGTCCTCAGCCCCCTTCTGTGGCTTCGGGCTCTCAGTCCTATCAAAGCCTGAGCCAGCTCTGCCTCGTCCCTGTGGCCCCAAACCAGCTGGGCCCTCTGCTCAGCATCCTGGTCCCCCGCTGCTCTGAACAGTCTCTGGAGCTGCCACAGATTCACATTGCTGAAAATGTTACCCGAGCCAGCTTTTCTACTTCTCCTATCAGCCAGGCGCCAAAGAGAGGACGGGCCTGCCACCAGGGAGGCAGGAGGAGGGGGGGCCGGTCCAGTGTCCATCCGGGAGAATACAGGAAAAGGTGACATACACTGGCTCTACACTGTGGAGAAGTCAGGCAGAGATGACACATTATAATGCTGTAAAAGTATGTATGCATCTTGTGTGAAACCATGAACTGGGATGATGTTTCTGTGTTACTTTCAAACTAGCCAGTTGTGATTTAACTTCATTTTATTTTTTGTTTGTTTCGTTGACTCAGAATTTGTTGCTTTGCAAAACTGTTGTATGATTCCTTTTGACATGCCAACAGTAAACTAAAGGTCTCTTAAGTATTTCTTTTGTTACCTTCCAATTAATTTACTTCATACAAAAGCTGCATACTGTGATATAGATCTAGTAATGTCATATAAATGAGTGTACTGTGCTGCATTACAGCACAACCATGTTTCAGTCATGGGGCACACGGCTGCCAAAGGTAATCCCTCTGTGTGTATGTAGTGTGTTAAGAATTGCTTCAGGTTCACTTGCAATGAGAAGTATAGTCCTGATGTTTCCAAACAAAGACGGTCTGTCGTTAACTTAATTTTCTGTATACAAAGAAGACTCATGTGAGGGTGATCCACACAGTTAAAAAGTCAAACTGGGGTTGTGAATAAACACACATTGAATATTACAAGAGAGTGATTGTTGTCATAAGGAATAACAGCACGGCTGTACAGAGTGTACCAAAGATAACCACGGTCATGCTGACGCGCAGTTTAACAGCTCAGCCTTGAGTGTGATGTTGCTCATGACAGTGTGTGACATTTGTAAGAAACAGCAACAACACAATGAATGGAGCCACTTGAGGACCTCGGATTGACTACAGACAAGCTGGGTAAATATTTTGCTTCTTTGCAGTATGATCGTGCATCTGTATTTATCATTCAGTAATGCTATAGTGTCAGTATAACACATCTAAACAAAGACCCTTAGCTGTCATTTCAGGAACAGTACCGGGAACATCTGCCTGAGTGGCACATAATTTCACATCCCTGTGCTTTTTCACTGCTCATGAAATGAGTCATATCAAAAGTACTTGGTCAGGAATACTTGTAGTATTGTGGACAACAAAACAGATCACATCTGTCATCGTTAACAGGTTTTCAAACGTAAACAAGCGCAAACTGCGTCACAACACCTATCTACGAGACACTTCTGGTCACCCTTACCTCCTCTGCTCTGAATCTTTAATCCTTCTTTGAGAAGTCAGTGACGAGTCTGTGCTTTTAAGCCCATTAAAATACAGATGGCAGCTTCATCTGTCTTTACTAACATACTGTTTTAAGTGGGGCAGTAACAGATGATGGTAATAAGAATTAAGTGTATAACAAAGATCAAGAAGTGGATGTATGTCTGTGGCCTTTCAACTTAAACAACCTTTCAGTCTGCAAAACAATACATGAATCTGTTTCGAGATTTTACTGAAGCTTTGGACAGATCATCCCACAGGTGAAGTGGAGCTGAAATACCATCAAATACATTGATTCTCTGTCACAACAGAATTTTCTCAAAAAAAAAAAAAAAAAAAAAAAAAAAAAAAAAAAAAAAAAAAAAACACCTCAGAGTAGGGCTGAGCAATTTGCGAAAATAATCTAACTGTGATTATTTTTCCCTTCATTGCAATTGCGAGTTATGGTGCAATTATTCTTAGGTTCCCCATCTTGTGTGTTGATAAACAAACAGTTTTGGAAATGAACACTGACACTAAATACAGCATGAAAACAACCCATGACTCCTTTTTTTTTTTTTTTTTACTTGTGACTGCTTTAAGCCAATTTTAGCCACTTTTGAACCTCTTAATGCTACTTTCTGACTATTTTTTAAGTTCACACTCAATTTTCTTGCGAATTTTTGCCACCTTAGACTTGGTTTTAAAGCTACTTTTTGCTGTTTTAGCCACTTATGACCACTTAAAGTGTTTCTCTTGTACTGGTAGTTTTTCATCAGTTTGGCTCTTCGGTTTAGCATGGTTGAATAACACTGGGGAAGAACCTAAGTCATCCACTGCAAAAGGTGGTATCTGGTTTACTGACGTGTAAGGTTAGAGAAATATTGCACTGTCTGTGATTATAATATTGCAGCAGGCTATATTGCGGTTTAATCTAATTTGTGATTAACTGCCCAGCCCTACCGCAGAAGACATCAATTATTGAACCCGTGTAAAAGTTAAGAAGAAGCTGCCAAGAGTTTTAACAGGTTTTAGAAAAGAGTTGGTCTTCACAGGAAAAATAATGAAGAGTACAGACGATTCAATGTATACCACATACAATAGCAGGAAACATAATGCCTTGTGGAAAGTAGGCCATCACCTGACTGAGACTGGAGGGTTTTGTTCAGGCCAGGGGCCCCAATCCACAAGGTCCCACAGATGACTTTTTGGTCTGATAAATAAAAAGTATTGATTTGATAGGGTGTTGAAATAACTTTTTTAAAATACTTTTTTTCAGTAAAAACAAAATACATCACAAAGACTACATGAATGTTTTACATCATAATTCTAATACAAATATCTGAATTATTACTGGTCTTCCAGCTTTGTAGCTCTGAGCAGGTTTTTTGTCTCAACTTTTTCATTTTAATCTCTTAATCTTCAGGTTGCTGAGGGGTCAAAGTATCTTGCAGTGCTCTGGGAAAAACCATGATCCCAGTCTTTGATCAGTAATGTGCACTATTCTGTGCATGGAGTGAATTGAGGACAGGACTGTTAGTTTTTTCAACACAATCAATATGACATCGAGTTGCAGAAAGAAACTCTTACACAACACAGACCTTTTTGGTTGCACAGAAATAGGTTGGCATTGACCAAACGTCACTTGTTCCTCAATTATCACCCTCCCACTGGTTTGTTTACACTGTATTGTTTGCATAACAACTAGCATGCAGGCTCTGATCTCACGTTATAGCTCAAGGAACGAGGATTGTGCTATTTTGCACAAAATTGTAGACCCTATATGTAGCATATAACACGACTGAGCCCTCCATGAACTCTCTGTACATCACTGGGGGGCTAAGAGGCGACAAGAATCCCGTGACAGTCATATGAGAAATGAAAGGATAGTGAGAAGCTTACCAGAAGATATGCAGAGACACTGAAGGTACTGTTGCTCCTACTGCATCTCCCTCTGAGTCGCTTCCTTTCAATGAAAACAGCCACTAAAGCTATATGTACGCTGAATTACCGTTTATCCAGTATCACTTGCAGGTCATTTCTGTCCTTGAGCTGCCTGTCAATCACGAGTCTCCAAAGGACCAATGAGAGAAGAGAATTCCTCTGCGTCCTCCTCGCAGAGCTCTGCATTGACCAATAGTGTCTCGAGGGTGGAGCCAATGGGAGGCTACTTGGCCCCGCCCCTTGGCCACGTAGGGTTGTGCGCGCTGAAATCCATTACTGACGTCAAAGAGCCTGGCTTTTACGGGAGGTGTCTGTCAATTATGTGACACGGGAGAGACTTGTGTGCACCTTATGTTGAAACACGCAGATAGGATGACGCAGTGAGCTCCCTCGTGTTAATGTGAACTCAACATCAAATCTTACTCACCAGCTCTTTTACATGTGATTCCCAAATGAATAAGGATGGTAGAAAACCAGAGGAAGCCCATTTCCTCAGTCTTCTCTTACAGTCTCTCCATGTCTTATGAAATTAAACTCTAGCCTTGATCATCTTTGTCCTCCACTTTTCCTCTACTTCTCTTCCATTTACAATCAAAACAAGTTTGAAAGTTGAAAAAAATGAGACATCTATATGAAATTAGATCACCTAATAAACCTGTTAAACAACAATAGTACAAAAATTTGAAGCAAGCAACAAATTCAAATTTTTAGAGGAGCACAGGATGAGGATTTATGATATTTAGCTCTATTATTTAATGCATATTTTTAATTGTATTTCCAGAGAACAGACCAAAGGAAATTTTTTGTGGAAGAAAAACTTTGCTGGAGGGATTTTGATATTACAAAGAGCTCTACAATTTCAAGCCTGATTTTATTATCTCATCATAAGGCAAGCCATAAAATCAACAAAATGACCTGAGGTGTTGCCAGACCTCAAATGTTATCTAAGCTGCAGCACTGCCACCTGTTGCCCAGCTACAGTTAATGGTGATGGCAATAATATTTTCCTCCCTTTTGTAGCAAGGTTGTCCACAGGCTCTCATTGACATCAATCAATCGATCAAGTTTTATTTATAAAGCGCTTTTCATACAGAGCATGTATCACAAAGTGCCTTAAAATCCATTTTAAAAAATCCCACATGCCCTTTGACCCAACCACCCGCACCCCACACAACCAAACAATCCAGTCTGCAGTCACACACACAGCCTCACAAAACCCAAACACATAAGTACAGATGTGCATGATGCTGAGGACTGATGAACCAGTTGAGAATGCACCATCAGAGGAGTCATCTGCACCAGGAGCAGAGAGCTGGGCCACAGCCACAGGACACCAACACAGGGCCCAGATGAACGGTACAGCAGACGCCAACCACCCCAAGAAACCCATGTGACAGGTACAGGCAAACGTCTCGGATGTGATGTTTGTTCAGCAGCCAGGTGAGGAAACACTCCACCCTTACATGGTGAACCAAAGGCTGGTGGTGGTAGCTTTACTCACTTGAGCAGCATTTTGCAAAATAATTTACCAGTGAGTTTTGCAAAATATAACTGTGTAATAAATTATGCTCAATTCATACTGTTTTCTGAATACTTTCTTACCTTCGTGTAAGAAAGAAATGTAAAGAATCTGTTCCATGTTATTGATGGACATTGAATAAAATCAGATTTGCTTTTTCAATAAAGGACTATAAGACCTTTATTTGGTGTTAATAGTGGCAATGAACCAACAAAGCAACAGGCAATCCACAGTACATGTTGTGCATTGATAATAAAAATAAGCCCAAATACATAATAAGTTACTTCAATGTATAAAAACTGGGAAAAATGTACATGTTGTTGCATATATGGATGGCCAAAGCGCAAAACCTCCTATCTGCACTTTGTGAGGCAAAAATACTTAGTCTGTATTGCATAGACACATAGTAGAGATAACACAATAGTATTGTAATATAGTCCAAAAACAGTGTATTGTGTATTGAGTATACTTAAAAAATAGCATTCTGTAAGAAAACAAGAAGGTTTTTTTAGTTTTCTCAAAAAAAGTGAATTTTTCAGATAGGAGGTTTTGTGCTTCGGCCATGAATATTAGGTAATATTACTCAGAATCAAAGGGAAGGGAAATTACTTTTTCATGTCTGTTCCCAGTTCGTTGCCTAAAGGAAAACCAATGCGGTCTGAAGAATAATAATAGTGTGAAAAGAATAAGTGTTAAATCCTCAGAGGAAACACATGAGGAGACTGGATAAATGGCCATGTTTGAAGCAGTTAAGAGGAGGAGGAGGAGGAGGAGGAGGAGGAGGCTCTGCATTATGGGCCGCCCCCTCTCCATCACCCAGCCCCCCAAAACAGACGCTACATTCACCAGAGGAAACGGAAAAGACGAAACATACAAGAAGCTTTTTCATTTCAAAACCCCGGGGCTGTGGAAAGAACAGAAAGTTCCTTTTTTTAACACAAACTTTCTAACTTTTGGCTTCATAGTTTCACCACTAATCTTGCACTTCCTCTCCCGTTATTTCCACGGTTTGCTCCTCTTTTCCCCAGCTGTTTGCAGCTGGCACAAAGCACCCGCCCTGTTTGGGGGAAAAAGGGACTGAGAGTGACCGGAGGAGGAGAGAGATGCCACCCGAATCTCCGCAGACGCCGCAGGTGAGAGGGAAAATCCTGAAGTTCCTCAAGAGTTTTCTAGGAATCATCCGGATCCTACAGATCGTGTTCGGAGCCGGACTTTGGGTCACCATCGCTGCCAACAAGTACGATGGATCCATCCACTTTGTCCTGTTCGTCGCGGTCCTCTTCTGGCTCCTCACCCTCGCCCTCTTCTTCCTCACCCTCCTGGATAAGCAGGATTTGGTGCCGCTGCTTGGAGGGGAGCGCTGGTTGTGCACAAACCTGGCGCACGACGTGGCCGCCGCCGCTCTCTACCTGCCGGCCATCGGGGTCATGATCTACAAGACGGATAGCTACTCCTACTGCAACCTGGAGCTGTACAAACACCTGTGTCTGTACAAGGTCTACCTGACAGCCGCCGTGTTCGCCTGCCTCTGCTGCCTGGTTTACCTCCTGTCTGTTATTTATGGAGGGTGCAGGAAGTGTCGAGGAGAACAGACGGTCATCTGATGGGACTGGTGACAACAGGAGAGGGAGGGGGAGGGGGTTCATCCTAAGCAAGATGAGGAATAGTTAACTTCACTGTATTTAAACTCAGCAGGTTTTTCTCTATTTTCTACAGCTTTTGATTTTGATGGTGATGAAAACCTTCTATCACTCTTTGGCCTTAAGTTCAGTCCACCAGAGCAGATCCTTTTACTGCCCAGGGTGAGAGTCTGACAAGAAATATGTATCTAGTGCAAAGTAGTGATACTATTGAAACAAAGACGGGAATGACATGTCTAAGATTTCTGTGTGGACCAAACACAGTCCCTGAGAATTTATTTTAAGCAAAGTTTATAGTTTATCTGCAGGTTTTGGTTGCAAATATTAACCTCTCATAAGACCCTGCATCCATATATGTGGACATACCTTTCTGCCTCCCAGACCCATGATACTTCTTCTTTTTATTTTAATCCTTAAGTCACATTCAGAGGCACAATGTCATTTTTTTGTGATATCACAACTTAATATCTATTTCAGTGCAAAAAACAGTGTAGTTATGAACAGTAACACTTATAACAAAAAACTTGTAACTCACAAATAACATCAAATACATAACTTCCTGTACAAAGACCAAGTTTAGCTTATATACTTATCAGGTCTTACTGATCCCAAATAGCAAGGAGAAATAAAAATAGACACCAGAAAAAACTCAGGTCTCAAGAGGTTAAAGTTGTGTTAGGACTGGCATAAGTTTTAACCCCTGACAAAGCATTATATGCAGCCTTTGAATTCACTATCAGCTGCTATTATATTTTCCCTTGACCGATAAATGAGAAGGCTTATCAGAAATTCAGAGGAGGATAGAATGTCATGTTATTCAAATCCCACTTCATTCTGCAGAATTTTTCTGCTCATAAAATGTAAAGTTTCAATTTGACAATCCTAAGCATCTCTGGTGTTGACTTCAAGATAGCCAATGTCAAGTGGACGCACACTGAAACAATTTATGAAGGAGCAAGTGAAGTGTGTTTTATCAGCCAATCTAAGGATATTTTAAAATCAAAACACTAAGAAAATATGCTTGAAAGCTTTATTTGAACTCATCTGCAATTTCAAAAACTCTCAAAGTGTACATGTCAAATTTGTCTACCAAATGTGTCCAATGTAGCAGAGCGAGAACCACCCGTCAGTCTGTGCTGGCTGCATATTGCAAGCTGGGCATTTTCAATAATAACCAAACAGCCTGTGTGCAACTTCATCCCCATCCCCATCGAAATCAAAATACAGGCAAACTATACAACGCTACTCAGTGCTGTCTGTCATTGTTTACATCTAGGTTGTTGGGCATTTTAGCACTATGGCTGTTGCCATTAACAATAGCTGCAGCACTAGTTAGCAGCAGGTGGCCGCATTATAGTGGAACTTTGTGACCAATGTGATTTGTTTTAGGTCTACAGTAAATGAAGTAATTTGTTCAACCACAAATGAGCACAGCTGTTGCTGACTAACAAGAGTGACAACATGTCATCTCTTAGATGTCCAAAAACCCACATCCTTTGGCACTGCTTATTTTCTGGTAATATTATGTCATTTCCCTGATTAAATGCATGACAATGTTTCTGGGTTGGCTTATCAGTTGGATTACATCATTAAATTTTGCAGTGCAATGCAGAATTTTCTTTTTTTAATCAACTATATGTTTTTCTAAAATTAGTTCAGATACTTTTTCCTATCTGACCCCAATGCAGCCTGAAATGCATCCACTGGTATTTTAGGATGCCAGTCAAGGCTCAAATCAGACGCTGTAGTGTTCAAACAACCCTAACATTACGTGGCCAATGGTTAGTTATCATGTTGCGACGACAAACAACAGAAGAGCAGTGCCAGCAGAAAGGGTATGCCAGTCAAAGATAGTAAAATGCCAGGAATCAGTGTTTTTTTTTTCTTACCTCTAGTTATAATAAGCCCTTGAAATATAAACAGCCAAAAAACAGAACTGAAACATTTCCCCTGCTGATACCAAAAAAGCAGTACAGAGAGCAAAATATATCAAGCATTGGGGGTCAAGAACCATTTTGTGATGGCACCACTTTTGTTTGTCTTGCTGTATCTCTGTTTATGATATTTTTAAGCAATATCCCCTATAAGAACAATATAATGTTTCTAATTGAAACCATTGTAGTGTGTTTAGAGTATATTTCATATAAGGTTTGGTGTACAATGCTACTTTACTTTGTAAATGTGTGTTGTTAACTCTCCAAAGTGAGTCACGGAATCACAACAGCTGTCTTCTTTCTACAAAGGTTTTTTTTTTACTAACGTTTTAAAGTATATATTTTTATGTATTTACGTGTTTTAACTTCACTGAATAGCTACCAAAGCGGGTTGGACTTCTTGTTCTGTTTTGTTCTGTCAGGCTTAAACGTTGCATAAAAAAGTTTTATCAGTGCCTTATCTGTCAGAATGCTGTCTTCTCATAAAGGTTGTTTGTATGAGTATGATTGGTGCTATAATTTGTATGCTGAACAAAATAACCCCTTCAAAGTGTTCTCAATGTAAAACCAAAGAGCAAATAAGTGCAAAAATAAAGATCAGTAAGTGAGTGAGAGGCTCGGGGATGTTTCTTTGGTTGTGATCCCACATTGAAATTGACTAGAGGAATATATTTGTGAACGCTTTACTTTGAGCTAAATAAATTTACAGAAAGAGCTTGGCTGTGTGCACATACTGTGCTTTTGGTGGCTTTCTCCAAATGAAACACAGATTCAGAGCGACTAATGACTGAAGCCCTCAGGAACTTCCTGTTCAGAGATAAAAGCCTCGGCTAATCAGCAGGGATCATTTATATGCTCTGCTGCTTTACCACATAAAAGACAGAAACCTATGTGAGTCTTTAATTATAGACAAGAGTGACTGAAAGATATACGTACACATAATGTTCGTGTATGTGCTATGTGATGGAGCAAGAGTGTCATCCTATTGTTGGGACGAAATAAAGAGATGTGTGCATTTGTGTGTGTTTGTGTGTGTGTGATTGTGTGATTGTGTGTGTGTGTGTGTGTGTGTGTGTGTGTGTGTGTGTGTGTGTGTGTGTGTGTGTGTGTGTGTGAGTGATCTGGAAAGAGGCTTGTTCTTACCGGAACAGTCCGTTGGGGTTCTGGAGGTGGGCTAGTGTTCAGCCAATAAAAATGAAGCCAAGAAGCAGAGGATGATTCAGTGTCTCGTCTGTTCCAGTCGACAGTCACTTCTCACTGCAGACAAGTCTCTTAAATTCACAGCAAACTCATAAAAGAATCATTATTATGTGTGAACAGCTGTGTGTTTCAATGATGAATTAATGTTTATGCTTTGCGCACTTGGTATGGATTTGGCTAAAGCTGCAGCTTAATCACTCACACACTCTTCTCCTTTTTCTCAAGCCCAATTCCAGTAAAATGTGTCGAGTTATTCTTTGGAAAAGAGAATAAGAGACTGAAGTTACAACCCCAATTCCAGTGAATTTGGATTTGCAAGTCATTGTTAACCCACATTCAACTGAATACACAACAAAGATATGATAGTTGTTGTTCAAACCAATAAACTTTGTTGTTTTAAATATTTCCTCATTTTGAATTTGATGCCTGCAACACGTTCCAAAAAAGCTGGGGCTGGGGTAATAAAGGACTAGGAAAGATAAAAAATGCTCAAAAACATCAGTTTGGAACATTCTGCAGGTGAATAGGCTACTTGAAAACAGGTGAGCGTCATGATTGGGTATTAAAGGAGCATCCCTGAAAGGCTCAGTTGTTCACAAGCAAGGGAGAGGCAGGGTTCACCACTTTGTGAACAACTGCATGAAAAGAGAGTCCAACAGTTTAAGAACAATGTTTCTCAACAGTGGTTGCAGAGAATCTAGGGATTCTATCTTCTACAGTCCATAATGAGATTTAGAGAATTGCAATAACCATGAGAATTACAATGCAAATTTTTTAACATACCATACAGTATGATGGAATATGATGGGACAGGAATTGGTGCGACACATTGTTACGTTTCAATAAGATAAGTACAATATGAAACTATTCTATGCAACAAAATACAACACAGAATAAAACGGGACAACATGGTTCTATACAATAAGAGTAATACAATACGATGTGCAGCAATTTATGTAATAAACCATACAATATGATGGGAGACAATAATAGGATTTGGTGCAATACAATATGATGTATTACGTTTCAATACAATACAATGTGGTATGGCACAATACATAGCAAAAGGGTATAGTATATTTATACTCTTCACTCATATTGGACAAAATCAGCACCAAATAAAGACACTTGAAAAAGATAAGAAGATATGACCATCATCAACACAAGGTGACATCTGTGGTCAGCCACAGCAGTGGAAGGGTTAATGCCAACCAGCTGCTGCACTGGGGTATAAATCTAGCACCTCTAAGGTTAAAAGGAGAACACCCCCCTCCATCTTTCTCCCCTTTTGAGATTTCCACAGGAGTGCTGTCCTGTCCACGTGTCAAAGCCTGTGGAAAACTGTTGTATACAACCAAACAGAGACACACACAAAAGGCCTGTGTGCTGCATGAATAAAGCTCTGGCTCCAGGATTTAGTTTGATATTTCAAGTTACTATAGTGAGTCACTCCAGCTTTGGATGACTCACAACTTTAACATATGGGGGCAGTTAAGGCCAGAAAAGGATTCACCACATTTACCTCAAGAGCCTTTTTAATCTTAGAGTGTTAACAGCCTCTTTATTATACAATGGCTTCATCCTAAAACATCACATCATTGTCCAAACAAGGAACTCATTAAATCACAGGTGATATGATAAAATAGTACCTTCTGACATCTTTTAGGTGTATGGGCACCATAACTGAGGCTGCTGTATCTTTGTTCCAGCCTCATAGACTGTAAAGGAAACTCAGTGTAAGGACATATAGAGCCAGCAGCTTCTCCAGAGTGCCAACTGTGTGATATTTTCTCTGGCAACCCAACCAAAGAGACATTTCCTGTGTGCGCTTTCCCACCCTTCTGCAAGAGACCAACCGTCTGAAAGTAATGGCAACCCCTTCAAAAGGTATTATTTGGCCCTCTCTAAATGTAGCCCTATGATGTGACGGGTTGATGTGAACGAATCACAAAACTGATACGAAATTTTTGCCACCTAATCCATCTTAAAATGACTTCTGAAGTCCAGATGAGCAGGATATGTCAGCTGTGTTTAATGCCTCTGTTAAGACATTTGTTTTGTGCTGAAAACAGATCAATGATTTATTCTTGAACCATTTTTGTCTCAGATTGTTTCTAGTTTTAAGTTTCAGCCAAGTAATTCACAGGAAAATGTATAGTGAGGGGGTAATTGTGCAAATTAGAATCTCTAAATCAGAGATCAGACCAATTCAAGTGTGGCTCACCTTGTCAGAATTCTGTAATATGGGGCCGAGGTTACGCCCCATGAGGATCGCTGTGGAATAGGTGGGCCTGTTTTCTGCACGTCATTCCCCAGTCTCGCCCTGTTTACTGCTTGATCCAATGATCTGTCCTCTATGATGAAAGGCATTCAAGCCGGAAAAAATAACCGCAACAAAAAATAAAGAATTCTGATTCATATGACCACCTGCTTGCGATACTTCATTGCTTCCATAATTAAAATAGAAGTGAATGATTGTTCATAAAAATATAGAAATAACCAATCTCACCACTGATGGTCTTTCCTGTCTCACTGACAGTCAAAACAGAAGAAAAAAAAAACAGATTATCGGGCCTGTAAATGTCAGGGAACACCTGCGAATGCCCTGATTCTGGGGAGTCGTCAGCAGTTTACCTGTGCATAATGGATAACTCCTGATAAGGTTCCTCACAGGCCGTCTCTGCAGGGTGGTGCCGTCAGGGGTGCAGATCTTGGTGGTAGTCACAAATATTCAATTAGAGTGCATGGCACACAACCTGTAGAGGTGGCAGTGGCTAGTCACCTCTACATAGTTCAGCTTTCAGCTTCACTGACTGAATTCCTGGGATCTGCAATTCACAGTGACGATTACAAACAGAAATCCCCTTTTTATGCTGTGCATGTTGTAGCTGTGTCATATTTTTTTTCTATTTCTTAGCAAGCTGAAAACTCCCCAGAGAAGCTTTAAATCACTGGAAAGTTTAACAGAGACTACACAGTATTTTTCTTTGTCTTGCATACCTGAAGGTGAAACTGACAAATCCTGTACCACTTGCACAGGATGAGAAATTTTGATTCCAGCGCCATTCGAGTTGATTTCTTTCATTGAGAGACAAAAGGAAAGACTCTTTATATTCGATTTTGAAGTCCCTTTACAATACAGTGATTGCAGTTGAATGTTTGGACAGCTTTTGTCCACTCCTAAATTGAACCCCTTTTCAAGCAGAGAGAAAATCCACAGTCATGAGTCTAAACATACTCTCTGACATTCAGCTGCAGCTGATTTGATGCTTTCGTCGTCTGGCTCAGTTGAATCAATAAAATTGAGTAACTTCTGGAGTTACATCACAGATCTACTGTGGAGACTTCCTCACTCTCTTAGTATTAAACTCAGTCAGAATACAGAATAGATGAAAATGTCTCATTTTAAAACCTAAAACTGACTTAACTTTTGTTTTTCTGCCTTTTGCAGAGATTAAAATCTTGCCTGCAATCTCTTATTTGGAATAATTGGGGATTTTTTTCTGTTAGACATTATTTTAGAGGTAACTTACATTTTTTATTTGACAACCATCTCAATTGCCTTTCATGAAACTCCTCACAGACCTAAGCCTGTTGTTACTGAGTTTATTGAACCAGGTGTGCATGCGTGGTTGGTTCTGACACTCAG
Organism: Thalassoma bifasciatum; assembly: GCA_008086565.1. NCBI lineage: Eukaryota > Metazoa > Chordata > Actinopteri > Labriformes > Labridae > Thalassoma > Thalassoma bifasciatum. The sequence continues at coordinate 788,506 of RPOG01000103.1, forward strand.
CAGCTGGGCTAGCAAAGTCTGGGTGGGTTATTCCCAGAGGAAGTGCCCCATCCTGCCCATGTGTGCGTCTGCCTCTTTCTATGCCTTGTCTCCGATCTCAGCTTCTACAAGTCGGCACATGAAACATGAAAACACAGACACATGCAAGAAGCAGCGCCGTGCTAACCACACTTGTATGAAATCCTGCTGAGGTGCACATTCCACTGCAGAGGAAAGGGAGAGAGGAGCTGAGAAAACAGATGGAGAACGAGAGAACAAGTGAATGAGCAGAGACAGACAGAAAGATGTAAAGATGTGAAGATCTAGGCTGGGATCTGGGACTAACATTTCCTGTGTGTGAGGCATGAATCAGCACACTGTTTCAGGCCTTGTAGTGATTCTCTGACACTCGCAAGTTTATAGTTTCCAAACATAGTGACGGGGGTTTCTCATTCCACATCTGTTGCAGCAGCCATTGCCCACACAATACGTCTCAATGGGGCTTAGTGTTCATGAGTTATGCGAGGGCAATGGCAGGCAGTGGTGGGAAATGAGGCTATTTATAGAGCCTTAAAAAATGCCACTGCTTCCTTTACTCTACAAAACTTAACACCAAGATGTGGAGAAAGTTAGGGAGACAGGGAGAGACAGACTGGGCGGGTAATTTTGCTAATTTCCTGTCTGGCATTTATTGGCTCTTTGGCATGTTTTAGAAAATTACGTTAGCAACACCTCCGTCATTCACCACCTGTAATTTGAACAGCACAAAAGCATAATCTCCAAGGCAAGGAGTGAAGTGGTTTGGTTTCCTTGAACTAAAATCAAAGATGAATCAAAAAAAGGGAAAACTCTTTCCTCTCACTGGGAAGTAAAACAAACACAGAAGCTGTAATGGCACAGATCTGTTTCCCAGCGTCACTTTTCCCACAGTGATTGCAGAGAGGCGGAAATTTTCTGAGCTACATTGCTGTTTGGAAGAAAACACAACACATTACAAGCTTCATGTCTCTGTAATTTAAGCCCTGATTACTCTGGTAACAGAGCAAGCACCATGTCAAAAATTTATTCATAGTTTATACTTAAGAAAATTAGTACTCCCACACTTACTTTGATAACTTCATTTTAGTAAAAAACCATATGTGAGAAAATCAGAGCAGAAAAATATCAAATGAGCAAATCCCCTTACACATTCAAAGAGAGTTTCTGTCATTGAAGACATAAACAGAAAACTTCAGTCATCCTGAGTATGCTATGTAGTAAACAATGATTCAGTGCACCCACTAGGAGGCATAAAAGAGTTACAGATTTGCTTTCTCTGAAAGTTGCTTGCAGTAGATCCTTTACCTACCCTAATGACACTGATAATAAATGGGTTACTCCAAATTTATGGGCTATGATAGCTCATGTGGCATCTGTACTCCTGCATGGGTGAATAGAAAAAGAGCCAATCTTATGTTTCATTCGATGCACATTCCCTGCACCATGGCTTGATGGCGATGAGTTTAATCTACAACTTGCTAAATAACGTTCTCTAAATAGTTTACAACCTACTTCAACCAGCTTACCAAAAATTCTGAGCCAGGAGTAACACAAATGCAGCATATTAGGCAGAAGCTTTACAAAACTTGTGCAGAAGCTTTACAAAGATCAGCAAAAGTATTAATTCAACAGAGATAAACTCTGACTTTGTATGGGTTAAAAGTCTGGGACCTATCATGTGGACTTGAAACAGAGGAAACAAAAGTTCACACCAAAACCAGAACACTCCTTGTTTATTTCATTTTATCTGGACTGATTCTGATCCGATTGATTTTCCCAATGTTTTCTTTTTTCACTGGCTCATATCATTACATCCAAAGCATTTTACGCAGCAGAAAAACCACAAGAGGTCTTTCCCACTTGTGGCAATCAGACTGTACAACCCTTCTCCTCTCCTCAAGAGGGAGTTGTGCAAAACAGGCTCTAAGCAGCTGGTGCAATTGATTTTCAGTCAGATTTTTGTTGCTGTGCAACAGGGGTGACGTTGGGTGGGCCCAAAGGTTCCAAAGCCCACCCTAAACCTTTCTTTGAAAAAAAGAAAAGGATTTGTGAAATTTTGTCACTTCAAGCTGGTTATTGTTGGTTGCCCTGTATTTATAAAAAAGAGTCAAGTTTGGCAATCTCTTTACTTTTCTAAGTTTACTTGTTTACTTTCTGATTTACTATTTTTGTGCGAATACACTTTTGGCCCATCCAACATCTGTTTGGCCCACCCAAAACTGAAATCCTGCTTTTGTCTGTGATGTGCATTATCTTAAAGTTTATTTGTTTATTCAGTTTATAGTTAAGGGAAATAGTTCACTCTTGCGCAGTAGTTAATTTATTGGTTTAATATGTGCAATAGTCACACTTGAGCAGTAGTTAACCTCTGTGTATCATCATCAATGTTCAACTTACTTTATCTTGTCTGATCACCCTTGTATAGTACCTTAGGCGCTATTTTCTGCATTTGTTTTAAAGTTGACACTTTGTATTATGTATTTAGATATGTTTATAGATATGTTTCTTTACAGTTTTGAATTTTTACTTTGCCTAATTTTTAACTGGGGTACAACAGTTTCCATTGGGATTGATGAAGTGGACATTCTCATCCTCTGTGATCTGCAGTCTTAAACAAGACTTTACAATAACCATATTTAAGGAAAAGTGTGTTAAGTTCCCCGGACAGGTAGCTTAAATGGGGTTTAAATGAAGAAGTCAATATAGTACAATGTACAATATGAAGGTCAGAGTCCAGTCCCCGCTGCTGACGCCCACCGCTCCCATTGGTCGAGAAGGAAAAGAGACAGAGTTCGGTAGAATGTTATTGGTTACAAAAACCCGGAAGCAGTTAAATAAACCAATCCGCTAAATAAAAGTCCTGACTGGTGTGACAGCAATATTGTGGACCTTCTGTGGAGGAGGAAGTATTTAACCCACCGTCCCCTACATCCACTACTAAAAAAGAAGTTCATTCAGAGGATTTTTATTTTTATTTTCGAAATAGCAGATAAAATATGGCTGCTTATAAACTAGTGTTGATTCGCCATGGAGAAAGCAGCTGGAACCAGGAGAATCGGTTCTGCGGATGGTTTGATGCAGATTTGAGCGAAACCGGGATTAAAGAGGCGAAAAGAGGTGGACAGGCCCTTAAAGGTGAGGAAAAAATAAGAAGCCTAATATTCGCTCCAAACATGCTTTACTGTTCTGAAACACTGTGGGAGAATGCATGTCCACGGTTGCATAACTCGGCTCTGCAACAGAGTACGGACCGCCGCCCCCTCAGCGTGTCATGAATTCATGGAGGATGTGAAAACGTGCAGAAGTGATGCCTTTATGTGGCTGTGTGGGTACACTGCGTTCAGGGCCAAATAGCTGGTCACTTTACATGAGTCATTTGATCCTATTACTCTTAACCCTGTGTGGATTACAAAAAGAAGAGAATCTTAAAACATGCAGTGAGGCAAATTTGTTTTTGGTGTTTTATTTTCTAGGATGCAATTCATGTGACTTGCCCTCGTACAGCAAGAGCAAGGAGGAATCTTGTGATAGACATATTAGCACTAAAACAAATGATCCCAGTGCAGCCCTTGGAAACCAAGTTCTGGTGTATTTAAACTGTAATTAGTAGTTTATAAATCAACAAGTTGATGCAAATCTTGCCTTAAACTACCATTGATTTATTGCTAATCGAAATGTCGTCTTAAAATGATGTTCTTCAAGTAGCTTTAGCTTTTACATCTCATTATACGCAGATTTTCTCTTTCATTAATCATCGGATAGAGATACTTGAATATTTTAGCATGCTGGTCTGTTGATTGGACAAAAAGCTGGTCATGACATGAGCAATGATGAATTTTAATGCTTCAGTATTATCTACTTAAGCAGCCACGACTACAGACTAAATTTTGTTTTTAATGTCTGGAACCACCTGGGCAAGGAAATTTTCAGTTGAAGTGAACGACAGAGCTTTGAAAGACAATCTTTCCTCATTCTCGCAAACAAGCTTTTTGATGAGTTAAACATTAGACTTTTGAAAAAGCATGCTAAGATTTATTTAGTTAAAAAGCACTATTTTAATAATCAAAAGACAGAAGCAGCAGTGATTATTGTCCTCACAGATAGGGAGGTACCAAAATTGATATAAACCTGAAGTTCCTCTCTAAAGATTTAAGCAAAAGTCCATAAACCTTGTGTCTCCCACTTTGACAGATGCCAACTTTGAGTTTGATATATGCTACACCTCCGTGTTGAAGCGGGCCACCAGGACTCTGTGGCTGGTCCTCGACAGTATAGACCAGATGTGGGTGCCAGTACATCGGACCTGGCGTCTCAACGAGCGCCACTACGGAGGCCTGACAGGGCTCAATAAAGCAGAGACAGCTGCAAAGCACGGAGAGGCTCAGGTGAAGATCTGGAGGCGTTCATTTGACATCCCACCTCCCGTCATGGGCCCTGACCATGACTACTACACTATCATCAGCAAGGTAAGCAATGATATCCACAGCATACAGACCTCACCACGGAGCTGTTTAGGTCTGTGATAACAAGGTCTGGTATGTGTGGAGACACTTGATTAACTACAGACATAACAAAGAGGAGGCATGACTAGACCTGAGTGAAGTAACCAGAAGAAAAATGAAAACAGGGTCTTAAAGGTCAGGCGTGTCTGTCTTTTTGTTCACTGTGCAGTCAGATTGAATGTCTCAATGTTTTGTACAAAAGAGTATGAATGTAATCATTTTACAGCCAAACCACTCAGTGGGGCTGTATTCTTCTAGTATTTGGTTGTATATGTCCAGTGTTGTTACCTAATAGAACGTCTGAGGTGAGTTAATGTATGACTGTCAAGAACGAGGTCTGATAGGTTGAAGTTCAAAGTTCAGTACAGGCAGAAAACAACAGATCAGAAGTCAGAGACAATTGTAGTCAGTAGTCAAGACGTAGAATACCCACAAATGACAGTGGGACATAGGAGGGGGATTCCAAATACACAAAACATGCAATCTGAAATTTTGCACAATGTTTTGTTCCATTTCTTTCAAAAGTTTAGGAACTGTACTTTGGGACATTATACATTATATGTTGTATGGATCTTTAACTTTTTTTCTGCAGGATCGTCGCTATGCAGACCTGACAGAGGATCAGCTCCCTTCTTGTGAGAGCCTGAAGGACACCATTGCCCGAGCGCTGCCTTTCTGGAATGAGGAGATTGCCCCCCAAATTAAGCGGGGAAAGAGGGTGCTCATCGCTGCCCATGGGAACAGCCTGAGGGGGATTGTAAAGCACCTTGAGGGTGGGTGATAGAACAGAGTTTATGTGCAGTTATGATGATTCAACCAGACGAAACCCCAGCGCTAAGTAAGCTGGTGATGCTAACATTTAAAGAAGTGGTCTTGGATACTTATTTTGTAATTTTTAACATGTCTACTTTTGTGATGACCCAATGGTGACGTATTTATTTTATGCAACAATTCTATCTGTGTATATTGCTGTTTTTAGGAATGTCAGATGAAGCCATCATGGAGCTGAATCTGCCAACAGGCATCCCCATCCTCTATGAGCTTGACAAGAACCTGAAGCCCTTGAAACCGATGCAGTTCCTGGGAGATGAGGAGACTGTACGCAAAGCCATGGAGGCTGTGGCTGCTCAGGGAAAGGCCAAGAAGTAAAGTTAGAGAGAACGGTTGGGATTGCTGTCACAACTGAAGCCAGTTTAGTATTTCCCTAAACCTTAATTTATTTTAGATTGTGATGGTTAATACACTGTAGATTGTTGTCAAAGGCAATCTGGCTCTACTACATGCTGAGTAAAGGGTTAACAGATGGTGAATTGTTAGGCTATAGAAAAAGCAGGGGAGCTCTCAAGAGATTGCAAACTATTTGCAGTAACCTTACTAAGGGTAGCATTAAAAGAAAAAACTTAGTTTTGCTGAGAAAGGCAGTTTTATTTCTTTGCATTTAAATATATGAAATAGCACTGCAGAGAATCAAAACACAGCTTTTTGAAGAGGAAAGGTAGTTTAATTCACTTTATTCAGAGACAAGTTTCTGTAGTTTTAGAGTCTTAGGCTTGGATATTAAGTATGAACTTGATGACACTAATAAAAAAATAATGAAAAACATAGGTAAAGACTTGACTCTCCAACCTGTATGTTCATAAACACATAGTAATTCTTTGGGAAATTGTATCAATCAGAAATACTAACAGTGGTTCAAAAGTTTAACCTTGTTTTATCTCGCTTACACTTACATTTACCTGTGTTGGGCACTGTTTGTGCTCACTGGACAATAAACAAACAGTACAGTGTCAGATATTTCAGCCTATTATTTTAATCTGCAGTCAAAGTTTAGTTAGGTTGTACATGAACAATTTTGACCTTAAAGGGACCACTACGAAGGGCAAACATCTATCTACCTTTCAATTAACTTTTTTGATGCATTCTGGAAATGTAAGGATGAAAAGTGCAATCAAAGGATGAACTTTTGCAGTTTCTTGAGAGCAGAAAGTAATGAATATAACAGATAAATGGTTCTTTCCTCTTGCCTTCTCTTTGTGTTGTGTCTTAAAATGTTATATTCTATGTTGTATTTGACAATCTGTACTTGTGTCTCTGACTTAAAAACCTGTTCAGTTGAAATTCCACAGTGCTAAACAGTACTTATTACTTATTACAACTACTGCCATTAAGAGGTGACAGACCAGTATGGATATTGGTTATAGTCCCACAGTAACCACTGTGACAGGTTGATGAGTAAAGATGAAATGTTGAGCGGGAGCCTTAGATATGGAATGACTGCTTGAATTACTTTGGTTTGTCTTTGTCTCTGTGAAAAAGTGTTTATGTGCCTCCTGGTGCTATTCTTGTTCATATACCTACAGCTTGTCGTGTATTGCAATTAACAAACGGTGATTGTTATGGCAACAAAGCCTCGGGCTTGCTTGCTTTGAATGGAAATATCCTTTAATGTACGCTGTGCCATCTTTACAAACTGTTTTCTCTGTGTTTGCCAACTGTACCCTGAAATCTCATGTACAAATATGTAAAAATTGAATGCGTTTGTGTCTACTTTTTTAAATGTGGATGAGCATGAAGGAATATTTTGGTCTCTGCACACATACATTTAAAGTAATGTTGTTAAACCAATGTTTATTTTCTAGATTAAGTGATCAGTGTAACATACATCTATCAAACTTAGCTTGGACCAAATACTGTTGCGGATCCCTTTTTTGTTTTAATTTTTCCGAATGTGTTTATGGTGGATCCAGGCTTGGTGGATCTCAGGCTTCATGCACATCAGTTGAAACATGCTGTAATTTCTGGCATTGCAATGACATTCATTAATGTCTCTGAATATGCCTCAAAAACTCTAGATGGTTTGCAGGTAAAAATGAAACAAATGAATTTGGGGTGTTCTTAGAGAAGTCAACATATGTTCTTGTTATCTATGGAACACACTTTATAATAGGCTAATTTATCTCATTATGTTTTGATAAAGCCACTTAAAGTCACATTAGTGCATGAACATAAGCTCTGTAATCTGGAAATAATGAGAAATATTCTGTGAGGCATATGATAAACATCTTGGTATCAGGGTTAAACTTCATTTGTCAGATAGTGAGAAATCAATCTGATGTTTCGCAATTAATGACTTAAGAAAACATGGCAAATTTGTCCCACTTGACTTTCCTCTTATGCAACAATTTCCTTCCTGTTTCAAACTACTTTAATCCGCCTATTAATTTTCATGTGAATGTTTACTTTTGCTTACAAAAAGAATATACACAAAAACCAACTCACAGAGACACAAACTCATCAACCATGAAAGGAGCCAGTCAAATCTGACTTAGCTTTCATCCTTCTCCTATATTCTCTGTTAATACAAACGTTTGATTTTCAATCTGTTGGGGGCGCAGTTATTGTATTCTTACACACCAGTGGCTTGAATCAGAAGCGTTTAGAAAAAGTGAATGAATGAAATACATACTCACAGTCAGTGGAGGGCAGCACTCTGCAGTGCACAGCCTACCAGACCACTATTTGAAGAAGAAACTTGCCAAACCTTGTTGATAACATGCAGTCAATGTAATTTGTAACAAAAACAATATGCAGTTATTTGAAAGAATGTGAAAGAGTGGAATACATTGCAAATATGTAAAGCTCAAACTCATTTTGATAGATGGAAAAATGAGCTGAAACAGTTTGCAAAGTCACACCAATGCATTCAGGAGAAGACTCTCTGCATTACTGGACATTTGTTATTGAATAAGACTCATGCAATGTGTTGTCAAAGGGCTTATTGCCTTGTTACTTGTATTGAAATATGTCAATAAAAGTTTTTTTAAGAAGAAAGAAGGAAAACCACGCAGTAAACGGTCACTACTGCCGGACTGCAGCACAAATGAAGAAAGCTGCAGGCGTTTGAAAAAACTCCGGACTCCAAGTACCACAATGCAATGCGGTTCTTTCAGTGTCACGTGCATAGTTGCCGAGTCCGCTTACTACAAGCGACTTAGGGTTTGTTTTCCTGTAATGTCGCTTGAAAATTTCATCAGCCACGGATAACTGGTTCATGGCAAGAATCGAATTATTTCAACTATTCATTTTTTAGTTACCAATTCAAAACAGCAACAAAAATGTGTCATTCAAACCTATTAAGTTGACTGTCAATTATCAATGTGCTGTTCTTAACCCTCCTGTTGTCTTCAGGTCAATTTGACCTGATTTCAAAAGTAATTTTGTTATAACTTTAGTCTTCTTCTAAAGGAATGATTGAAATTTACATGAATAGTTCCATGCAATGCTATTCACATGTAAAATCAGTTATGATTATTATTGTTAAATTATATAGGTTTAATATAAATTTACAGCATCTTTCTGCCATTAAATAAATTTAAATGATTTAAAAACATTATCCTGCCATCACTTTGACCAACAAATACTTGTCTGTGATAGTACATCAATTTATGCACCTCTGATAATAACCTAAGTGCAAATAACCCCAGCATTTATGCTTTTTACTGCTCATAAGGTCTATAAACAAGGTCTATTATACCATACATTTATGTGAACATATTGGGAACACAAACACACAAAAAATGGAGATTAAAAAATGTAGAGGAAATTTTTTCACCATGTACTGAAGTCAGAACATTAGCAGTGCAGAGTGAATCTGAAGACAATAGGAGGGTTAAAGCTGGTCGCTTGTTTCTATCACGAGATCTGGCAACACGGGTCAGTTGGTTTTCCTGCAAGCGGGAGAGTATCATGTTGATAAGCCAAATTTAACACAGTGGGAGGAAGACCGCCTGTGTCTGTATCCTTGTTTCTATAAGAAAGTCCACAATCCTCACAATGAGAGGAGAAAGAGAAAATCCAAAGAAAACTCGGTAAGAAACACAGGAGACTTTTTTAAGCTTTCCACTGCGGCAGCGAGCTAACAATTAGCTAAACAGAGCACTTCCTAGTTTTTACAGCCTGCTTGTGTTCCGCTTTTAACACATGGTGTTCTAAGCAAAAATAATGTGTTCGCTTCTAAAAGCCAGAGCCTCTCAACAATGTACGCTTCCGAATGAAACAGCCGTGTAATGAAGCGAAACCACAAATTCGCCCATACTGTCTGTTTCAATGTAGCGTGACGTCATCGGCAACAACTGTCTGCTAGTACCTCATTTTACTGCTGCCCAGGAATTGTCAATGTTTATGTTTGGTAACAGTGTTAATAATTATCTCCACTGCTTAAAAATGTTTGCTTGTGGTCAGTGCTGAGTAATTGTGCAAAAATGTTGTAAACGCATCAAGTCAGAGTTTAGCTACACACCCCACACCCCCGACCCAAGCTGTCACTTTAACGTCGCGTGCTGTGATTGGTAACCAACCAAAAGTTGACAAGCAGGTGTGTAACTGGAGAAGGTTTAGGGGTGTTTCAGTGTTAGTCCCGCTACTTGTTCTCTTATTTTTGTTTTTCACCTGAAAATACTCAGTTGCTATGGTGCTGTGTTGTTTTCAAAGCGAAACTGCATCGAAACGCTACATTTCTCCTCTCTCCCTTCTCCTGCAGGACACTTTCAGGTTACTTCTCTCCGGGAATTAAAGGTGGGTCAATGTGACAGGTACTGCACCGATAAGTGTTGATGTCTCGTATAAAAGCGGTGTAATATTGTACTTTAATTTGGGTAACATTTACTCCTCTTGGGTGAATTTTTTTGCCTTCAAAATGAGGCAGATATAAAAAGAAGGATGTGCACATGTGAAGACATTGATAACAATGTTCAATGTGATGTTTGTGAACTGACTGAGTCCTAAGTGTTGAACGTGCATGATTGTTGAGCTCTTATTTTCCGTCTCTCATGAAGTATATAAAGCATTAAAAGTGTTCATGAAAGATGGAAAGAGCATCATGGCATCGTCAAAACCTTCAAATGTGCAATATTTTAATTTTGTTATATTGATAAGATTTTCTGCCATGTCTAGGTATATGCTGTTTACCTGATGTACAAGCTACTCTAAGTCACTCATATTTGCACATCATTTCATCAGATACCCTTCTAATAAAGACATTTTTCACATTTCTTTGAACGTGCCAAGTTGTATTTGACAAAGGTCTTTACTTTTTTCTGCAGCCTTGTCTTGCAAGGCTCATGCAGCCAGGTCCATTTCATTCAATATGCATAGAAAGAAACTATTGTCGAACACCAAACAATTTCTTTGGACCTTTGATAGACATAAATGATCACCCTTTTCTGCAATTGTGGGATACAATAAACAATGATTTCAGCAAGTGGCAAGTTTTGAGTGAGCCAGCAACTTTGTCCAATTCTGCATGTAGAGTTAAAACAGTTGGAAAAAAAATGTCAGCTTACATGAATGATGGTGGTTAGTCAAAGCACAAGTGATGGTGTGCATAATGCAATTCTTTAGGTATTTTAGAGGACCCTAGAGAATAACACAGAATTACTTTTTTATTTTAGTGAAGGATTTTGCACTCCAGCAGCGTTCCCCACACCACATCACCTCCTTTGCCCAGGAGACCCCTATGAAGCCCTCACAAGTCCCTAACCGGCTTCCACATCCAGCACCCAGGACAATGGTGCCATTTCACACACACCACTTCCCAATATCTCCATGCCAGGTAGCTTTTTTTAAAATCCCAAGTAAAAGATTGAGCTCCAATTTGATGTGTGTTGATGCTCAGTCTCTGATACAATTTGATACAGTGATTTTATCTGTACTTTTCTTTTTCAGGAACAAAGGCGCAAACCACCACTTTTAAATGAAAAGTTATCTCCAGGTAAGAATCTGAATATGTAGTTCAATAATAACAGACTGCAGTGTGCTCAACACTTGCAGGACCTCAGTAAAATTCTGAATATTTACACAAAAAATTATTTTTTCTTCATTTTGATGTTTCCCTAGTTGTGGACTTGAACCGCCCTTCTCTGAAGAGGAGGGGGGAGTTTGAGGATGGTGACCACAGTGCTGCAAAACTGCATCGTCAGGGCAAAATCTCTTGCAAAGCACAGATACCAAAATCCCCAGTTGGCAACTTACTGAGCACTTCCCTGGTGCCCCGGACATTACTTGGGCAGTCTCCAGTTTCTGAACAGTCACCTAAATCCACAGATAGCCAACACTGGAAGGGACCAGTATGTGACCAATCAACCCGCTCAGAGCCATCACCCAAGTTCAAACCCACACAGTCACTCTGTGCATCACCGACGCTTGAACTTTGTAAACAGAGACAGCCAGCTATGGGTGCAAAGCAAGTCTACATACAATGCACTCAGAATGAGACTCTGAGGCTATTGGTTCCTAGCCCCCCCAAGCAAGACGAAGAAAGTTTAGAGAAAAGGAGCATGGCAAACAACAGAGGGGAAAAACCAAGAACTTTGTTTTCTTCAGGGATGCCCTTGGACAATACTAGCTCATCTCCTTATCACACTGGTGATCACTGCACCACCTCAGTCCCACCAGTCAAGACCTCAAGCAAAAGTAATCAGGTGGAAAACAGGAAATCAGACAATGTCACTCCCAAACCAGCCTCAAAACCGAATTCAGGTTCTCAGAGTTGTCACAAGGTCAAACAAAGGAGAAGTAGCCTCTCCAAGAGACGTGTTTCAATTGCAGATGACATAGACAGCCTTTTCACCCCTGATCCCATGACCTATGTTGTTTGTTCTACCCATGAGACTTCCAGGTTGAAGACAGATGAGAGGGTAAATAGATCCTCTACCTCAGAGAAAAGTTGTTCATCCAATACTGTTACCAGCTCTTGCATGGCTGTTACAGGATCCTCAAGTGGCAAAAGGCAAAATGTTCCAATAAATTCTTCTCATGCAGTGGGCACAAACATGTCCCCTGTGTCTTCACAACTCTCACAGCCATTTGTAAATTTAAAGCGGGTGAATGTTGAAAACTTCAGACCTCCTCAGTTTAAAGACAAAAACAAAAACCGTCATTCTCCCTCCCCAAGTATGCAACATAAGGAAAGCAGTGTTAAATCTGAGAAACATAAATCTTCCAACACAGTGAGAGCATGCACTTTTGAGACAACCACTTCCGCCTCTGAACCTTCTTCTGCACAGTCCTGTAATGGGCGTCCAGTGATGGGGAGACAGCAGGAGAAGGAAGTGGATCCTTTAGATGAGGAGCTGGACTTTGGCCTGAGCCTGGCATTAGACATGGATCTGGACCAGAGCTCCCAGAGCAGTGAGGACGAGCAGCTGCTCTCTCTTCAGGAGATGATGGAGCTCGCCACTAAACTTCCAGATACACCAGAGAGGGGGGCTTTCTCAGAGCCGGGCACTCCTGGACCACGCTCCTGCAAGCTAAAGCCTGTAAGCTCCACATGGTTTCTTTTTACTGTCTTCTCAGCAAAATTTCTGTGTATGATAAGTTACTTACTGAAGAGAAAAAGCTGTGAAACTAAACTTTAAGTTTTTATCTCTGGATGTTCAATGTTTTCTTCCACAGCAGCAACCACCACAAAACACAAAATCAGGCAACTACAAGAACAGTCTGGATCAGATGTTGAAGGAAATAAACACCACCAAAAAGTATGATAATCCAAATGTGATAAAATTCATGGTATGGAAGTAACAGCAGCTGCAAATGAGGAGGTTAACTTTCTCCACATTCTCCAGATCAAAAGAGACGGAGATGCAGCTTCTCACGTCTTGTAAAGAGGATCTGTTGAGAATAGCTGAGTATGAGGAGGCAGAGGAGAACCGGGACAACGGCATCTCCACTGAGCACCAGTAAGACCTACTGAAAAACTTGAACACGTTGCACTGTTGCATGAGAAATAAGTCACTGAATTGTTGTTGATGCAGATCTGAAAGAACGTTTTCCTGTCATTCCTTTCTCAGGGAGTTCCTCCAGCGTTTCAGGCTAACATCCAGTGCAATCAGAGAGGTGCCTCCAGGAGAGGAGGTGTTCAACCTGGAGAAATTTGGTCAGATATTCAACCATGATACACTGCAGCTCCGAAAGTGTGTGGTCAACCCTGAGGGGGCAGCTCAGAAAACACTGCTTTGGTGAGTTAGTTTTGTTATTATATACATTTACATCTACATAAACCACAAACCAAAGATTCCCTTATAATTTGGAAAATCTTGTCTCAAAATTTCACCTGGACTAGCTTTTCTAATTCAAACCCAGTATAACTCGAGACTCCTTGTCACACATTTATTGAAACACACAGGGCACAGTGAACTCTTCAGATATTTTAGCTCCTGGCCCAGAGCTGTGACCACAATAAACAGAAACGTAAAGTGTACCATGCGTGTTAGTCCTGGTCAGCTCTGTTTGCACAGCTGAAAGAACACAGGTACCAATACTCGACCCACAAAAAGCAGGTCAACTGATGGATTTCTCAACTGATGGTTTGAAACTTGTTGACAGCCCCAATCCTCTGTCAAGTGCCAAAAATTTACTCAGCATTTTTTTGTTTGCCAAACAGAAGCTGTTGAAAAGCTTCAGTGACATTTTATGAGCTTTTTCACAAAAAACATCTGATCTACTCTGCTGTTTGCCATCAAATTTATAAAGAAAAAGTTACCATAACCCCCATGATGGCTAATTCTATTAACCTCACAGTCATGAGACAGATAGATGTGAAGTTTGTTTATAATTTCATCAAGAATGTAACATTGTGAGAATTTGATCATATATACTTAGTTCATTTTTTGTATACTTAACAATGAAATGAACTGGTGAGTTAAGTTTATCTGGCTAAGCTATGTCTTACCTCTTGGATGTGTTTTCTAGATTTTTAACTCTCACTTTCTCTTTCTTCACTTCCGCTTTGCTGCTCTCTTCCAGGTCCAGTCCTGTTCAACTGAAATTGCACTTAAACATTGGCTTGTTTCAGGAAGCCTACAACTGTCGTTCCCCCTGTCCAACTCAAGTTACCCGTTTTCTATTCAAGGTGGGACTAACACACATTGTTTTTTGGCGGGAATGTGCTCTGTCAAACTTTCTAAGCTCTGGCTTTAAACTGGATTACTTTTTTAGATGATGTCGGTCCATAAAGAGAGGATGGTATCTGAAAACATCCTACAGACCCTCTGTGACATAGCCAGCACTGCTGCTTATCAGATAGGTAAGTGCTTTTTCTCACCAAAAGGCTACAAGTGTATCAACACAACTATAGAGATAAGTGAACATGCTTTTTGTTGTGTTTGCTCAGTGAAGAACGGGAGCCAGAAGTTCGAAGTGTGGGTTCCCAGCTTGGCTGATGTGGCACTGGTCCTGGTGAACATGGGAGCGTCATTCGTGACTCTGTTTCCTTATGAGAATCTGCAGCCTCCATTCACAGAGGGCGATTTATTGTAAGTAATATTAATGATCATTACATTGTTTGCTTTTGTAAAGCTTTGTCTGAGTTGATTATATAATGTCTTTTTGATTTAATGCATCCAATTATATGAATGGTTGTGTAGAGAAGACGTCTTTATCAAAGTGGAGAACTCATCCAGCGACGAGAAACAAAGTGCTTTCCCTGAACATAACTGCATAAATGTCCTAAAGGTGAGACAATACAGAAAACAGAAGTCTGATAAGCATACCTTGTCAAACCCTCTCCCTAACAAACATGGAAACAGATAGATTTTAACTTCACAGTTCAGGTCATTTCTTACATTTAATTTCTCCATGTGTTCTGTCTGCAGTATCTGTCTTACTGCATGGGCCTCTGTCCCCGGGCCCTCAGCGACTATGAGCTGCTGTTGCTGCTTACTGTGGTGGCAAAAGTTGGTCTGGACCAACGGCTAATCCTCCTCTCCACCTTGGAAATGTATCCTCTTCTATACAAAACTGTCAACAACTTCAGAGACTGGAATGCGATGGTCAGTTGATACAGGCCTATAGATTTTAATTTTGATATATTTGTTCAAGGCACCTTGTAAATTTGGGTTTGATTGTAGCTTTATCACTTGATTGATTGATTATTTTTTTTCAGCTCCCCAGAATCTGTTTGGCGCTCACTGAACTGACTGATGATCACCACAACATGTGCCTGCTTGTTAAAATGCTGCCTGACAGCACACGTGGGAAGTAAGTCGCTTTATTGGTACAAGGTCTCAGCTCTGCTCTGCTTGACTCCATCCAAACCTCACAATGATTATGTTTCACTTTTCATCCAGGCAACTGCGTAGACACCTGAGCCTGTCCATGATCTCCAAACTGTTGGATGGAAAAAGTACCTACAGTCCCACAGAAAGCGAGATTCAGGTAATAAACATTATTGAACCATGACAAAGTTTCTCTTAGATCCTCTATCATTTTAGTTACAGAAAAGATGTCTAACATCTATCTGAAGTCAGCTATTTCTTCACTTCCTTGCCAGCTATCTGAACTGAGGCGGTTCCTGCCCCGCATGCAACCCTCCACCCTTCTACGAAACATGCAGAGGAGTCAAAGAGATAAAGAGGACACAACAACAATGGACCAACAGGTCTGTTGAATGCCTTAAACTTGTTAAAAATTGTTTTCAATCAATTCTTTCCTCTAAATTGTTTTTTTTTTTCTTTTTTTTTTGCAAAAACTTATGAAGTTGATTGGAATATCTTAAACTGAATCTTGATTTTCAAGTTATCCTGATGAAAGTTTGTTTTTCTTTGTTTTTTTCAGTCGTACTACCTCTGCTATAGCCTGCTGACGTTAACAAATGAAGCTTCAAATCTCCAGTTCTTCCCTCCTTTTCAAAAGGTAGAACCCAAGTTCTTTTACTATAGTTTAAAGCGACCCCTTACCAGCCATTTATCAGTTATTTGATGATGATGATTATGATCGCCACTTTGCAATCTTTTTTTACTCTCAGAAGCAACTTCTGAATCTGTGCTCTGATCTGGAAATGCATGTGAAGTGTGACATCAGAGAGAGTGAGAAATGTCTCTACCGCAGCAAGGTCAGTATGACCCCAATCAGGAGTTCAGGGGTTTGAGTGTAGTGTGTGGATTCTGATGGAGACGTAGCACAAAATATTTCTCCTGCCTAAATGCTTACAATTAAAAATCTCAATTTTTTAATTTTCCTGAAGAAAATGAAGCAAACTAGGGGCACAGTGTTATATTAATCTGCCCTCTCCTCCACCTTCAGGTAAAGGACCTAGTGGCCAGGATCGACACCAAGTGGCAGATGCTCATTCAGAAGACCAAGCCTCTAAATGTACAGTACTGAAACACAGTTTCACATGCTTCTATTTCTTTTATTTGCACCATCCTTCTCTTGAACTTAAAATCAATGATTTTCCCCCTGCAGGGTAAGCTCTATGATTATTGGCAGCCTTTGTCAGCGGATACTTTGTCAAGCAGCCAAGAGGAGCTAGAGGTTATAAATGATGATGACAGACAACAGGATGAAGTGGAGGAAATCAGTGAAACTGAAGAAAACGGCGTTGAAATGATGGCTGAAGACGATTTGGAGGAGAGAGATGATGAGGTGGATGAGTCAAACTGTATGGGGGAGGACGCAGAGAATCTTTTGCATAGCCAAGAGATGCCCGAGCTGGAGAATTAAGCACACATGAAGTCCACAGCTGTGGAGGAGTACATCAAAGTTGTAAGCCACTGGGTATTTTGAATGAGACTAAAGGAAACCCTCGGCATAACCAGACTTCTGCAGATGGTCCAGTGTCATGGACATTTTCTTTGCTTTTGGAACTTTATTAACTTCTGCCTTAATGTCAAGCTAAATTGCACTATTACACGATGTCTTACCTCTGAGTTTGTTCATACCGATATTAACTGTAGTTTAAGAAATTAAGCCATTTTGGAAGAGAACCTAGTTTGTCAAAGGTTTGGATCTCTTCTCTCTGCTGAATGCTGCTCAAGAAATAAAATACATTTTCACTCTTTTTGATAGAAGAAAAAATGTTTGTGTTGTATTTAAACTACATAAGTGTTTGATGTGTGAATTGCTGATTTGTTTTGTTATATTTACTTTTTGTAAGTGTCCCGACTGAATCAGATTCTTTTCAGGGATGCTACACAGTGATTTTTAGTTCCTGCTGTGGTCATTTGTTAAAATGTTATTGCAAATGAATTGGGACTAATCTGTCGTTTTTTTTCCCCTCCCAATACCTGAAACATTAACTTTATATTTGCTGGTTATAATCCGAAAGTGGAAATATTTTCAGCTGTATGAAGAACTAGACAGTGTTTACCTTGTTTCACTTTGGTGCACTTGTTTTGTTGTTTTGTTTGAAGCACTGTCTAAAATATTAGGAGCCACAGCTGATGCTGTTCACTTAATGTTACCCAATGATCGAAATTAATTTGTGCATGAAACGTGTTTGGTGTCATTTTTTCTATTTAAAAACATTAAGGAGGCAGTTGCCCTTGAATATAATATTCTGTTAAGGAAAGTTACTCTTCTAATCCTAATTAAGAATTAGTTTTTTCATTTTTCTGAAATGAAAATGGTTTGATGGTAACTGATGATCCTTCGTTCTAGAGATAAAATGTTACCTACACATAAAGGAGTTTGATTTAGCGCCATGCCAAAATGTCAAATTCCATTCACTTTGTAACTAAATCAAACAGATCTGTGTCCTTGATTTATTTGTGTTATTTGTAAGTTTTTTGCGTGTGTGTATTTCATTAAATTTTTTATTTTGGAGTGTATTTTTTAAAGATTAAAGTTATTTGATAGTTGCCATTGCTGAAGTGCAGGAAATAAACTGTTTACATGAACAATTAGTATTTTTTATCCTTATATAACAATTTGCTAAAACAACACAACTAAAAGAGAAATTATTTGTCGGGGGTTTGACTTTTATTCATTCATTGCATGGAAAACGATATCTTTTGAGACATTTAATTATCAGAGCATCTAGCTTATAACACCAGAAACTTGTATCTGAGATTACTGGAACATGTCTGAAAATCGATTTTATGGAAATGGGATTATACGCATAGAAACTCTCTTCATGTTCTAAACATTTTATTTGTGATCCTTGGCTTACATTATAATTATTGTTGTCATCAGGACAATGCGCAATAATTAACATTTATGTACACACCAGATCAAAGACAATGGTTGTCCCAGGCCAGATGTTAAAATAGGCTTTCCAATAAGACTGGAATAAAGAAATATCATTTAAGATTTAGAAATTATCATTTATTGTAGAGTTATGAAAAAAATTTGAAGCATTTTCTTTTTGAAATCTGGTTGTAGTGAGAATAGCGTATGGCTTAAAATGTAAGGAAGAAAAATCATGAAATATTCTAAATTTCATCTGATAACTCAAAGTGCTGACTTCCTGAAACCAAAACAACTGGGGTGACTGAAGCAACTTAGATTCAACATAACATTTAATCAGGCATCCATGTTACAAGTAGTGATTAGTCCATGAGTTTAAGGGTATGAATGGGAGCACATTTCTATTTCAATAAAGAGTAAGACCAGGCTCAGAAACAGCTTCTGTCCTGAGGCTGCATGTCACACTGTTGAACCCAAGCCATGCTCTGTGGTCTCACACCAACATCACATTCTGATCTGCACTTTTCTAGTTGTCTATGTTTCTATTTAATGTCTTTGTGTTACTAAATATTTGAAATTGCGCTTTCCATTTTTACATGTTTTTTAGTATTTTGCTATACTGTCTTACCGTGTATTTATAGGCTTTAAAAATACAGACGTAGAAGAAGTAGCCAATAAAAGAAGACAAAGAATTCGAGTCCTACTTATTTTTGTCGTTGTGTTTCGGGCACTTAACCTTGTTTTTGTTTGTTTGTTTGTTTGTTTGTTATTTTACCTGACGGAAACAGGCTTCCATACAAATAAGTTCTGCTCGGTTCTGCCTCTGATGGTCAATGCACTCCGCCCCACTTTCACACGGTTGCTAGGCAACGGTAGTCAGGTGACTGTCTGCAGACAGAACATGGCTGACCTGTCAGAAGACCAATGAGGAGAAGGCCAAATTTAGCATAAACGATCTTACTTTTTACGCCGAACTGACCACTGTTTACCGTCGTGGACAGAAATTGACCACAGGCATTCAAGGTAAGTACGACAGCGCTTTAATTGGGATGAAAATGGTTCCTTGTGTTGCTCGTTACAGCTGAAGCTAATGCTCCAGTCGGCTAGCTAAGTGAATGCTAACTAAATGGAAACCAAATAGACCCAGCTTTCTCCAACATTTGAAAGTCTGCTGAATGTTGAAAGCTCTCAAAGGGGAAATAGGATTTGGGCAACTTTGAACGACAGCGACCTTGCTGGCTTCCGCAATTTGGAAACAGCATTAACAAAGCAAAAGTTTACTGTGTCGCAAGTGAATGAGCGACTAATTGATTAAATACAAGCCGACATTAGAAGTAGAGGAATTTATGAACGATGTTTTAGAGATCGCAGGTTTACATCTACACACTCTCATAGAAACCTTCCTTAGCAGTGAATGCGATTGGTATTGCATTTGTAACTTGTTTCTGCTCCACTGACACAGAATCTGACGTCGCAAACAACATGAACACATTACAAAAACACCCGGATTAATGATCAGTGTGCCCAACAGAGACAAAATGTAAACCTTTGAACAGAGATCAGTCCTTTACATCGATTTAGAGAGCTGTAGGCATCGTCCATGGTTTATTTAGACCTGCTGATATCTCTGGTTCTGTGGAGAAATGCCAAAGTCCTGTCACAGTACTTCCTTTATACATCTCATTATTGATCTAAGTAAAGTCAAATAAGATAGATTAAGAAAGAAATCAAGCCATGAGGAATTTTTTTGATTGACACTTTTTTAGACTTGTGCAGTATTTTGATGTAGTCACTCATTTTGGGATATGGCAATGAAGTGGGTATAAATAAAATGTCTTGTATACAGGACGTTCATCAAGTCTCCCTACAATGGAAACAAATATTAGAAAGGAAATTAATGAGATATCTCAACTAGGTAGTTGTCAAAGTTTTTAGTCACATTGCATTTGTGCATTTCAAGTATCTGGTTGATTAAAGAGGTACTGTTCAACAAACCTCTAAAACTGGCTCCTCCTTAAGGAACGGCACATTGTGTGTCATGGTTTGTGGAAATAAAAGTGGATACACAAACTCAGCAAAACTTCAGCTCTAATCATTAAAGCGATCTACCATGAATTTGTGCATGGCACAAGAAAATTATGCAGACAGGGACAGTTTTTGATAAAGGAAGGAGTGGATGATCAAGAACATCTGAGGAAACCATTGACCGCCTTCCATGGTTCTTCTACAGTATTAGTTCTCCTAAATTATTATTTGGATAAACTCCAATATCCACTCCTCATTTTGTAACAATTCCCGTATACTTGTCTGTTCATTTGCTTTTGTAATACATTTTTTAAATTGTAAAGAGACTTCATGGACCCCCTGATTGTCCTTGTCAGTTCATCATCAGATCTCCAACTGTGAGTGTTGGGTTTTTCTTGACTTCATTAGCACTTGGATCACTGCTTGGCCTATTTTTGTTGATCAATAGTCATACAGCTTTTGGTCTTTGGTAAATAGGTGTCTTATTTTTGCTGAATTCGACAAGCTTTTGCATTGAAACACTCTGAGCAGCTTCCCTGTAGTTGAAAAACAGTCCTCTCCTTGAGTTGCAACTGAAGTAATAAGAGTTAGCAATCTCTTTACAGATGAGCGAGTTCCTGGAGGATATAGCGAATGGTCCAAGCAGGAGTAAACAAAAAGATGGTCAAATTTGGGAGAGACCGTGGACTCTTGAGGAGATGCGGCAAAGCAGTGCCAACTGGTCCCTGGCAGCTGACTCAGGGGTGAGCCTGTTCATGAACAAAAACAGAGGCTGTTACAATCAACTTTTCACTTTAAGTTTGATTATTGCAGTTAACTCTGCTTTGCTGGAAAAAATGAACTGTACAACTGAAGCTGTGTTTCATGTTTTCTTCTTCACAGCTCTTTTTGTTCCTCCAAGACTTCTCCCAGAGAATGCTGTCAAAGACCCATGAGATAGAGAAGCAGATGGACAGTCTGATCCGTGACACCAAGGCGACAGACAGCTGCTTGCACTCTGTGTTCAACGACTTTCTTATGCTTTCCAATACCCAGTTTATAGAAAATGTAATGTCTGAAACCTCAACTATTTTTTCTTCTGCTTCATTTTCCACTGCAATATTTTGTCTACTTATTTGTTCACTTAAGTGTTTCAAGGTTTTCTTTGGCAAACTAAGCATGATTTAATCTGTTATGTGTCACTGTCTCCTCCCATTTTGTCCCGTCTCAGAGAGTGTATGACGAAGAGGTAGAAGAGACTGTTTCCAAGACTGAAGCTTTTGAAAAGCAACCTGAGCAGGTATCCAAAGAATTCATCCATCCTTCCTACTTGAGGCATTTTGTCTTGCTGACAACTCTGGACGACCATTTTATTTTTGTATTATATATTATCTGTAATGATTTTCAAGGCTTTTTAGAGTTATTGGGAAGCCTTACTTGAAAGTAATTTATGTTTTTACTTTGAAGGAGAAGACTCGGGAGCAGAAAGAGGCAGAGTTGATCCCAAAGATGCATGAAGCTGTAAACTATGGTTTAAGTGTGTTGGAGTCAGCCTTTGAGCATCTGGACATCAAAGCAGGAAACTCTGACTCAGAGGATGATGATCTCACTGACAGAGTGGAGGCTATCCTAGAGCCCAAGGTTTGCTTGTAATCTTTAATTCAGGACAACCAAAATAACGGTATCTATGCATAGTATTGCAACGGTATCTGTAGTATTGCACTTCAGCCTGTGTTTTTTGTCTCTTTAGGATCTTTATGTAGACAGGCCACTTCCATATCTCATTGGTTCTCAAGCCTTTATGGAACAGGAGGACGTTGGCCTTGGTGACCTCTCCAGTGATGGTAAGATACTTGTCTCAGCTTCTACATGCACTTATTCATTAAAGTGTTGTTTTTTTCTCCTCATGTGTGCATGTGATTATCATTCCAGAGATGTCAGTTGACAGCGACAGAGACAGTGTAATTGAAAGCGATGACGGCAAAGAGGAAGACGTAAGAACCCTTTTCCTCTACTCTCTATGCATGCTGGTCAGGAAAATCAATGCTTAATTGTTCCCATGTATCAACAGCAATCTGATGATGACTTTATTCAAGAGGAGGACGAAGATCACAACAATCTCAAGAAAGTAAGCTGTCTGCATGCCCACCAACTAGAAAAAATGTGGAAAATGAACTGCTTTATCATTCTGTAATTTGCTCCCTCACTTGCTTAGAAGTCATCAATGATGAGTTATGATGATGATGATGACGAAGGGGAGGACGAGGATTCAGACATATTTGGAGAATCTGACAGAGATGATGAAGAGGACTCAAAGGTAAAACAGCTTTGGAGTAGTTCAGAGGTAAAACACCAAAGATTTTGCTACCTCAGGGTAATTTCATGTGTATTTTGCTGTTTTTATGTCACACTCAGAACACTGGTCCCTCATCTTTTGCTGACGAGCTGGCTGCCCGAATCAAAGGTGAACCGATCAAAAAGCCAGAGGGAGATCGAGCATGTAAGTCACTGCTGTTATCAAGCCATCAGAAGCATATCATCTTTCTCCTCATTGACATTTCATGTTTTGCACTTTCACCTGTCAAATTATGGAGACGGCGGGAAGGTTTATATTTGTAATTGAATCCTAAGCATCATCTTTGCATGTGCATGCTCATGGGTTTTGTGTTTCTTGAAAGCAATTACATCTAAGAAGAAGACTAAAGGCAAAAAGGAAACAAAGCCTGTAAAGCCTCAGGGTAGGACTTTCATCCATCATCAAATACCAACATTCAAGCATTCTTTGTGTTTACTATTGGATGAGTCAGCCCCATAGACGGCTTATTGTTTGCTTTCCACTGCTCAATACTTTTTATGTGCTCTTAAACAACAGCTGAAGAGGACAGTGATGACATATTTAAGCCACCAAAGATGGATGAAGACGATCTGTCCCCATTTGGAGGGAAAAGCGGACTCTTCAGTGGAGGGAAAGGCTTGTTTGACGATGATGATGAGGTATATTCAATGAAATGATTGTCAGATGAATTTTTTCTTTTATTCAGTGCTGAGTTACATACAATCTGAGTCACGACTTTTATTTGATTGGTGCTGTATGTGTTCTGTTATCAGGGTGATCTTTTCTCTGAGGCTCCTAAACCTCCTATAGCTGAAGAGAAAAAAGCTTTGAATGAAGGCTTGAAAACCTCAATTCAAGCTCCAGGTGAGTCAGACTTTAAAGCAATGAGAAAGAATTATTCATATCCAGACAATTTAGAATTAGTGAGAGAAAAACTTGACCGAGATATTGACTTTCTTTCCGTCTCAGAATCTGACAAACCTGTAAAGAAGATCCCAGCTGGTGCTGTTTCAATATTTCCAGGTAAAAAGCGTCATTTGCATTTCAGCTCATAAAACTTACCTGTCTTCTTCATCATGTGTAACCAAACCAAATCTATCTCTAGGTGCCAACCTGTTCACTTCAGAGAATGACTCTGATCCAGTTGTGAACCAGGAGAATGGTACTGCCCCCAAACATGTAGCTACAGCAACCAGTGCTGGTGGAGGAGGAGGTGGGCTATTTGATGATGAGGAGGATGAGGATGATGACTTTTTCAGTGGTAAAAGCCTAAAGAAACCACAGCCTGGTAAGAATCTAAGAACAGGAAGTTAACTTTTGCCACAGCCTAAGTTCCTCAGCTGATTGTTTTTCCTTCGTTTTCCTTCGTTCTCCAGCCATGCAGGAGAAATCCAAACCCAAGAAAGCGATTGACCTGTTTGATGAGGATGATGAGGATGGAGACATATTTAGTGAGAAGACCAGTGTGCCTGCTCCAGCTCAGAACAAGAAGGAAGTGGTGGTGGAGGAGCATGTTAAACATCCTGAGAAAAAGGTACAGACTGACTTTAAAGTGACTTTTTTCAAGGCTGTTAGATGAAGTGTATTTTGTGGGGGGTTGAGGATGATTTTATGTTTTTTTTAATTATGTTTTATCTAGCTTCCAGCCGGGGCTATTTCTATGTTTGGTCCTGGGACCAAGAACTTGCTCATTGAGGGCCTAAAAAAACGGCAGCAGTCAACCAGCGAGGAATCTGAGAAATCTGAAGAGGTCTGAAAAGAGCATTGTCTAACAACACATTCGCTCGAAATCACATTTGGTGTGTTTTCACAAGATAAATGTCAGACTTTTCACTGGAACAGGAGTCTGTTAAACCTCAATAACCACCCTTTGCATAGGAGACTTCCTTTTAATTTCCATCTAACAGCACATTCTAGTTTAGTTTCTATAGTCTTAACTCTTACACTGACTCAGAAGCCTTTTTTAAGCCATGCACATCTCTTAACACTAACTGACCCAGCTGCAGACAGTATGTTAATGTTTTCTTGGACACCGTGTTCTGGAGCAGTTTGAGAAAATGCCAAATTCGATTTAGTATTGAATGAGCTGCTGGCCATTACGTCTGGGGATATATTTCAGTTCTTTTTGCTCAGTTTCAGAATGCTCGCTCAAAATTTAACCTCAGTAATTCAACGGTCAACAGTGAATTTCCACCTACATTTTGTGCATTTCAGAACGGCACTGCCCCAGATGTTGTGAAGGCTGTTGTCAAGACCACTCCGAAACCACAGAGCAGAGGCCTTTTCTCTGATGATGAAGACACACCAGTAAGTCTCTCAATCTCTTCTACAAAAACATGAGAAATGGAGCATCAAGCACTTTTAACTAACCTGACTTTGTGTGTTCACTCTGTAGCCTTTTCCAACCCTCCCCAAGAGCCAGTCCAAGCCGGAACCTACAAGCAAGAGCAAAACCAGCAAGGCTCCTTTGTCATTATTTGATGATGAGGAGGATGAGGTAAAACTGTTTTTCAAATTTGTGTTTTTGGACCATCTTAGCAAACTGATGCTCCTTCAAATTTATTGAAAGAACTGTCCAAAAATCTACTTCTTTGCCTTGCAGGATCTTTTTGCATCTGCTGCAAAATCTAAACCAAAAGTGAATCAAGCTGCCACACCTCAGCCCAGTAAGGCTGTGTCCAGCGCCCTCTTCAGTGATGATGAGGTATGATGTAAATAGATAATTTCACTTCTCTCTGAATGCAATATCAAAGGTAAAGATCAGAATGATCTGAGAAATTTTTTGTTTTGCATTTTTAAATGACAGGACCAGTGGATAACTTCTAAAAGTAGTCCAGAGAAGCCAGAAGTCAAGGCAGGAGGGATGAAACCCAGTGCCAGTGCTCCCTCTAGTCTCCCCAGTGCCAAAATGTCTCACAAAAGTAGCCTCTTTGACGACGACGATGATGACCTGTTTGCACCGACAAAAGAGCCAAGGTTTATCTTTTTACTACAGTAACTTCCAGTATACTCCAAAGAGCCATGTGTTTTCCCAATCAGCCCTGAATTTTCATCCATTTTCTTCCCATTTTCCTCATCATACAGTCAGAAGAAGCCTCAGAGAGTGGCTCTCTTGTTTGAAGATGAGGGTGATGAAGACAGAGGATCTCTCTTTGACATCAAACCAGCAGTCAACACAAACTCTGCAGCCACAGCTTCTAAAGTAAGCACGCCAACTTATTTATTGCTGTTTCAAAGAGTATATCGAAAACAATGTTGTTTTGAAGCTTTCTGCTACGAGGCCTTAAAAGTTTCTTTAAGATGCTTGAAATAAACAAGAAAAAGAAGGAGGAAGGGATTTCTTAAAGTTTGTCACACACCAATTGTATGTAAAATTAGATTCAGTTAATTTACTGCATCATTTAATTTGCGTAAGTGGACTTAGATGTAATTATTTTACCACCTTTTTTTTAGACATCTAATGTGGTCCCTCAGTCATCCTCTGTGAAAGAGAAACCAGAGGAGGTTGCGGTGCCCAGGACAGACGATAAAACGTCAGAGCAGGAGAAATCAGCATCAAAGACCCCTGAACTGCCTCCGTCATCTTCACCTTCACCGCAGAGCAGTGAGAGTAAAAAGAAACCTGCTGGAGCGGTCAGTATTTTTGGCGGAATTGACATATTTGCAAGCAAGCAGACAAAGAGTCCCCTGGATGAAAGTGACCAGGATGACAACGTCCACACTAAGGAAAGCCTAACAATAATAGCCGAGAAAGACGAGAAGAAAGAAGAGAAAGTAAAAACTACCACAGTCAGTCTGTTTGATGATGAGGAGGAAGATGATTCAGACTGGAATGACCCAATATTTGCACCCAGTAAACCCACAGAAAAAAATACTCTTAAGGTTGGTATGCGTCACAGGTAGTCCATGAATAGTGATGAACTGACTTAGCTACATCAGCACACTGTTCGTTCCACTGTTCATGCTCTAAATGTGAATATTTTCTCCCCAGCCTACAGAAGAAAGAGCACAAACAAAGAGCACAGGTGTGTTTCAGGACGAGGAGCTGCTGTTCAGTCAGACGCAGCAGAAGGACAATGACCCCGATGTGGATCTCTTTGCTCCCTCAGGGAAATCAGCAGTCAGTTTATCGGACTTTTATCTGCTTCTTTTCTCTCTGCATTTAATGAGTTTAACTGGGCTGCTTACTGTGTCTAAATGCATATGTGAGACACATGACTGTTTTTCTCTTTAGAGCTCCAAGCACAGCTCTGTGAAGCCTGCAGCACAGAGTCTTTTTGCAGATGATGAAGAGGATGACCTCTTTGGCGCCATCAAGCCAAAAGCTCCACCTCCGGTAGACACTGAGTGAATGAAAGTTGAGCAGGATTCATGAATAACCCAGTCTAGGGTAAAAGATAAGAGGGCTAACTTTTATCCCTCTCTTTGTTTTTCTGTTTTCTCTCTAAATCCAGAAAGTGGCTGAGAAACCCAGTAAACCTGTTGATAAAGCACCACTAGCAAGTCCAGAATCTGTAGCAGAGATCAAGGTAAGGTCATGTAAGACTTATTGTAACTCAAGTACAAACATGCACTTTTGTTTTTGGATTTTTTGCAACACAGGCACACACACCTGTGGGGCCATGCTTATATGTTTTGTGATACACACTTTTTAGAAAGACTTTCTAAAGAAACTTGTTTTTTTATTTGTTAAAACAAAAGTAATGCATTTATGTTTTAAAAGTTTTGAACCTGCTGTAATCTGACCACACAGAAACCTGCACCAAGTGTTGTAAAACCTAAAGACTCCTCATCAAGGATTGGGAAACTTCAAGTAATAAATATTTTTCTTTGGAGTTATCAACTTTCACTTCAGATTCCTCCTGGGAAAGATGCTTCTATTTCCTCTTAAACAGTTCCTTCACTCTGGGCTTTTTCATATTTCAGCCTGAATGCTTGGCTTGGTTCAGCCGCATGATTTCCAAAATGAGGATTGTGGATGCTTTGATTTATTTTTGTACTTTGAGAACTGGCTCACTTCATCTCAGTTTCAAAAGAAATAACTGCATCTTGCTTGCACCTCATTTCCATCTACAGCCTTTATTTTCCTCTGGATGATCTCCTGCTCTCAGAACAACAGCTGAAAGTGTGCAGTTTCAAGACTTTCAGATTTAAAAATGCAAAAATTTGAAATGCTGAACAGTTAGAATCCCTAGTTTCTTTCACTCGCTGGTGTCCTTAATCTCTTTTTCAGGCCAATCTAAAGATCAACCCCGCTGCTTTGCTGCCAGGAGCTGCCCCCTCTTTCCCGGGGACTGCGGGTGTTTCCCCTGGCTTCGGCCCCAGTTCCTCCTCTGGGGTGTCCAGCTCTAGCCTGAGCCCCAGCCCTGTCACAACTCCTTTAGGTGCCCAGGCAGCCAGTGAAGGGGCTGTGAGTTTTGACACTCCGGTCCAAGTCACAACCCTTCAGAGCGCACACAAGGTGGGTTTGGGCTCTTGAAATATGTTTTTTGACCACAAGTATATTTTACTGTAAACATAACCTTGATTGGCCTCATGTTGTCCTAACAAAGAACTCACTTAACATAAATCTACAGCTGTCCATTTGTTGATTCTGTCTAGAAACAGCATAAGTTAGCACTGTTCACCTGTTGACCATTTACTCTGCATAACTTTTAATGGTTTTGCTAATGCAATTTTACCAGAAGTGCCTCCTTCTTTTGAATAATGTACCATGTTCAGGCATTCTGTAGTGCTTGAATCATCTCACTAAAGTTTTACAAAACACTGAGGACTCATTGATTACAAATACTTTTAGCTCTTTGTATAGCACCAACTATTGTGGGGGTTGTCTGATTCATCGTTTGTAAATCAAATCTTGTGTCCTGCAGAGTCGTGCCAAAGGTTCTGCACAGCGGAGACCGCAGTCAAGAGCAGCGAGGCAACAAGCAGCTCATAGACCTGTATTGGATGAAGAACAGAGTGGGAGTGAAAATGTTCCTGACCCAAACCCCAGTCTGTCAGGTTTAGTCTTGCCTCCACCTGAGAAATCCAGCCAGGTCACTGCAGGCCTGGTGTTACCTAACTCAGCGGCACCTGCAGCCTCACCCGCCTCCTCAAACTCTCAATCTTCTCTTCCTGATCCCTCCCCGAGACCTTCTGCACTCACACTGCCAGTATCAAAGGACGAAAAGAAAGACTCAAGTAAAGACAGCAATAGTACGAAGGTGCTGCCTCCTTCTGATGAGGATGACCTTTTTGGCTCTGACAGTCTGTTCAGTGTGACAAACACATCTGTCTCCAGACAGACGGCCAAGACCCCAGCACCTCCAGCCACCAATGACGTAGGTCTGAAGAAAGACAAGGACAAAAACACTCTCCCATCCATTTTTGATGACAACAATGATGACCTTTTCCAAAACATCAGGCCTAAGTCTTCAACAAAGAAGGCCAAGGCCTCGCCATTTTTGGAGGATGATGATGATGATGAGGACATCTTTGGGGTGAGCAACAGTTCCACTCCCACATCAACAAATAGTAAAGACATGAAGAACAGCAGCAGTCTTTCAAAACAGGACATCTTTCAGGTACTTTTTTCTTTCATGTTGATGATTGAACTATCAGGGTGCTCAGTGCTTTATTTCACCTCTGAATTATTGGAATTTTTTATCTCCTCCAGGATGAAGTAACCATCGTGCCTAAAGTTGATAAAAAGCACAAAGAGAAGACCATTGATGCCAGCTTGTTTGATGACAACATTGACATTTTCGCTGACCTGACTGACTCTTTAAAGTCGAAGCAGAAGTCCAAGACAAAGGGAGAGACCAAGTCGATATTTGACGATGACATGGGTAAGCAGCAATAGAAAGCATGCCGACATTTGCTTTAGAACTAATAGCATCAAAAAGATCCAAATGAAAGTTTGAATTTAATTTGAAATAAGATGAGAGGATAAACAAATAAGCTTAAAAAAAATAAAACCAGTTGAAAGAAATGACAGTGAAAAACTCAGGTGTACCATAAACAGGGCTTCATGTTAGGTTGGTTGTAGTCTTTAGCATAAAGGTGGACATTTTACATGTAGGTTTATACACTCAGCCCCAGGATTGAGTCTTTAACCACAGATTGATCTTTTCTTGGTTAACCACTTATTTTGTCTGCCTCCCTCTTCTCATCATAGATGACATCTTCTCTCCAAGTACAGTAAAAACAGTCACAAAAGCCCCCAGCAAATCAAAGAAGACACCCCCATCTCAGGAGAGCACCACAGCAGCTGATCCAAGCAACATCTTTGATGATCCACTAAATGCTCTTGGTGGGAACTGATTGTCTGAGTAGCCAAATTTGTACAATTGTGAATTTAATCTTTTGTCATTTGGTGGCTGAAAGATAGGAGATCGAATACACTGTTGATAGAGTATTTATTCATATGAATTCATATAAATGCTATTGCATATTTTTTGCAGCTTAAGTCTCGAATGAAAATAATTCAAGTCATCTCCTGATAGCACTTCCAAAATCAGATCATTCTATGTAACAGTTATGTGTATTGTTAATCTTTATTATACATGATAGCACTTTATAAGCATATCATATGCTTAGCCTCAAAGCCTGCAGAAATTAACAGTAAATTGTTGTTTATTTTGAAAATGTTTGTTTGGCTTTTCCATGTTGAGATTCCATTTCTTTGAGTTTGTGCCATATCATGTTTATGAGAAATCAATGTGTTTACCTAATGTCTTAGGCATTCTGATGATGTTTTTATTAATAGAAAGTTCATCAATTTCTTAACTATGGCTGTGATAAAAAAGGAAATTCATTTTTAATAACTAAAAAGAAACATATTTTATGCTATCGGGCGTGTGTGATTATTTTCGGTGCTCTTATTTTGTGTGGACTGGAAAAATGGTCTCACAATAGAAGGTTCTACATTTCTCTCTTTTTTGCATTTCAGACTTGTATTACGGAGTCACATATAAACTTTGGGAATTTCTAAAAGCAGTTAAAATATCAAGGCAGGTGGCATGGCACTTGAAAACACATTCAGTAATGTACTGTTACATAAACATAAGGAGTAAGTTGTTCCATTATATTAACTCATACACCACGATCTCCTACAACATTGTAAACTGTTTATTGTATTTTTTAACCTTGAGATTTTTATAGAACAACGAGGGAAATTTTGATAGTGATTGGAAATGTTAACTACTTTTTATAACCCACAAACCTTCCAAAGGTATAGAGGGTTTTAAAAAATTCTCATTGTGTTCCTGCTGCTGGCTGCAGAATCTTAAAAATCTTAAGCACTTCATTGTACCCCTTTAAAGGTCCCTACTGGAGGGTTAAGCACTTAAGAAGCAATAGGGAATTAGGGACATGTTGCTGTGCTGAATATTTCTAACTGGTCAGTTCTTTGCGGTTGTAGAGCAGAAAATAGTCCCACCATCTGATGCTGCAATCATACTGTTCTTAAATATTAACTACACTGGGGGAGTTTTGGTTTTCAGGTTCATCAAAATGAAATTGGAGAGTAACTTGGTTAAAATACTGAAAATAAGCTGCTTATGCTGAATTGTTGGTAATGTATGTTGGTTGGGAGTAGTGGTTGGCAGATTGATTCAAAATATTGATGTGAGTTAATTTACTCTGTATCGGATTGATGCAAAATGTTGCTGTATCGAACACTACTAGTTAGGAGAGAGCAATATGCAGGTCAAAATGCAGAAAAAGTAGTACACGAACTTGTAAGTACCTTGTGATGAGCTCCCAGAACTTTCAAGTCACAGACAGTACTTTTTTATATGTATAATTTAATTGAAACTTTTACATTATAAATAGAGCAAGAGGCAGGCAGAGAAAAACAAACAAGCAAATGTAAAATGAATGTGAAAATCTTGCATTGATCGAGCAAGAACAGGCAGTACTTTTGATTCAAGGAACTTTATCGTCATGCCAGTTCACATTTGCATGTCAGTGGTCTGAAATTAGTACTCAAGTCCAAAATGATAGAAAAAGAAAAAACTAAGAATAGAAAGAGTAACTGAAATCAAACATTAAGTAAAGTATCAAGTAAAATGATATACAATAAATAGACATAGAAAATCAGAAAAGCCTAAATTAATTATAACTACACCGTAGCACCGTAGGACAGTATGGCAAATAGTTAAAAAAAAAGAAGAATAAAAATAACATAAAGACACGTAGAATAGAAAGAGCGATTTAAGTTAACGTTAAGTAAAATTTTCACATTAAATTGAAACGTAGAAAATTGGAAAATCCGAAGTTACTCTCGATTTTCAACGCTAAATTCTTGTGAGACTACAGAGCATTGAGTTCAACAGATATGAAGTTTTATCTGTAAAGATGTGAAAGTGACAGACCACAGGCGGCTGATCGTTGGTTCTCGTTGTCCCGCCCACCTGACCATCCCTGCTGCTCATTGGTTCGGATATCTGTCCATCAAGTAATTCACAAAGGTGTTGTTCGACCGCCTTTGACAGGTACAAGGATGTCTCCAACAAGGGCACCGCGGCCACCACCAATGGTGGACCGTTTTAACCCTTCCATGGGTAATTTTAGGGTTTAAAGTGATGAAATGCTGCTTTTTGTATGCTCACCATTACCCGCGACAGCTTCATCCGACGGGAACAGACTGAACCCCATAAATGTAGCTTAGCAGTCTGCTAGCCATTCACCCGAGAAAGGAAGGCATTGTTTGAGTTGTGGGCTAACATGGCAACCAAAGCTAATGTTAGCAAGGTAGGCTAGACCAGCTTCACGACCGTGTTACTGCAGCAGATACTGGTGAGTAATCTCTAAAGATAACATACTGGCTTCATATAACGGGTTTTAGCTGCATTGCTTACGAAATGAGAAGCTCTTAAACGCGAGTGTTATCTCTCCATGCTAAGGTTAGCTTGGTTTTATCACTGTTCATCACTGTTGTCAGGCAGCTAGCTGTAGTCAGCCTGTTAGTCCCTTTAGTCCTCTTTTGTGGCTTCTCCTGTTTGTAAATGCCTTAAACACTATTTCACTTGAGTTTAAGATGTGTATATTTATACAGTGCTGCCTTTTGATTTCCTGTTCAACCTCATTATTTGCACCATGACGGGTTATAACACCTCCAGAGGCCTTGAATGAATAAAATATATCCGGCCGACCACTTGAGAGTCAACATCAGTTTTCATCTCAAATACGTTATATCTTTTTTTGCGTTATGGTATTTTAACTTGGTCAGATCCAGTGCAGTGAGTTCAATTTAGAGGACCAAGCTGATGTTAGTGTCCGACCTTGCAGCTTATGCAGAAGTGTGTGCCCAGAAATGCATAGCAACAATATAATGATAGAAAAAGCATAACCCATGTGAATCTCCCTTTTCCAAAAGATTTCCAAGTAATACTTCTCATCAGAACTCATAGTGTCTGTGGTCCAACCAATCAGTTACAAATCATTTTTTTATGTTTTCTAAAGTGCCTGGGGATGACTCTGTTATCAGTCACAACCTTTATTGTCTCAAGATAATGAGATGCATATCTTTGCTTTTTATTATAATGGCTACACAAGCATTGTTATCCCAGAGAGTAAATAATGTTTAGTTCTATGTCTGATTAGATTCTGTGAGCTTTTTGTTCTTATTGTTGGGATGAATGAATGATAGTCAAACTACATGTTTGATTTGGAAAGATAAAAATGCACCTATCAGCACTTAGAGAAATGCCAAAGTAGGAGATTACAGCAGTACAATTTATCCCCTCTGGCTATGCACATACAATAGCAAAATTAAATTGAGGAACACCATTAGCTTCAAATTGTCAAACAGAAACACACAGACAAAGTAAGACATCTGTCTCACACACTCGAAAACATTCACACTACAAAACCTTCAATAGTCTTTCATATATGAACAAAATGTTTTTTCTCATCTCTTCTCATTTAATGAGTAACTTTTTCTGTTTGTTTAAAATATAACTTTTCTTTTTATCTGTTAATCCTCCATCACTAGCAGTTTGACTCTGATGTAATCCTTCCAATTAAGCATATTCAATTGTTGCGAGCCAAGTGACATAAGAGGTGAGCAGTCAAAAGCTGTTGTAAGGCATAGGACACCTCATACCTGTGATGAGCTTATGTAATGTACCTGATCTTTCTTGAGCCAGAGCTTAACATGCTGCACTGAATGTTTAATAAAGGCTTATGCATGACTGCTGTACCAAATACATGCTTTTCAAAACAATATTATCTCAATTTAAAGAAAATGCAGCGTGGTCTTAGTCTCACAGATAACTTTGGATACAAGTACTTTGGATATTTAACTTTGTAGTGTGTGTGTTGACCAAAAACTACCAGGGAGGTGTATGCTTTAACTAAGTGTTATGTAACTGGTTATGTGCATAGCCCCCGGTCTCTCATTTCGTGTACCCCACTATACATAATTAGATTTCCCCTCTTAAAAAAAGACGTTCATGTCTGCCTCTCAGGACAACCAATAGAGTCAAGTTAACCCTGTGCTTATTACAAAAGTGCATTCAGGATGTGACTGTAAACAAATTTTCTACCCAGACAAGGCTCTAGGATCGGATTTCAGTGTTAAGTCAGTAGGAAAAAGCTGGTTTAGGAGCATGAAAGGACTCTGATACGTCGTTAAAATCACGCACTGCTTTTGTTTCTGTTTACAGCTCATGTGGGGATCCTGCATAATGTGTGACGGCCGTGAAGCCAGTGAGCAGTGCCTGTCCCTCTTTCCCTCATTGTGGACTGGCCCGCCGGTCTAACCATCTTCCTTAAGTCTCTCTCCTGAGCTGGAAACATGACAGACAGGAAGGAGCCTCCCTTTTTCAATGACGACAGCGTGGGGGCATTTCAGTATAAGCTCCCTTTCTATGACACTATGGAGCTCTTCATAGAGACCTTGACAGGGACCTGTTTTGAGCTGCGTGTGCTGCCTTTTGAGGCTGTCATTTCGGTCAAGGCGAAGATCCAGAGGCTGGAAGGTACATGTCACTGAGTTTTGTTTTCCTTGATTTACCCAGCTGTCAAGAAGAAGGTCTTATACAGGTGGAGATAAAGGGCTACATACATCCATCACTGTGAGGCCTGTTATTCGTTTGATCACTAAACTTGGTTCATTTAGTCTCCTGAATTGTGCTGCTCTTTGCAGTCATTTATTAAAAACCTTGTTTACTTCTACAATAGTTTTGTTGATCTGGATCAGAGCTCATTAACAGGTTTCACAAAGATGAAAAGAAAAAGATGTCAACATACCAGTAACACTATTGCTTACTACAATAAGATCTGCCTTAACTATACATCCTGACCGATGAGGAGTAGGGGGAGTAGATGCTGGTTTTTTGTTTGAAGGCCACATTTCATGTATTGGTATACGTTCAGTTATCACCCTGTTACGGTTTGTTCTGATTAAAAATTCACAGTTAAAGCAGCACAGGCTGGGAAAGCAGTGTGCTCTGCAGAAGTGGGTGTTTAATAGATGTCAGTGAATCATAACACCAAACCTCCTTTCAAGCCATGTGTTGATGTTAATACAAAGATTAGGCTGTTTAATTACCTTGTAAATTCTGTAGACTAGAGTTTTAACTTAAAATAAATTAATTTGAACCCACCTGTTGCTTGATAACCGAGGAGGGGAAAACAAATTCTAATTTCTGTGGTGCTCAGTGAAGGATTGTACACAAGCTAGTATTGCGGTGATTTTTATTTGATGACCAACAGATTGTTATCATTTCATTTTAATGTTTTCCTTAGCCTAGACTTTGGCTCCCCTCTTAAGGTTGCAGTTTTGTGAACAAGATAGGCTTTATTTTTTATTTTCTATTTCTACAAAAAAGGCAAGACGCTGAAGGGGGACAAACTCTATGAGCCACTGTACGTTTGCTCAGCCTGTATGTGTGCGCTCCAGCTGTCTCTCTGGCTTTTAAGTGCAGGCTGGAGAGGCGGTTTAAGATTTAATAAATATCTCTGTAATATTATTTTGTGGCAGACAAAAACTTAAATGATGGAACCTCTGTACAGGTCACATAATAAAAAAGTTGGACCTGATGTGAGAAGAATCACTTGCAGGAAATAATACCGATCAACAGCAATAGTTTCCACAATGAAGACTCTTTGCAAATGCAAATGAAGTGCATAGACACAGAAGGAGGCAGAACCAATTGGGTGTGAGTCTATTATCATCAGTTCAGGGAGAATTCAGCTTAACAGAGGGACCAGTAAACTTTAATAATATTGCAATATCACAGGAAAATAATATTGCAATATCATTTTTCCTTATATTGTTTAGCCCTACTCATGAGAGCCTTTCAATTCACTTTGCTGCTATCCCCTCAAGCAGTCCAGTTATTTTGAACTCATTGAAGTCATATGGAATACAATATCGACTAATTGTTGTCAAACGTTTTTAGCCTTAAGGTGAGCTTTAAAAAATTGTGGTGTTCCCACTGTAGCATCATGTTTCTCTTCAACTATTTAAGCTGCCATTGTGATGTTCTGCTTTTCAACACTTCCTTAGTTGCGTCTCTAGGGGGCAGACATGAATCACCTCAGTGCTCTATGGCTGCCTCTGTTGTCAACCTCCTTATCTTACCTGTCTGTCAGATTTATGAACCTAGACTACAAAATATACATTTTGTTTTTATCTCAACTTTTTGTTTCTCTTTACCTACCTCTCCCTCCCTCACCTCTTCTGTCTTCAAAGGTATCCCTGTTGCCCAGCAACATCTCATCTGGAACAATCTGGAGTTGGATGATGAACATTGTCTACACGACTATGGGTATGTATTTTCATACTTAAGAAGTACTGACAGCACAGCAAATCAAACAGACGAGTTAGATCAATTGCCATATGTCTGAGAAAAGCATGTGTCTAATTAGCATCAACTGTCTGTGCACTTAATGAGTCTTTTGCTGCCATGCTGGTCTTCTTTTATTCATTTCAACATGTTATACTTGAGCTCAAGAATCAGCAACACTTGGCGCCAGTCACGCTGTAAGCTTGTTTGGTGAGGGGGCCTGTGATGCACTTTTTTAGCAGGCAGTAAACACATCATGAGCTGTTAATGTGGGTTTGAACACACATATTTTCCTGGGGTTAGAATATTAAATAAGAGCTGAATAGTGCCCTCAAAAATTTGTCATTCTTTGGGTTGATGTCTTAACGGTCTGTGGCGTAACCTCACAGGATAACCATGGTTAGGCTGAGGCCAGGTGATTCTGTGGTTGCCTAGCAACAAAAGAAAAATGCAGCAAGTTGCTCTGTTTCAAATCATAGGCTCCAACAAAACAAGCAGTCTGGCATGCTTATGATTTCGCAGCCTGCGCTGTGCTCTCTTCCTGAGCCGGGCCATACGGCTCATATTAAGAGAGCTCACCATGCACTTCTTGTCAGTTTAGGAGACGCAGGCCTCAGCCTCCAGTTCTCCACTGGCTGCAGATTGTGGCATTGTTATGAATGCTTGTCATTTAATTTTCCACATGAACAGCCCCCGGTGCAATCCTTCCCGCCTATCATACTGCAGCATGCTTTGAAGTTGGAGAAGCAAAAGAGGAGGAGTGAGCAATGCAACATCTGTTCATATGAAACAACTATTTAAATGGGATTCCTGGTAGTTCACTTTGGTTCATCTGGAAATCATCCTGAACCTCAAGTGGTGTTTACTTCAGATCACAGCATTAGAAGTCAAGCTGTTCACCCAAAATGCAAATATAACAACTACTGTAAAAGTTGCATTTATTTTGGAATCTGTTGTTGTAATGTCGGTCTGTTCTTCTGTGTTGATCAACTCTGGGGATTTTTCTTTGCAGCATTGCAGAGGGCTGCACTTTGAAACTGATCTTAGCCATGAGGGCAGGCCCAATCAACACCAGGAGAGGTATGGAAAAGACAAAAGAACTGCACATACACAATAATAACTAAAAAACTGCTTTTTATATTTTAACCACAGTCCTTGTCCAACTCTTTTTTCAGTGACTCTGGAGGATCCTGTTAAAGAGGTGGCTGACCTAATGGAGAACACAAAGGAGGAGGGCTGGGAGAAACCTCAGTCCAACAAACAGGTCACATTTGTGGTTTACCGCGAGGGGGACCAGCTGAATTTCT
Source organism: Thalassoma bifasciatum (assembly GCA_008086565.1). Taxonomy (NCBI): domain Eukaryota; kingdom Metazoa; phylum Chordata; class Actinopteri; order Labriformes; family Labridae; genus Thalassoma; species Thalassoma bifasciatum. Next base: position 826,415 of record RPOG01000103.1, read on the forward strand.
TCAGAGTGGTCGACAGAGGAGATGGGACTCTGACCCCTCTGTCTGAAGCACTCAGGTTTGGACTTTTTACTATACTTATTCTTTTATCACAATTCCTCCTGCCCGGGTTCTGAAGTTATAAATCTGACAAGAATAAGATAAGTGTCTTAATAAAACTACAATATATTTATAGAATAAAATAAAACCATTGACCCAGTTTGAAAGTCAGTGTCTAACATTGTTCAGCAGTGGTGCAACAATTCAAGGTTGGTCTTTGCAAATGTTGGGCCAAGTATGAGCAACAGATCGATAGTAAAAGCCAGTCAGAACTTGTTTCATTTCTTCAAGCACTCTCATCTACTTCAAACAAGAGAGTATGAGAAAGATGCCTGCCTGTGTGCGTTAGTCCTGCCCCTGTGTGATCTGAGTGTGAAAATGAGGGGAGGCAAGGGCACAAGCTTGAGAGTTCGATCGGCAAACCAATTAAAGACAAGAATAACTGCATTTTACAGTCCTGGAAGATATGATGGACTTCGTGTCTTTTCTTAACCAACCAGAAAGCATCAGTGGCAGTAATTTGATGTCTAACAGTCAGCATGAAACGTTTCCCCAGTAAACCATTAAACCATTTAATATATAGATGAAGAAATGAAATCATTAGCTCTGCAATTACTGATTTACACAGCAAAGAGTGAGGGCATTAATTCCACACAGAGAGCAAAAAGAGAGCAAGGACACTTGACATGGCCTGCTGTGGGCACAGCTGGAGCCCTGACACGCATTGAAGAGAACCAGAGGTTGAGTTGGCTAATGATTTGAGTGAAGTATTCTCCCAACTTTTATTAGCGTGAGTCTACAAAAGTTAAAAGCAACATTGTTATAGCTCCTTTAAATAATTTTATGTTGAATGATGATTTTATTTTGATCCCTCTATGCAATCATGCAGCATATTTCCTGTCCATTGCAGCTTCAAATATTAAATGCATAGAGCCATTAAAGAGGCTACCATTAAGCAGACATCTTTGTTAGATCACTAAAAGGTATTCTTTCCGCCTCTCATGTTTTCTAGTGGTGGTTCAGTGTACAATATGTGTGCAGAGGAGGAGGAAGGAGCGACCTCAGCAGCTGCTCAGCACAGTCTTGAGAACTCCATCACCATGAGTAAAATGAAGCTACTCAAGGCTAAGATGGAGGACATGAACCTCAGCAAGAAGGTTGGAAGACACATGGCTCACAGAAATGTTTACTTTAGCAAATTAAACTACCCGCTTTAACGAGGATGTCACCTGCACACAGTCTTACATTTGATATGATTTTTGAAGTGAAAAAGTGCAGTAAAAAAAACCTCTGCTTTCCATTTGAGTGTTTTTCCATATTTTTACAATGTTGAGATCATGTCTGACATTCAAGCTACATTTACTTTTGCTTATCAAAAGCAGGTTAGAAATATTAGCTCGCACCTACTTTGTACAATGTATGATCTCTAACACTGATCTACATGTGCTCCTGAAACCTGGATCTTTCATAACAAAAAGCTGCAGGGGCTTTATCATGTTTAATGTTCATAAAAATGGCACATTAATGTAATTGTATAACTTAACACTTGTTTACTTTATCTGAGTGGCCTCAGTGGTTCAATCTGAATTTTCTGTCTACTCTCCAGCCGAAAAAGCCGATAAAGATCAAACCACGGCCCCCTGTCAGCCCTCACCCCTGCGGAGGCTCTCTGGGACCACCGAGCACACGACACCATCATCGCCCTTTCCGTTCCCTCACTCAGATCAACCATTCCCAGCAGTCAAACACTCAACTACCTCCGATCCCTGACCACACATCTATCCACCCCTTCCCCGCCTCAGCTGCTTCTGCTTCAACTTCTGCACACTTGTCCATACCGAGAAGACCCCCACCCTCTTTCTCTTCACCTTCTTGTTACATGCTTCAGGAGGAGGAACCATGGGACACATGCCCCCCATTTCCAAAACTTAGACCCCCTCCCAAGGTTTCCCAGTGTGACATCAGCAGCACACGGTTAATGAGGGACTGTGTGTACCCTCAGCTCCCTCCGCTGTATATCAGGGGACCACCTGACGCCACCTTTGACCCCTCTGAGCCAGCCACAGAGGCAATGGGACTTGGATTGTTGGAGGAAGCTGCGGGGCTGATGGTGCCAACACAGCCGAGTGCTCAGTTTGGGGAACTTTCAGACCCACTGAGTCTTGATGTGTCCTCACAGCCAGAGGGAGGCTGCCAGTCCCTCACAGTTGGAGCCCAGCACCAGCTGCCGCTTCCCCCCTCCCCACTGAGTACCTGGACGCTCGGGACAAATGAAAGTCTCACCAGCAGAGCTGAGAGAACTCAGCTTGGCACATCATTCCACATCAGTCCCCCTTCGCCTCTACCCTCCTCTCCATCCCCTTCCACCCGACCCCTGACTCAACCTTTTGATTCCACTCTCTCCTGTTTACAGCCCAACCTTCAAGCACAAGTTAGGCCAGGGAACATATCCCCTCACCCTTCCACCAATTCATTGGTTTATCCTCCACGCCTTCATGGTGTCAAAGTGGAGTCAACTGGCAAAAGGCCAGAGCTAATCTCCAAAAGGGAAGCAAGAGGCATCACTCAGATGGTCAACCAAGCCTGTAAGGAGCCACTAGGCTCCCTGAACAACACTGAGCTACTGGCTTCTCTCTCCACACGGCCTTCAGATGGCAGCCTCAGCAGGGATGCTTTTGGAGAGAGTTTGGGACTCGCTCTGACATTCCCTCCTGCCTCAGCCTCAGGACAGGGCAGCCTCAGCTCCAGGCTGCAATCCATCCAAACCAACAGACTCCTTCAGGATGACCTACTCAGACAAATGTCACCTTCCCACCGAGCAGCAGCCTCTTGCATGGTGAGAATAGATATAAGTCAATATTTGCTTTGAAATTGAATTTGTGGATCTCGTTTCAGAGCTCAGTTTGTCTTGGGAGAATTTATTTGAGTCTGCAAACAATGTTTTCTGCAGACTCATCACTTAGATGTGACTGGTGAAGTAACTACTCTCTCTGCTCTCCCCAAACAAAGATGCATTTGTTGTTGGAGTTTACTTGTCACTATTTATGTTGTACATGTCACATATGATGTCTTTATTTCATATTCACCTTAGCCAAAATTAACAATAATATTTCAGCCAGGTTATTGATCATTCCAGAATACTCCATCCTGATATTTGTGATAGTTTTCTCTCTCAACTTATGACTCAAAACTTTTCATCACTTCTCCTCTTGAGCACACAGTTTGTTTTCAACACATCACCTCTAAACCCTCAATATTTTCTCAAGATGAAGCGCTGCAATATTTTTATTGATTTGCTGTTCAAATATTTCATATTGTCATTATTTTCTCAGGCCACGAACACTCTTGCATCAGCTGGAGGAGGGATGACTTCATTCGGCAGAATAGGTAAGGGAGACACACAAACACAGTTATGGTTTCTGGAAGTACCGCTCTGTAAAAATGAAGCTGCAATGTGCCAAAAATCTCTGAACTATGCTGCCGTTCTTGATAGAAGCAGTCATATTCAGAGAGGATGTTATGTGAAAGTCTTCAGTGTATGTTGTAAGAGAGCTACAAAAAAGCACCTCAAGGGTTTTAAATATTCATTAATGCTACTACTGCAGAAGCAGCACACACACAACAGACAGCAGCAGCTCACACCCAAGAACATTCTTATTTATGTCACCGACTGAGCTGCTTAGCTGCACAGACAACAGAACAAGTTGTGCTGTTCTCATTTTTGTGATATTACTCTAACAATATCAGTGTATCCCACAGGGCCAGGATTTATTGATAGAGAATAAAATGTTGACTGCAGATATCAGTAAACAGCTCAACAAACATGGCAAATTTTCCCATTAATTTCTATTTTTAACCCCATTTTCTCAACAAGTGAAGAAACAAAACCTAATATTTAAAAATGTTTTGGTCGGGGCACGATGTTTTTAGTAGGCTTAGAAATAAGGGACACAAAGTGTGCTGAATCTGGAGTTCAAAAGAGATTAATGAACCCCTGGAGCTTGTTGTTTTAATCCTGTTTGAACTCACGAAGTCGGTTTTTTAAAGATGAACTATGAAATCATCTCATTTACATAGTACTCAATTCAGATGTCTTTCTCCTTTGGTCGTAATTACAGCTTTTGTACTTTTGGGATTTGCCTTTGCCAGGTTTTAACACTCACACTTTGGCATTCCCTCCAATTCCTCAGTTTACATGCTGTGATGAGTTTATGAGGGAAGAATTTGCTCAGTTCCCATTTTGGTTTAAGTGAAGAAGCCATTCAAACACAGTCCATAGTGTACTTTGTTACTGCCCCGATGATGATGATGGCGATTAGATGATGAATTCAGCACTGAGTCATCATGCTAATGTGAGTTTCTTTTATGTTTTTTGTCCCCTAGAGAAAAAGATTATTTTGGTCTTTCCTTCGAACTCTGTTTTCTTGAATGCAGACTTACATTTTATTTTCTCAAAGGTAATAGAGAGCAGATGTTTTCTCTATATCTGATGATACAAAGAGAGGGGGATACACGAAACATTCGAAACTGAAATTCATTCTCATTTTGGCGCTGCTGTTGTGTAGATTAGTGGTCCTAATTACTCTGCAAATTTTCATCTTAGGAAATCGAAACTCATCCAGCTAACTTTGTAGTCTACAAGTCCATTACTTCCTATTATTTCTCTGAGGTTTTGGGAAGGAAGCAAGCAATTTGGTATTTGTGTTGGAGAATTGAAAGTGTTCAGTTGGATATTGATCCCTTTGGTTACTAAACAATAGATTACTGTTGATGTTGGCTGAGATTCTTTTTTTTTTTTTTTTTTTAAACAAAAGACTGTTATTTAATCTCTTCCTTGTGGTTTACTGAAGAAACCTGCAGTTTATGGTCCAGATCATTTGCCAGAGAAATCCATTGTTCTTCTTCAGCAGGCAACAGGTTTTCCTGTACTATGCAACCCTAACTTTTTGTCGCCATTCGTAACAGAAGAGCAGGACAACACCAGCAAACTGAGTCAAGAGCCCATTAAATATCACAAAGATCATTAAACATTGAAGGTAAATGAAACACACTGAAAAACCTGAACAAAAAGAACCATTTTCTGTTTAGTGCAGTTATACGCCGCTGTGTGCACAGAAAACTCCCATGTCAAATTCCACCAAGAATTCAGTTTGTCACAAGATGCTATGAAACTTAAAGTAGAGTAATTTAACCTTTGAGAATCTGCTTTTGTCTGGATACGCCCAAAGTTGCTATAAGCCTGTAAGATAGTGGATTAAAGTGAACCAGACAAAAAAAAGAGAAAAGAGAATCTCACTCCTCCCTCCCTGACAGCGAGCTTCCTGTACCTTCATCCCACTGCTGTCAGTTTCATCTGTGTGTGCCTGTTTCTACACTGCTCAAACCCAGTTGGGCTTCATGCTTCCACAGACACAATTATCACTGATACAAGCTGACACAAACCTGTGTTCCCTGACTCATTTTCTGAAATGATGACAGTGCTCAGATGGCAAGGCATGGAATTTCCTGAAAAGGACATGTACCTGGCTGACAACTATCTACAATTCTTTCTCTGTACACCTCATGTAATTGGTTATCCATTTCAAAATTTAGCTTTTACCATCAAAGAGTGTTAATGTTGATTACAAGCTCTCGTGAAAACCTTTCAAAAGACCAGAGAATGTAACAGTTTATGTTTTAAATGAATTTCCTGTTAGTGAGAGAAATGAAAATGTGAGTGAATACAAGACATGGTGGCCTCTACCTCATGAAAATCAGAAAAAAACAAGTAAAAAGCTTGAAAACGGTTTGATTTTCTGGCAACTTTACAGTGCCATTTTTCCATCTTCTGTCCTCACTCCAGTTTGTGATTTTGTTTTGAGTTTGGCAGTGAGAGTGACTGCGTTGACATCAACGCTGGAGTCTGAAAGAGCTGAACACCAACAGCTACAATTAACCTGCCTTATGTTGATTATTTGAATTACCTGTTCTGGACTCAGAAAAAAAGTGACATGTCGAGTTTTGACAAATTTTCATGCACAGAGGCTACAGTCTTTGTTGCAGGGTTTGCTGGTTCAGGTTTCTCCTGCTGTCCTGTTTGGTAAAGACAAAAATACTATTAAATACAGGAAGATAACAGGAAACAGCAGGGATTATTGTTATCTTAGTCGCCCCTTTGAATAAGCACAGAATAAGGTGAAAAAGCTGTGCTCGCACTGAGGATGAACTGATATTTTACACTTACTATTAAATTGTGGCTTTATTAGGTTGCTAAAGCTACTTGTTTCTTCTCTAGTTTGCAACTTCTGCTCCGTTACCACTTTCTATTGAGTGTACCTTACCTTAAGCTTCCAACCTTTGAGCTACTCTTTGTTAAAATCTTGTTTTATTTGTTTAGAATCACTTATTGGAAACACATCTTTATGTGCTGCAGTATTTTTTAGAAAGGTTCAAAGCCTCAGTTAATACATGAAACTTTTCTCTCCACAATCAGTAACAACATAGCAGCTCATGGGAAATCAATAAACTTTTTTTTTTCCTTTCTCAGGCCCTTCAGCATACCACCTACCTCCAGTCAAGGCTCCCACATCCAGCAAGAAGAAAAGTTCAAAGCATTGCTTCCTCTGTGGCAGGAAGACTGGCCTGGCCACCAGCTACGAGTGCAGGTACGAGTACCTCTAGTGCTCCCATCTGCCCTCACTTCATGGCCTGACTCTTTATCAAATCACCCTCTATTTGTCATTCCTTTCCTTGAAGCACCCCTTTTAGTAGAAAGTGGTCTTTTCCTAGTTCATCATTTTGTCTCTCAGCACCTCTCAAGTGAAAACATGTCTCTGTTCACCACTTGTTCTGTCACAAGTCGTTAACATTATCAAAGTTTCTCCCAACAACATCAATCTGAATCAAGTCTGTCTCTCCTGAGGCATTGTCCACTGAGCACACACACTGAATCTGATGCAACTGAGTGTAACCCTAACACTCCAACACCAGCCTCTTGAAGTGAGGGAACCATTAAAGCAGAGCCTCCGACTGTGTTCAAAGACCTAAGTGATAACAGTTTAGTCAAATGGCAATCGTCTTTGGTGAAATGACTCTCATGATTTACTCAATATTACGGTCTAAATTAATCAAATTAGACAGCTGAAATAGTGAAGCTCTTGCACTAAATGACTGAACAAAACAAAAACAAATGGGAGGCTTTCAGTCGTAGACAACCTTCCTATTGAGGATGTGAAAATGTGACACTGAGAGTCAGCTGGAAAGCATGAGGATGCAGCAGATGTGTTTTTCCAAATACTGAAACTGAAGGTTTTGATCCTCTTCCTTTGAAGTCTATTATGTAACAAACTGAAATTACATAACATTATGTATTAACAACAGCTTATCTTCATTTTATTTGTCAGGTGCGGTCACAATTTCTGTGCCACACATCGCTACGCAGAGACACATGACTGCACATTTGACTATAAGAGTGCCGGACGAAGATTCCTGCAAGAAACCAACCCTCTCATCAGTGCTCCCAAGCTGCCTAAGATCTGAAGCCCAACACCTCTCACCTCTCTGAAGGGACAACCTGATCAATTACAGTTTAAAGTTGAATGAACACTCGAGATTCTGCTTCATGATTTTTCTAGCAGAATGAAGGAACTTATTCACCACTGTGTGCTCTTTTTTAATCTGCCAAGTTTGCTTACAAATAGATACGATATCCTGTAAAAGCCAAGAGTGAACAAACAAGAGAAGACTGAAATGGCACAGAGCTACTATCACCTCTTGACAATGTGAAGATGTTTTTATCTTTTAATCTGTTACTTTTTCCTTTTTCTTCGCCTGAAAACAAAATAAAAAAAATCCTGTGCATGTATGTAGGTAGGTTTTGCTAAATATATCTGCTGCACGTTCAGACATATCTATTTTTAGTTTTGACAGTTATTTTTTGTTTGTTTCAAAGGACCGCTTATGACTTTTCATTGGACAAGTCTTTGACAGATGCACTTTAGAACTATCATATTTATACTTTTGACTTTCCTCATCGTGGGGGAAGAATACTTAAATCTGTGTTTGTCTTTTGAAGTGTTTCTGTTGTCATCATGATTTTTTTTTAATATAATCTGCACCTCTTGAAGTCTTTCTTACGTTGGCACATACAAACCCACATCACTAATAAAATCTTTCTTAAAAGAAGTTATGTATTGATAAAAACGTAATATTTATTAATGAATACTACTTATTTAAATTTAAGGGTGGTTTTGAAATAGCAAGTATGCAACGTGTGTAGGTATGAATGTCAGTTTTATTGTGTATCCTATCAAGTAAAGTGTTTTAGGATTTTGGGGGGTGGTTATGGTATTTATGATGTGTCTCTAAGTGAGGTGGTTGCCATAAAAATCTTTTGTAAGTCTTTTTTATTGCTCAGCTGTTGCAAAAAAACTTTAAATGCTGTTATAGTATCTTCAAGGGTTTGATCTAATAAAGTTTCTGAACATATTGTATGTTTCTGGCGCACGTGTTTGTATCAACACCTTTATGATTATACATCCGGTCCACTGATTATCTTCACAGCTGTTATTTCCTCTTCTCCCTTCAGTGTTCTCAAGTCTTGCTGTTCCTTATTATTTGCACATTGGATGTTTGACCTCCCCTGCTGCGCTCCCTTAATAGTTCTCATATTTCCACACGGAGATGTGAAACAGTTTCTGTTTGCACTCACTGACTCATTCTTGTCACAGCACCCGGTCCTTAGATCCCACTCAGACCCATGGCCAGTTTCTTAGCAACAAGATAATTTCTTATGTCTCACATTAGACCCCCTCTGTCCTAAAACAAGCCAGAGTCAGGACAAATATAATTGGGGACATCCTGTTAAGTCCTTCTCTATTAGTGCCTTGTTATCATCTCAACATCATCTTGTGATCTTCTTTCAAAGCTGATGCTGGATCTCACCAAGTTGTTTTTGGAGTGATAAAACATGTTATTACTATCTACAATGCAAAAAAAGATAAAACACCAGATAAAGAAGACTTTGGGGCAAGTGAAGTGGTAACTAGCTCAAAGAGGTTTTCTTTTATCGTTAATGCTGAAAGAGGTTGAGATTTCCAGCTCTTGCTTCCATTTCTGATGAGACTGTGGACAGATGGATTGATCCCATTGGGCATTGTGACACATCTGGTTCACAGTTTGAAGCACTATGGCTGCAGATGGGGTTTCTTTTTCCTCTTTTTGGAGATCACGTCAGTATGATAGCTTGTTAAGCCTTAAGAGTTAATATAGCAATCAGCAAATGCAGGATAAATGAGTAAACTAAAGCACATCAATGATTTCTGCTTTTACTGGTGATTCACTGAGCGTATAGCTTTAAAGGAAGCGTGGAGGCTTTACTCATTATTCACTTTGCTCTCACTCTGGATTCATTTAATTTTCAACAGACAAACCCTGACCTAAGTCACGTCACGGTGTTTGCATCCTCATTTCTCTCCTTCATGTTGTCTGGCCTTGAGATAATTGGGCTTTGCAGCAAATACGACTGAAAAGTGCGTAATGTGTCCTGGCAGGTAAATGCACAGGGACATGTAAAGAGGATCTTTTTTTTATGTATAGATGGAATTTAAAGTCATCTGAAAATCAGTGTGGCGTCCTGCTTTTATTTCAAACCTTTTAGAGCAGAGGTAAGAGAGACATTTTGTCACTTTTGTCATTTTCTGTCTGGATTTCTTTTGGATGGAATTTTTCATGGGGCTTTCAGAGAGGGATACACAATAATGCCTGAAAAATGTGAAAGTGCACCACAGGCCAATCCATTAGCATATCATCATCTTCCATTCAGATTCACCACTCCTTGGTTTATTATCAACTTCCTGCAAAACATGCAGATCAGGATTATTTTCTGTTGGCCCAGCCCTGACACTGTTCTATCAGGGGGTGGCACGAGGTCTGTGTGATCACACTCACGCATGAATAACTTTCTAGTTCTCTCCTAATTGTATCATTGTTTAAGTTCAGCATCAATATTCAACTGTATTACTCCTGTGCATCGTAGACCTTGATCTCATTTAGCTGAAATGCAGCCTGTTATAGCTCTAATGCATCAAACAGTGATGGGTGATTATTTCTTTTACCTCAAAGGTTTGTATATTAAATCTTTTGGACTTACTATTTTGCACGTTTGTTAATGTTGAACATTAATAGTATTCTGTGATTTATTTTTTGTTTGCATGTTCTTACTTTAATTACTGTAGGCTAAAAGGTAATAGCTAGCCTAAACATAGCAATCAAAGGCTTGAATTGCAGAGCTGGGACTCACCATGAAAGAGGTTTCCTTTGATCCTCTGTGATTTTGTGAAATGGCATCTTAAGTTATGATCTTTTCTTGGGAGATTTCGTATTTTGTAACCAGCTGTTACAAAACAAAGACATGAATGTTTATAAGTCTGGTGGGGGGAATTAAGTGTCCCAAGTTTTTCCTTGCTTGACCCACTTTTGGCTCTTAAAGTCAGAGAAGCATCAAGTTTGACCATTCTCTCTAAAAGTCTGTCTTGTGAGTCACCCAGCTTTATGTAAGCGTAATACTTCTTTTCCCTGTCTTCTCTTAAAAGTAGGCTGTTTTTATCCTCATAACACAGTGTACTTTTTGGATCTGTGCAGGTTTTTTTTCTGAGCTTCTGATTTGGTTTCCTGCAGCCAGTCTTCAGTGGAACACTCCACTGTTTCTGTGCAGTGTCACACAAAGAACTTACCAAATGCCTAGTTTCTGTTTCCGGATTGTTCTGCTTGCCTGTTGCATCTCTGCCAAGAGCTGGAAGTCTATATTTTGCACAGTCCCGAAGAACAATTCTTTTTTTCCCTTTTTCTCTGAACTTGTTCTTTTAAAGAAAAATAATTCAGCTCAATGAGGGTGGCAGTGGTGTTCAAATCCAAAGTGTGTACTGGCCATGAGTGGGTTTCTTTTTAAAGCACTGCAGGATACTGATTGCTCAGTAAGTAATTCAGGAGTGCTTGTTGAGACGTGTTAGAAACCTTGAAATATTTTTGTGGGGTTTTTTTAGTTTCGCTGTCAGAAACTGTAAGATATAATTTCAAATTATATTAAGTAACCAGACTTTGATTTGAAAAGCTGTAATCAGCATGTGCTGTAAATTTTAACCTCTAGACTGATTCATGACTAACTCTGATGTCTTGCATTTCCGAGGGACAATGAAAACATTGATCACAAGTTGGAGCTGAGCATGAAAATGTGGTGAACAGAAATAGAACTGGAATATCCACTGATAATGCTGCAATCTAATACAGATTCCCAGACTCTGAATCATAAAAAAATTGATTGATGTCACAGGGAAAGAACAGCATTACAGTCATCCACAGCAGGAAACACAGAGAAGGAAGAATAGAAACATTTCATACAATCAAGCCCTTATTCTGATTAAGTACAAATAAAAAGTAGTGATACAGTAAATTAAGCATGATATAAGAATGAAGTAAAGTAATGACACCTGTGCTATGCTGTGGTGGAGTGTGTACATTTAACTACTTCAGCACTGTGAACTTTTTCCTTCATTTATTGTTTCTATATCAAAATTATTATGCATGCACTTTGACATTAATATTTATGGTAATGCACATATGTGGCATTTGACCTTGGATGTACATATGCGCAAGTGTTGCATCCAGTTTATATGGGCTAATACTGTCACCTCTATATGACATAAAACAGCAGAGGAGGCCATCATACTGTGTACTGATTATTTCCATTTAGCCCTTTTATAGTGCCTGCAAAGACAAAGCCTGGCTGTGATTGATGACTTACAGTGAGATGCGATGGTGATGGGAAAAAAGTTTCTTAGAGTGGATCAAACTCAAGTTCAATCCCTGTCTGTTGCCTTAAATCTTTGGGTATTCAAAATATGATGTACTGAGTATCCAGACCGTTTGCTCTGCTCAGTTATGTTTTCACAGGGTCACATGGATGATCACGTGACATGAAATGATGAAAGCTCTAAACTTGTCTGGTAGGTCCATGTCCAAGAGGAAAAAAAACAAAAGAAAAGTCAAAAATTTTAAACCATAAAACAGAACATTTTTCTTTCTGGTCCCCTCCCTTTCCATTACCATCTGCTGACAGGACAACGACCTCCAAGGACCAACACCTCTAATTTACCTGTCTGCCTGCTCCTTGTTTGCAGATCACCCTACACGCCCTTTTTACCTTCTGTATCTTTACCTTCTGCTTCCTCTGTCTACTCTGTCTCGCAAACCACATGATTTCCGGTTGCGGTTCCGGTTTGCTGCCTGCCTGCTAGCTGCACTCGGAGAGCGAGCTCCCGCTTTTATCTGGTTTTAAAGGTTCTTAGCGTTTTTAATGCTCTGAACCTTGGACAAAGGTTTGCTTTTAACTTTTGTTTTAACTGGATTTAAGGTTTTAGTCATCAGACACGGGATTTTACGCTTTTTAACGAGTGAGCTAATGCTAACAGCTAGCATGGCAACCATGGACGCCGTCACTATGGACGCCTCCTTACCTGCCGAGGTGGGATGGCAGCTTCAGAAAGCACAGGAAAAGATCGCTAACCTTCTGGAGGATATCGGGCGGCTATCCGATGAGCTGCAGAGGAAGGATTCTCTGCTAGCTACTTTTAAATCCCGGCTCCCGACGTTGGCCAGTTGGCTGGAGAGATCACTGTCCGCTGACCCACAACAACACAGCGCGGCCACTGCACTGAGGGACACCGTCGTGTGGGAGCCGGCCTCCCCCTGTCAGCGGCCCTCCTGCTCTACCCCGAGCAGAGAGACTCCCTGGTCCGAGGTGGTAGTCCGTGGTCGGAAGAGGGCTCCAGGCGGGACTCCCCCCTCCATTAGCATCCCGCTCACCAACAAGTACTTGGCTCTGTCTGCGGGATCGGAGCCTCTGGTCCGGGCTCCGGATCAGCGGGCTACCCCTGCGGCTACAGATGCCTGTCCACCGACGGATGCTGCGCCCCCGCTAATGGACACCACAGCCTTCCCTCCACTGACGGATGCCTGCCCCCCGTCCGGGAGAGGTCCAGCGCCGGGCCACCCGCCTCGCTCCTCTCGCCCCTCAACCCAGCGAAAGCGGCTCCTCCGGGAAGCGGTGCGTTGGCACTCCAGGCGTCCTCCTCCCCGGGCTCCCGAGGGTGACCACGGGGATCCAGTCACCCCCCAGGAACAACTGGCCTCGACCCTCGTCATCGGGGATTCCATCATACGGAGCGTCCGCCTGAGAGGGGCTTTCACCCGCTGCTTCCCGGGTGCCTCCGTGACGGACATTACGGAGAANGAGATTTCGTATTTTGTAACCAGCTGTTACAAAACAAAGACATGAATGTTTATAAGTCTGGTGGGGGGAATTAAGTGTCCCAAGTTTTTCCTTGCTTGACCCACTTTTGGCTCTTAAAGTCAGAGAAGCATCAAGTTTGACCATTCTCTCTAAAAGTCTGTCTTGTGAGTCACCCAGCTTTATGTAAGCGTAATACTTCTTTTCCCTGTCTTCTCTTAAAAGTAGGCTGTTTTTATCCTCATAACACAGTGTACTTTTTGGATCTGTGCAGGTTTTTTTTCTGAGCTTCTGATTTGGTTTCCTGCAGCCAGTCTTCAGTGGAACACTCCACTGTTTCTGTGCAGTGTCACACAAAGAACTTACCAAATGCCTAGTTTCTGTTTCCGGATTGTTCTGCTTGCCTGTTGCATCTCTGCCAAGAGCTGGAAGTCTATATTTTGCACAGTCCCGAAGAACAATTCTTTTTTTCCCTTTTTCTCTGAACTTGTTCTTTTAAAGAAAAAGAATTCAGCTCAATGAGGGTGGCAGTGGTGTTCAAATCCAAAATGTGTACTGGCCATGAGTGGGTTTCTTTTTAAAGCACTGCAGGATATTGATTGCTCAGTAAGTAATTCAGGAGTGCTTGTTGAGACGTGTTAGAAACCTTGAAATATTTTTGTGGGTTTTTTTTAGTTTCGCTGTCAGAAACTGTAAGATATAATTTCAAATTATATTAAGTAACCAGACTTTGATTTGAAAAGCTGTAATCAGCATGTGCTGTAAATTTTAACCTCTGATTCATGACTAACTTTGATGTCTTGCATTTCCGAGGGACAATGAAAACATTGATCACAAGTTGGAGCTGAGCATGAAAATGTGGTGAACAGAAATAGAACTGGAATATCCACTGATAATGCTGCAATCTAATACAGATTCCCAGACTCTGAATCATAAAAAAATTGATTGATGTCACAGGGAAAGAACAGCATTACAGTCATCCACAGCAGGAAACACAGAGAAGGAAGAATAGAAACATTTCATACAATCAAGCCCTTATTGGGATTAAGTACAAATAAAAAGTAGTGATACAGTAAATTAAGCATGATATAAGAATGAAGTAAAGTAATGACACCTGTGCTATGCTGTGGTGGAGTGTGTACATTTAACTACTTCAGCATTGTGAACTTTTTCCTTCATTTATTGTTTCTGTATCAAAATTATTATGCATGCACTTTGACATTAATATTTATGGTAATGCACATATGTGGCATTTGACCTTGGATGTACATATGCGCAAGTGTTGCATCCAGTTTACATGGGCTAATACTGTCACCTCTATATGACATAAAACAGCAGAGGAGGCCATCATACTGTGTACTGATTATTTCCATTTAGCCCTTTTATAGTGCCTGCAAAGACAAAGCCTGGCTGTGATTGATGACTTACAGTGAGATGCGATGGTGATGGGAAAAAAGTTTCTTAGAGTGGATCAAACTCAAGTTCAATCCCTGTCTGTTGCCTTAAATCTTTGGGTATTCAAAATATGGTGTACTGAGTATCCAGACCGTTTGCTCTGCTCAGTTATGTTTTCACAGGGTCACATGGATGATCACGTGACATGAAATGATGAAAGCTCTAAACTTGTCTGGTAGGTCCATGTCCAAGAGGAAAAAAAAACAAAAGAAAAGTCAAAAAGTTTAAACCATAAAACAGAACATTTTTCTTTCTGGTCCCCTCCCTTTCCATTACCATCTGCTGACAGGACAACGACCTCCAAGGACCAACACCTCTAATTTACCTGTCTGCCTGCTCCTTGTTTGCAGATCACCCTACACGCCCTTTTTACCTTCTGTATCTTTACCTTCTGCTTCCTCTGTCTACTCTGTCTCGCAAACCACATGAGACTTCTCCTTGTTAACGTCTGTTTTTATGCATCAAAATTCCCCAGTTAAAAATACAAACACACGAATCAAATTTTAGTATTTGTCGTTCTTCGGATGTTAAGTCCCCTAGAAAAACTCTGTTTATTGCCTGTATATTATCATCTCTCTGTGGCTGCTTTCATAGTCTTGTAAGAATCCAATATTGGAGCCCCTAAATAAAAACCTGTGAATGTGGTGAATAGGCTGATTTAGTATCAACACAGCCACTTTGTTTCACTCTCTTTCCAGCATTTCACACAAAAAAAGCAACATCTTAATCCTTCCACGCCGCGGTCCAAGACAGCCTGTATCTCTCTGACGCAGACACACATGCATGACAATTTGGCAGACTCTCTTCTGAGGTGCCCACTTTGTCCAGACAGAGCACAGAGCCCCCGTTGTCCAACCCCAAGGACCAAGTGGTGGACTGTGAATCAGTAATAAGCCCAAACACAATGACAGGTTTCACAGAGATAGAGCCGAGGCTTTGAGTCAACAGAGGATACATTCCCTCTTTAAATAAGTGAGGCTCTCCCAGCATGCTGCACTGTGCATTATGGTGTGGAGTTACAGTGCATTATGTGATTCACTCTACTCAGGAGAGTCAGGACACTGCGGGCCTTTCATGATTGTAACTAATGACTGATAAAACAGAATATTTTAATATTGCTCAACAGACTGAAGCTTGTCCTCTGAGTTGTTTTCTGTGCCTGCATGAAGCGTGTCACTTCCATGAAATGCATTATGCCAGATTATTTTATCATTTCAAGGGAATTTTGAAATATATCTCCATCATTTCACCATCTTCATGATGTGAGCAGTTGTGGTAGGAATTTAAACTCAAGAAACTACTTAGTGTAGCACCATTTAATGTAAAAATACACAACAAAGGGAAACATTGGGAACAATGAACCCAGCTCAGATAAAGAACAAACCCCCTGAATTATAAAGTCAGTACATACTAGCACATTAAATAATGACAATGTGGAAGTTTTAGGCTCCTACTGTGACTAATACGTTCAGTAGAGCCAGGTAGTTCCTGTACTAGCACTCACTGAGCTTTGCTAATGGAAACTTTATATTTAGGGGGATAACTTCATGTATATGAGAAGAATTTTAGTCATCTCATTTAGCAGGAAGTTGACACAGATTATTTCCTTCATGGGGAACGCCTAATAAGTTTTCTTCATTGTGAAGAAGAAGAAGCTGGCTTTTGGGAAGTAAAACAAGCTGCTTGCCAGTAATACTTGTGGTGAAGTTTATTTTCAGTTTCATACAGAAACCCTGATCCATATAGTTCATTCACACTGTGTTCACCTACAGTAAGTCATCTCATTTTTTCCCCCCTTGAGCTTTGTTACTCTCATCCCTCACAAGATTTCAGTATAATAAAGTCTGCTATGTTGTGATTTCTAGGAAACTTTCTGTAAAAATGGATGAATAAATAAAAAGATAAACCTAAAAAAAAAATCACAATTATTTGGTCACTGAAATAGTACCAGTTTTTTTGTCTCTCTGTGTCTGTATCCCTCTGTCTGTCCGTCTCTCTGTCTCTCTCTCTCTCTCTCTTGCTAACCTCAACACAGTCAAGGCACTTGTCTGTCTAACATGAGTCTGATTCTGTCTGAGGTTTCTGTCCATTAAAGAGAAGTTGTTCCTTGCCATTGTGACTTGTTAAATGCTGCATAGTGCTCATGGTGGATAAAGATGAGATAAGACTTCTTTTCTTGATTTAATGTTGGGTGTCTGTTAATAAAATAAAACTTTATTAACCTTCACATTTTTGTTATGTGCTTTGAGATCAGGTGTGTTATGATTCGGTGCCATGTTAATAAAGATTGATGGACAGGCTTGACCAAAACTCAGTATTATGCTTCAATCATAAGTCAAGCCTATTGCTGTGTTTGTGTTTTGCTTTTGTAACTCTTAGGAATGAGATGTGATTTGCAGTGACAAATTGAAATCCTCAAAGACAAAAAAGGAAGAAAGAAATTCAAATCCCTGGAAAGCAGATAGTTTAGATTTGCATGACCTTCTAGGGCTTCCATAGACAATTGAGACTGAAGAGCTAAGCGAGATAGGCTTTACAAGGAATTTTAAAAATATGTTTGCTATGACTAGAAAATAGTCTGTAAATCTTAATATTCTCTGTCATAGTAGAATATTCCAGCATTCTGTCACCTGCATCCCCTCACCATCTCCTTCTTCATTATCTGCACCGCGCACAGCCCACAGCGCGCCCGCGTGCGCCGCCTGTCCTTTAAATTCATTATTTCTCGCATTTTTTTCCACTCCATCTGAACGCGGAAGTGGCCGTGACGCACCACTACACAGCTGCTCAGCAGGGGGAGAGGAAATAAACAAAACGTCGTCATTCGGTGCCAAACACAGCGGTGAGTGTCTTCTTTTTTTTGTCTTACTTGGAATATGGAGAAACGTTTTATTCCAACGCTGCTCCGCGTCTGCTCACACTGAGGCTCCTCTGTCTGCGCTGCGCCCTGCGCTTTATTAAAACCACCCGGAGGCGGCTGGCGGTCGGTCTGTCGGTCGGACGGACGTCTGGACTGTGCCGGGATGTGAATGTGAGGAAATTTGCTTATTGAATCACGGAGACGGTCGCCTGTTGTGGTTGATGGTATGGAAATGTAGATTTATGTGAGAGACTGCTGGTGCGCTCAGTTATTAATGCGTTTGTGTCAGCTGAATATCTGCTCTTTTTAATGAATTTATCGCTTAGGGTTTGTCCATTCAGCATGGGGTGTTGAGACTCAAGGGGAGATGTGATGCTGGATATGTCCGAGCAAGCCTTTGTTAGTACTCTCGAAGCTCAGTTGTTAAAGAAAAGATGGGTCAGCGAGTTATGAAAGCATGATTTGCTGGACATGGTGATACATTATGTTTATGTACATTTTATCATCATGACTGCCGACAATAAATTCCTTTTGAATTGATAAATCTAAGGACCAAGTGTGGTATATCATCCAGTCCGCTCCCTCTGAGTCCCAGCTCTGGATCAATATTTATATTAATTTTGACAGTCAAATTTGCATCTTGGACTCCTTGTGCGATATCAGCAGCTTCACCCTCTCCCAGGGCTCTTGCTACTGTGTTGTCACATTTACTGTAGACTCCAGGTCTGAGGCGCACTGTCCGGCCGGATGTTCCCTCATTATGAGCGAAACGAGGAGTAGATCTGCTCTGCTCCAACAAGGAAACATGAACAGCGCCTGTAGCCTCACGCCTTCCGCGCTCCTCCAACACCACCGCGATTACACTGAACTGCGATTCCTGCTTTGCTGTCAGAATAGTTGATTTCTTATTTTTGGACCACGATCTGCTCTCAGACACGATAATCAGCCAATAGTATGAGTGAGTTTCACATTTCAGAGGTGCCATCCCACTGCTGCAGGATCAGCTTTCCTCTGTTTTACTCCGCTCTTGCTGTGAGCCATGAAACCTGCTGTATAGTTCACGCATTTGCACTGCAGTTGCAGCTTATTCAAACCCTTTGACATCACTGCTTGTGGGCATTTTGTCATGTGCATATCAAAGAGCTTGTGCTTGAGCAAATAGGCAAAAATGCATACAGGGAGCTTGATCTAGAAGACAGTCTGATTCTTGGGAATGTTCAAATTCAGTGCAGAGGTTAGTTTCAGTCTTTGCTGTATTGGCCCAATATGATTTTAAAATTTAATTTTGTTTTTTCAACTTACATTTTCGTCTTTGGAAAGGATCAGCAGGGCAGTCTTGAAATGAATAACACAGCACATATAGGTTGAAACTGGAATCTGTGATCGAAAGTTTAAAGGCGGGATCTGCAGGAATTTTTGTTTCAGTTTGTAAACACAACATCCAAACTGGGCTTCTCCTCTGTGGCTCAGTGCTAGCAGCAGCACATGCCCACTGCCTCCAATCATAGCTCATATCCATCGCTATGTGAGCACACTCATGAGCCTAGAGAGCACCTGCAGCATTGTGTTTCCCCCAAGCAGCAGCCTCCAGTCTGAAAATATGAGACAATGTGGAAAAGCTAAAAGCTGTTCATCAGGTGCCCACTTTAGGCTGGCTCTAGAAATGGCAAAAGTCACATACACATCGAGCAAAAAAAAAAAAGAAGCAGACATGTTAACAGTGACAACAGCATCTTGACACCTTCTGCTCAATCTGGTGCACCCCTGTCTTATAGCTTTTCAATCCTGTCTTCAAGAAAATACAAAGCACTCATTTGTTTTCCTCATCTTGCGTCTTCTGTTTCTTTTACTGTCCTGTTTGGTGTTTCAGTTTTTCAGGGGGAGGGCAAACTCTTCGCTCATTTTCATTCCAAGGTAACAATTTTTGGCATTGTGTCAAAAGCAGCTTCTTGTAATACCTCCTCTGCTGTGATTTAGACTTCAGCGTGGTGTTCAGCTATTGTCAGGCAGAGAACCAGCTGTGTGTAAGTGTGTATATGTGTGTGTGTGTGTGTGTGTGTGTGTGTGTGTGTGTGTGAGTGATGTGTGTGTTACATCACTGCAGCCTTTGGTTATGTCTTTGCCAGTGTGTTTTGAAAGAGTGAGGTCTTGTTGCGATAAGAAGCCTCATTGTCCCGTTGGTATCTGTGGAGCGTGCATGCATAAACTTGCAGATAACACAATGCTTTTTCTCTCTGTGTTGTGCTGCTGTGTAACTAATCCAGCTTCGTCACATGGGATTACTGCATATAGATTGGCTCTTCTGCTGCACACAAACACTGTTTAAGTTTCTGGAACAGTGGGGTGTTTGAACAATGGCCTTGTACGGTGGCCTTTTTGTGGGGGAGCAGTCGGGCTTTAATCTTGAACAAAAGAAAAATCTCAACTTGGAAAAAAAGGTAATTTGGGACACTTTTGATCCTCAGAGGCAGAAAAACATAAAAAAGCAACAAAGAGTAGTCAGACTTTTATTCATGAGCTGCTCTCAGCCTGTCAAAGTTCCCTGTTGAGTGCACAGATATTTTATATTATCAGCTGAATTATAGCAGTAATATCAAATGTTCAGGGCTGGATCACAGCAGACTGTCATATGCAGGAAACTGACTTTTACACCGAGCTGTCTATGTATTCGCCTCTTCAAGATGGAGAGAAAACATTCAAAGGGTACCTTTTTTCCTGAACAGTTTGATGAAAGCAGAGTGCACTTGCACACTTGTTGTTTGGAGCTTTAAGTCCTCTTACGCGACCTTATCGTTGAAGAAGGAAACAGCCAAAAGGCCCAATGGCACATTGTTGTGGCGTTACTTCAGTCAGGATGGGAGAGTGTTGCAACCAATTTTTCGTAATCTGCTGTGATTTCACAGTTAACATTTAGCCTCTCGTTACTTTGTTGTGGGGCAACAAGTATGGACAGTTAGCTTGTCATTGATTATTGAATCAAGCAATTGGATGATGTGCTCCACAGTTACTTATCCAGAAAATACCATGAATGATCCCAAATCAAGCAAGTGTCATCATGCTATGCCAAGAGTTAGCACTGCTCTTTGATGGGAGTGATGGGAGAGGAGGGAGGTAAATATATGAAAGGAGAGGAAAGAAAGCATGTTCTTGGGGAATGGTTGAAAGGTCAGTAGCAGAATGTGTCAATGCGTGGAAAAATCACACAGCATGGATCTAACATTAGACTTTAGATGAATGTCTTGAGGAGACGTGTAACATGTTTTCTATTCAGATTCTCATGCATAATCAAAAAGCTCCCACAAGACACTCAGTCACTTTACAGGCAGCTCTTTCCTCTGCAGGGTTCAGGGTGAAATGCTCTTGTGCATCAGAAGTGTCAGGATCAGTGTTGCATCCATCATACATGACATAATCTCAGTGACATTTTACATTATTTTGGAAAAGGCTTTTAGGAGCCAAATGAAGATGGTTTCCATGCTGGTATGCTGACTCAGCATAACTTTTGACCAGACTGGGAGGTGGAGCTAAGGCTTGGCCTCTTGGCATGCAGCTACCACTCACCTGTCAGTCAAATCAGTCATGCGTCCAGTTATGCAATCCCATGCCTACCTCTCATCCGTCATGTAATAATAACAGATGAGTAATAAAGAAACAAAAAGCACATCTCTGAAGGTGTGTCTGAGTATTGAATGAGCTTTTATTCAGTACCAGGCTGCACACATGTTTAAGTAAGGATTTTAACTTAGTAGCTTAGGGGTATTCTGATTTTTCGTGGCCAGCCTTGAGTAGAAACTCAAAGAACCACAGTGTTTTGCACTTCTCCATCGGCTTCATTTCTGATCACTGCAGGTTGCCACTTGGTTGTATTGACTGCTGCCAGTATGCTGATTTGTTCTCCCGAGGCTGGTCACAGATATGCAGTAATGGTTTCACAGAGGTGATTCATCAGACACGAGCTCTTACACACACACACCTGTGTGATCAAACGTGACTTCTGAAGACAAACAAACAACAGGTTATTGACATTTTCAGTTGGCCCACCTGAGGTGTGTTCTGTTTAGCAGCAAAGCACAAAAACAAGGAAAAGGAAATAGGTGAGTAAATTCCAAAATCTTGTCCCCGTTTTTTTTTTCCTTTTAGAAATTCCACTTAGCACTGGGTACAAATGTGATTGCTTTTGTCGCCATGCTTAAGAACTAGTGAAGTTTCTCAATCTGCTTCTCTCAATGGTATTTGATGAAAGGCAGTCTTGACTTTACAGTTCTAAGACAGGCAAGCTCTGAGGTGGCAGGAGTAAAATAGTCATACTAATACAACATTGTTTGCTAGATTAGTATCTTTGTCTCAATCAAGGAGGAGACAAATTTAAAGGGAAAAAAAGCACTTAAAAAATGCATCAAGTGATAATCAAAGGAAGAATAGGGGTAGGAAGAAATATCAACTTTTTTTGTCTTACCCCCTTAAATTTTACTGCACTCTGGAAAATGATCAGTTATAACAAGCCCTAAGTCAGGTAACGCCTTATGTCTATCATCACTTTTGGTGACCATTGTATAATCATTGTAGCCCTATTATTTACAGGTTTCAACTCTATATATTTGACAAAACTTCTGTTCAGTTATATCATCTCTTTAGTCATTTTCTATGTCCTGATCTGAACCAAAATTTACACAGCTAGTTCAGTGGCATAGAGATTTAAAGGTTTACCACTGTGATTATTTTTTAAAGAAAAGTTTACTCTGTATTTACAATTTTACTGCAAGAATGGCTTTACAGAAGCACGACTTCTGACATTCACTGATACACAGAGCTACACAGAATATCAAAATTCTGTGCTGCATTGACTTTTCTCTCCACATCCCTGCACATCCCTGCACATCTTTTACTTAAGCCAGTCTATACCTCTCTCTCTGCCTCCCCCTCTCTGACCGTCTGACTGTGCGCCCTCCGACAAAGGGGGATTTTGCTGGTATCAATGAGCTTCCTGCCGTTATGAGGAATCTCATCTATTCCAGACACAGAGCTGTCCGAGCTGTCGGCGGGCTCTGAAGTCGTCTGTCGCCCTGACAGGACCGACTGCGTTGAGAAATGAGAAAGTGAAGCTGTGATTATGATTCTGAACGGGAAGACGAAGGCGACTGAGACTGTCAGAGCAGCAGCCCGAACTGTGAGCGAAAGAGCCTGCAGTCTTAATGGACTGAGCCATTGTGTGCTTGCAAATTAACTCATACTCTGTGTCCGGAGAGATATGTTCGGAGGGAAGTAATTTGAGGGTGGAAAGACTGCCATCAAAAGTGTGTGAAGGCTCTGATAGTAGCTTCTTTACAATTAACTGTTGCCATTGTTTGACACAATCGGTTGTGACAGTGAAGTGCACCTCCCACATATTGTACAAGATGGAGCAGGAGAACATTTTGACAGGCCCTATTGTGCTTCTCTCAAAGAGGTCTCAATCAAATTCAGTTGAAGAAGTGGCAGGGGTGTTTTGACATTTAGAGGAGCTTCACAAAATCAAGTTTTTCACTCTGAAAGTATCCCTCATTTGTTTTAGTTGTTGAGTTTATTTCAGATAGCTCATGTTTGCTCTGAAAAGGTTATAAAGTGAAGGTCAAACTTTTGTGGTCTGAATGCTGAAGGCAGTTTTGTTGGTTGATATTTATTCAATGATCAGCCTTCAGCTTGTTATTATTTCTATTATTGATAAATTTGTCAGTCCTGTTTGGTCTGTTAAAGGTCAGAGGAAAATGCTGACAGCAGTATTCAGGATCCCAAACTTAATTTAGGGAGATCTTGAAAAAAATCGAGAGTTATCAAATTTATCAACCACAGAAAAAAAAAAGAAAAGAAAAGAGTTGAATTTAAGATCTACAGCTCGATCAGTGCTGCACATTTTTGACGGTTCTGTTGTTGATGAAATGATAGGGCTGTAAAAGTACACAGAAAATTTTGCTTTGTACCTTGGTTTCTAAGTCACAGGTAGGTGACATGTTGGGATCTCTTTCTTTTTCATTATTACATTATAAATTAAAGCTTTGAAAAACATATACTGTAAACAAATAAAGCAGAGTGAAAATAGAATAATACTGAAAACATTCCTCCTGAAAAGAAAGAATTCTTAACTGCCTAAAATGTCATCATACCACCTGTGACCTCTTTCAATCCTTCAACAATACCTCTAGGGATTTTTTTTTAACTTTGTGACAGTAATACTCACGTTTTGAACTCTCCAACAAGTTGCACACGCTGTGAGAAACATATCAGATTTCTACAGAAAATGAACGACGTGTCTCTCTACTTTCATCTTATCTCCCTATCTTTGTCCTGTGTAGTATTTCACCTGGAAACCAAAGTGTTCTCAAACATGTAACTTACCTGGATATTCATGGTATTTCCTGCCTTCCAACCTGTGTTTGAACTCTCATTTGACGGTTTTGTTGCACAGATTTTCCGAACAGTATGCATCTGCAGCAAAAAGTCTAGTAGAAGTAGTCCTACCCCTTCACCACAAACAACACCGGCTATTATAACCACGCCCTGTAAAATAATAATTTATTTTGAAATAAAGTATGTTAATCCAACACTAAGTTTGGTTATTTGCTATGAGAACTCAATCAGCAAGTTTCTCTGTTTCTTGCAACTGAACGGAGGATGTGATGAAGTTTCAGTCAACCATTTGTAACACACACAGTGCTCCATAGACTGCATGCTCCTTCAGTCCTACAAGATTTCAGTATCTATATTTTATGTTGACCTGATTCAAAATGGCACCTGCAGATGCTGATCTGACTCACCCTGCTTCTTAACATCTGCTGTCTCCTCTCTGAGGAGTTTGATCTGTAAAACAATGTTATTTAAACTCTGGATAAAGAGACAAGAATTTTACCTCAAGATTAAAAATGACCCTTCTTAGTGTTTTCAGTTTCTGTTTTTCCAGACTTTGCTTTTCCTGCACTGTGGGATGGGGTTGTGATGAAGGCTGTGATTACCTCTCTTCATAGACTTGCAGTTCCAAGTTGTACTTTTTAATTGGACTTTGGATGAACTAATTAAAAGTATATTAAGAAAATCACCGCCATATGGCTGCTGCAATCAAACATGAGCTTGTCCAGTCCCTGGTAGACTCTCTATCCTCGTCTATAATCACATGAATTTATCCCACGCTTGTGTTGTTATATCATCATGGCTCGTCTGTAATATAATATCATTATAAAAGTATCATATGTTGTCGTCTCTCTTCCCTCCCAGAGCACTAACTCAGCCCTGACCTGCTCTGCTATCGGGTCTTTGCCTGTAGGGAATAGAGTATTGATCCGGTCTAATGATTTCCTCCCTTGGATGATGTCATACACTCCTGTGAATCAAACTTTACTACAGTAATGCTAATGGCAGTGGTAGAAAACACAAGTCATTAGACAGGATGCCAGTATGGACATTAACATTTCCCACAGATCTTAAGAAGCCTTCTTCACTTAAACCTGCAGTATGTGGTGCATGTGTGTTCCAGGGGTGCTGCAAAATCATAATGTACAGCTATGGGGAAGATGAGGGGGGGATGTCAGTGCTGGGCAGCTGCTATACATCAGCCGAGCAGAAGAGCTGGCTCAGCTAAATGCACCATGGGGTTGCACTGCAGCAGGTAGTAGGCAATGGTTGATGATGTCATTAGGGCTGTCATCTCTCTTAAAGTGTGTGTGCTCATAAAAACACCTCAACAAGGGGTTAGTGCAGTACTTGATGCAACTTTAGCCTGTCATCAAAGACAACATTATGTATGCTTGGTGGGTTTCGCCAAGACCTTCTATGTCACCAAACATGATGCTGAAGAAAGCAACAGTCTGTGTCCTTACAGTTCTCATAGTGGGTTGTTACTTTGTGATGAATAGATGGTATTGAGGCATTTTCACCTCTAAAAACAAGTATTGAGCCAAAATGTTGGATGTCAATGTAACATGTTGGTTAAGTTTCAATACGTGAGGTAAGTGAGTGATGGCATGATCCCTGGATGCAACTGCAGGCTGCTCTGAACCGTTTTGTTTTTTTTTCAAGAAGACTCATGAGAATTGTCGGAGAGGGATATTAAAATTTGTGATATTGCAAGATGGGAATCACTGTTAAGTGGGAATCCTGTCATTTCATGCAATTTTTATTTGAAAGGCAACAGTGAAGGAGGCAACTAGACTGTCCAGTTGTTCAATGTTGGCTTGAGCCTTGAAGAGACAGTGGCTGAGTTTTTTTTTCTTTATATGACTGAGACATGGGATCCTCTACTATTGTCTCAAAATGATCAGCTAGCACATATAGGATGATAGTTAATGTGTGATAGATAATGGTATTTACATTGGTGGTTTGTGCAGGACTCATCTCTCCAACAGCTGCAATACATAAAAATGATCTGATTATCTACTCTAAGACAGGTGCTGATATCAATTATACTACTTTATATTACTTTAAAATAATCATACAAAATAGTTTTTCTATCAGACAGGCTAAAACTAGAATCATTAACTCTCTAAATTATTTTATTATACAGCCACATCAAATTCTTGATACTGAAGGATGATTCCATAGCAACAGTCGTAGCAACTGATTATTACTGCTTGATTTTGTGATCTTGAAGAGCACACCACTGTTAGGGAAAGAGGTCTAATCACAGACTCTGAGGACTAACTCTAATCATATCAGTGAGCTGAAAGAAAGGTCTGGGTATTTTAAAGTATGTTTGTAATGGTGGAAAATCCAATAAGAAAGGAGAGAAAGCAGAGAAAAGTAGAGAAAGTAGAGGTTAATGTCTAAGAAATAAGACTGGATCGATAAAAGTGATGTTAGTGCATGCAGAGAACACTGAGTAGAGACATAGAGATGGGACAAAGTGGTGTTTAAGGACTGATAAATGGAAAAAGATGCCACAGACTCTGAGAGTGATGAAGTAGAAAAACTTAGTTGAATCACAGTGCTGATTCATGAAGTCCTGTTTGCAAATTTTGTTTTTTAACTTCACTGGAAATGTTTCATTCAATCTGAGAAATAATTGCTCATATAAAGAAGGCTGCAGTGATAACACCAACAATAGATGTAGCAGTGGCTCAGCCAGACTTCTTTGGACTAAATTGGTCAAACTGGGGCACCGACTATTGGAAGGATGTGATGAAAAGCATTTTTCATCACTTACGTACTTTAACCATGAACAGAAAATAAGTCAAAAGAAATTGCACATTGTTTTTAAGCCTCATAACAACATTTTAATCTTCTTAGCTTGAATCCTTATGACTGTGCAAAAGGTCCTTGTTCAAAGTTACAGCTTGAAGTATTAACAAAAGGAACAAATGTAACATTCAGATGCAAAACAAACTGCTACCAGCCTGAAGCAACACAGCCAAAACAGTTTATATAACTGAAGCACTGCCACTGACAAGGCAAATACCCAATAAATCCTAAGGATTTTAGAGCAGACCAGTCAGATTTGCAGGGGCCCACCACCCAACTGACACCAAAATGTTACTTGAACTGTGAGAATAAAAGGTTATTTTCATCATTCAGTTAAATGTTGCTTGAATCAGTTTTTATAGTTGATGATTGATAGTGTATAATCGGGTTTATGTGTATAATAACTTGTTGCAGCAGAAACTGACTCCTTCATGATGAGTTAAGACTCCTCCCCTTTACTCTAACCTGCTTTACCATGCAAGATCCCTCAATATCTCTCTATTTCTACCAAAAACCAAGAGCAACTGCTTTCACTCACTGTTGGGCCGGCTTTTAACTTGAAACAACCAACAGTCTTCACATAGGAGTCTCAAAACAGCTGCATCTTCAAACAGCGCCCTAGCATGGAAAAGCTCATGCAAACTGTCTTTGAGCTTTACTCACTCAAACACAGTGACTCCTTTCTACATTTTTTACATCCGAGTCTTTTGGGAGGTCTCTCAGCAGCTTCTTTATTCCCAATGTGACCACAGATCATCCCCATTCCTCACATTTATTCTCACACTTACAAGGCAGAACATCAGACGATATCTGATGTTTTCTTTCTCTTTTAAGGCGTATGAGTTGAATAAATTCATCAAGGGAACAAAATAAAGATGGAGCCTTTTCAGGACAACTGATTAGTTAAAATGCACGTTAACCATCACTTCCATGATGTTTTATTGACCTTCAAGAGCAAATCTCATTCAACCTCCAGTTTATATCACCAGTCAAACTGATGCACCAGACTCCTGCACTGATCTTTGTTTCATAAGCAACAAATTTTATGCAGCATGCCAGATTTAATAAGACTTTGAAATACAGTCAGTTTTCACTGCTTTGTTGTTGTGGGTAAAACCTGCATTTTTTATGATAGGTAATCAGTCACAATGGACATGCTTTGTGATCTTGTCAAGAGTGTCAACCTCACCGACACAGAAGCTGATTTCAGAATCATGAATGTCTTCTTGTGCAGTGGTGTGGTAAAAGGAAACCGACAGACTCCATGCACATATTAAATGCCATGTTTTTAACGAACAGTAGTAAAAAAAAAAAAAGTCATTAAAATACTACGCAGAGCTGAGCAACAATGAAGTTCTGACTTTGACCAGTTTTAATGGTTAAAGCAATTTATCATCCAGCAGAGACAGGTTTTTAGTTTGAGCAGGTCGAGCCTCACGAAGTAATGGCATTTAAAAGTCGGAAAACTGTTTTACAAACTGATTATGGGTGACCTTTCCTTTGTCAGGGCTTTTCATTTGTTTATTCGTAACTGTCAGTTTTGCTGTTATTATTCTGTTGAAATTCATCCTTAGGCATCACATTAAAGTTTCTATATTTTTTTCCTTGCTGGAGTGAATTTTGGTGCAAGATACTGACTAATTGGCTTAAGCATCAGCAGGAAAAAACACAGTGACTGCAAAAAAACCCTTGTGATATGAGCTGTTGAAAGTTCTGTGCAACTTGTGGAACTTTTAAGGGTTTCTTTGCAACATTATCAATTGAGCATATCAAAAATAGTTGATAGTGAATAGATAGTCGAGCAAACTAGAGCCCAGACAGGGTGGGCAGGAGCAGACTCAGAGAAGTCTTTATTTGCAGAAATATCCCTTCAGTATACACTATCACATTATTACCAGACTTTTAGCTAAAGCTTCAAACTAGCTGTAAGTGATAGTGATTTGTTCATAAAACAAGGAAAATGTTCCATCTCTTCCACAGTCGGCACCTTTTTTTTGTGGTGACAGAGCTTTATCTGTCTTGTGAGACTTATTGACCAAGCTGAACATTTCAGTTCTCTGTTAAGTTTTAACCATGGCCAGCTCATTTCTTCTAACGTACTTCGACAAAAGAGGAAGTCAAGAAAATTTAACCCAGACTTCTTCTGATATTTATGTCCTATTTCAGCTCTTCTACTGTAAGCATTCTAGTTGATACACCTTCACTTGTATCTATGAGGCAAATGGCACAATTTTAACATTATTATTATCAGTACCACCTATAGTTTGGGTTACACAGCTCTGTTGCTGTGCCTGGATTGCAGGACAGCCTTTTGCTCCACTTCTTCCCTCCAAAGATGGTTGGGTCCAGTATTTCCTCGAGTGTCCCTCATATCTGTGTCTGGTGACAATCACATTGCAAATGTTAAAGCCAGTTTTAAATGGAGATTGGTGTTTCAGCAGCTGCTAACAGAAAGATGTGTTTTCAACAATGTGAAGTCACAGATGTAATGTGCCTGACTCCTTCACTCAAGTCATTTGTGATTACTTTGATGAGGTTGTCCCTGGTGACACTTTTTTCTGTGGTTGAATTAATCAGCCTCATTCTGGTGTCCAAACCGATCAGAATTAGGGCTGAATGATATTGTCTCAGACAATTCAGTGTCTCAGAAAATAAGAATATTACATAAGATCAATACAAAAAACAATGTTTCAAACAGAAATGCCAGGCTTCTAAAAAGCTTGCTACTTTCTGACCATTTTCCTAGTTTAATCTCAGTTGTTGCCCCTTGTCCCCCATGTATGCTGCTTTTTGACCATTTTTGTCCACTTTGTGCTACTTTACACTTATTTTTGGTGGCTACATCTTGCTGTTTTTGTCACTTTTCAGCACTTAGATTTTTTCTCTTTTCAACAATTCGGCTCTTTAGTTGAGCAGGATGGAGTTCAGGTTTTTAGAGCCTACATCATCTAATGCAAAACAAATACCTGGTATCCTGACAAAGTTGAGGTTTAAGAAATATTGCACTGTCTGCGATTGGAGACAGTTGTCTCCAAATTGTAGCAAGTCATTTTGCCATTTAATCCAATTTGCAACTAATTGCTCAGCCCTAATCGGAACCCAGCATTAGACCCAGTGGGGTAATAATCATTTGTAATCCAACCCAATCATCTGCTTTTAATGAAGATGTCTGTAAACCGATAAATCTCAACTGCATAAACAGCTCCTCTGTCTTTAGTGAATAATTTATGACATTAGATTTACACCTTAAGACTTCTCCTTCTCCTTAGCAGTCGTTTTGGTCTCATTTGTGTGTGAAAGATGTTTACTAGTTCCAAATATAACTTAAATATATTCATGATTTAAATCTCATGAAATCATAAACCCATGTCTCAAACTGTCCCCTGTTCCAGCAGCCAAAATAATCCCAGCTCCAGATTTTGACTGTGCCTCCACTGTGGGCCTTTGATCATATAAATCCATCCTGAGTGTGCAGCAGTTTATTAATCGGGTTTTGAATAATTAACTCATCTTGTTATTGCTTAGACAAATTGGTTTTGTGGACATAATGCGATAGAGTAAGTTTAAATTACTTTTTGAAGCAATAAATGAGTTTGTAAAGCAGACATTAATGTGATGTAATAAGTTGACGTTGCTTTGTTTGTGCAGCTGTTGAAACTCTTGCAGCTGTGGTTACTCTGGAACTGTGGAGGTGAACAGCTGCAGAGATGACTGAGTTGGAATTTTTCATGGCATCCTTAATGTTTGCCACCCAGGGATGGATTAAGTTAGCACTTGTGTCAAGCATAGTATTATGAAGCTAACATGACACTGTGCTGTTACATGTGACAGTTTAAGGAGTTTAAAGAGAGAAATGTGGTGATTACTGTTACATAACCTCAAGTCCTTTTTTATCCCCTCTGCTTGAAGATGTTCCGAGCAAAACACTTCACAAACATTGTGTTTACATGAGTCAGTGAAGCTTGTGTAACCTGTACATGTTGATCGATGCCGTCTGGAGCCATTACTGGTCTGATTAAACTCATCACAAAGGGATGAGGGGTGAGTGCAGAGGATGCAGGTCGACTTTTGTCAAACCGCCCTGACATCTTGACTCAGAACACTGGAAAAAGCTGCTGTGAGGGAAAAGATGAGAATAAGAGGCTTAATCATGGACCATTTATAGACTGTTTTCTTATTAATCATGTGTGAATAAGCTTATGCCTCATATACACACATCTGTAGGGTTGAGTGAGCAAAACAAAGAAGGCAACTTTTGAATTGGATCTTTTTCCTCATTAAACTGTTTGAAGCCAAATCAGGACTCTGAATTGCAAAGACTAAAACTCATAAATCAAGAAAATTAAGACACAAGGGAGGCTAGTATATATATATACTTTTACAAAAAAAAGTCTGATGTTATTGCAGCCTCCAAGATAATTATTTATTCATCCCAATGTTATTCATTTAACCCAATTTATTTTAATGTTACAGAGCATCGATTGCAAACAAGAAGGGGAACAACTGTTCACAGTTTAAGTGAAAGAGATCAAGTTAAAAAAAATCAAAAATGTGCAAAGAAAGAACCACATATCACAAACAGATCAGCTGAGGGCTGCAAGTTTGAACGAAGAATAGAAATATAGTCTGTATATTCAGTAATTCACTACCAAACATCTATGGGGTGAGCAGCAGATCCGAGCATGTGGGTTGCACCTCTGAAAAAATAGCCAAATTTGCTCTGCCAATGCCAAACAGTTGACCCCGCTGTTGCTATTGACTCCTGTTTACAGCCACTCATCTTTCTTACTTTTTGTGGTAAGTTTGTATCATTATTTTACTTCCCTATAACTGTGCAGATATCTTTGCTGTTCTCCTCTTGCAAATGATTCTCCTTCTTCACCTATGGATGATTTTATTCATCTTGTTATGAGTTGCTCGGCAGGGTTCACAGAGCTTGCATGGAATGAAATAAACATCATCACCCATTCACTTACTCATGGTGAATTTCTACAGATATTTCTTGCAGCCCACTCTGACTTCACACTAAAATTTAACTAGGGTGCTGTTAGGAAAAATCCTGGGAAAGTGGAGGAACAACTTCAGCTGTTTGCTTCACACATACAGCATTAAGAGTTTTGTGCATATGTTAACACAACTTAAGAGGTGCTTTTGCCTCAGTTGAATCTCCGAAAACAAAAACAAGTTTTGTCTCATGTTTTGAACATGAGACAACTCTGAGGCAATCTATTTTTCAGTAAACACAATGTCTTTCTGCAAACTCTGACACAGACTTTGACATCATCTAGGTTTTATAGCAGCCGTAATTCTAAAACAGACTCATTTATTGTTATTTAACAGGAATGAAATATTTCACCTGGATATTGCTTTTGCTGAGAAAGAGGCTGTAAACATATAAACTGACACTGGGGATTACCAACATTTTTTTATATTTCAGCTTGGTTGTTAAAAGGACATGTCAGATTTGTCAGTTCCAGGAAATGTTGTCCATAATAAACGTTTTACCTGCTATTATATTGGTTAAAAAAAAAACAGTTGATTACCTCCATAGAAAACCTCAACAAGACAAGGCAAATCGACCCTGTTCACTTTAAATGATACAGTTTACACCATGCTGTTATTTTCCTATATTGAAGTCATGAACTTAAGTCCTGAAGTGTCATTCTTCACCTGCTGCTGCATCTCCCAGCTTTGGCAGTGCCTCATTAAAACCAACAGCAGGCATCCACACAACTTTCTCAACATCCTCATCAACACCAGCCAGCATTACTCGAAGCTGTATAAACAAAAAAAACAAGCTGAAAATGTCCAGATCCTGGCGCTCCTGAAAGTGTACTTTAGAAAATAAAAGCCAATTTTCACTTTCATGCTGTTGTTCTCTGCTGCTGAAAGGTATCATTATTTTTTATTCCTTAGACCATAGCTAAAAAAATGTTCACAAGCCAGACTTTCTATCACATGCAGCAATCATTCATCATTTAGAGCATGAATCTGCTCACTCAAGCTATCATAAACTTATAATAAATGTCAGCTTTGAGTTCAGTCCTGAAAGGGAAGGTAAATGGATGCCTAAGTGTGCACTCAAGTTATCACATGAACATCCTTCAGCTACAGGCTGTTTGGGAGATGTTAAACAGATCTGCACACGTGCAGACTGAAAAAAACCTTCTGATAAGAAGATAGTATTTAGGTTTATATATTCAAAGCTGTCTGCGGAAAATAAAGTTTGAAGCATTTGCCTTTGCTCTGAGTTCCTCTTTTCTGTGACAACTCTTGCAGCAAATTACAGAAGCTGAGCACCCTGTTCTTGTGTGTGTGTGTGTGTGTGTGTGTGTGTGTGTGTGTGTGCTGATATATGTGTGTTTTTTGGAGCTTGTTTTCAGTTTAAGTGACTGCCCTGTCCCACAATTTCACTTCCTGTCTCCACACTGTGTTTCTGATGTGTTTGCACTTTTCTCTGCACATATATTTTTGTTCTGCTCTTCCAGGGAAATCAGCTCTCATAAATTAACTTTTTTTCAGTATTCTATCACATACGATGAATTGAGCGCTCTTGTCGAAACTCTCATAAAGTTCTCTTCTGGTCAGTGAAGCAGGGAGTGAGTTATTTTTGACTCATACTTACAGGCATTAAGATTTTTAGTTTTGCCTTGTCACTGCAGGTTGAGGTTGTATAGGGGGAAATAATTTGCCTCATGACAGTTGCGTTTCAGTTTTCTCATAAACAAAACCTTGAGTTCCTCTTTGCTGCACAGCTGCGATAGCAGTGTTACGTCTGTTCTCCTGTGCAGTCTGTGCAGGCCAATTTAATGTTGACCACTCTTAAACCTATTTATTTTTGTTTTTCTGAAAACAATATCTACGATTGACAGTATTAATTGCAGAGCTACCAATCAGCAGTCTTCCACACACAATAAAAACTTGCAGGCTGATTCTCAGGGAGTGAATTTAGCTCCTGTACCTTGCTTTAGGATACTTTGACATTTTGAGATGGAGTTAGATGTAATACCGGTGTTCAGATTTCAAGACCTGTGGTACCACTGAGCCAAAGCAGCCTCTTAAATCATCACAACGATCCAAACCAAAAATTACGGTTTGGCCTCCTGGTGAGGTACTAGCTGTTAGTGAGCTAGAGGCTACAGTTTGTATAACATGCTGCCGGCAATATTTAACATTTAAAATGTTAAAGCTCTTTAGGCCAGGTACAAATACAGGGCCTGTCACCTGTTTTGTGCATTGTGGGCATTGTGGATAAAGTTAGCAGGAAGAGGTAAAAACTCAAGGAGAGAAGACATTAAAGACATTAATAGACTGCATTTCTCCTCTATCAAGATTGGTGGAGTATTCCAACACAGTTATAATGAACGATTTACTCGTTTTGTTATTTAATTATCCATGCATTTATGAATTTTTACCATCATAGTTAAAAGAAAAGCTTACTTCTGCAAACATGCTCAATTCAGCTGGGATGTTTCCTAATGGAAGTCAGTGTATCTAATCTTTGTGATGTAAAAATAGTTGAAGGAAAAAAACAAATGGACTGTTTATGAAGGCTATGATTGACACCAAACAAAAACAGCCCCCACCCTCCCCCAAAAACACACACACACACTAGACAAATTAGCATCATGTATAAAATTATCCATTTTTTTTCTACAACAGGAAAATGGGGAAAAAATCACTTGATCATAAGACTGTTACTAATTTCTGTGACACATAATGTCCAGAAGCGTAGTGCATGTGATGAAGAGTAGACCTAATTTTCCTTTGAAGACATAACTTGATCTTGCCGAACTGAGAAGTTTCGGTGATACAGATTATGCTCTGTCAAGTCACAGCTGCAAGAGGGGAAATCACACATCATGTTGCTGTAGAAAGCATAAAAGTATGTGTTATTAGAAAACATCCTAGTTACACCATTATAAAGCTGCTGTTTCAGAGGTCTGGATCTTTGTGCCAATTGGAGAAGGTTAGAGCATGTGGATATGGAAACAGCGCCATACAAAGTGGATCAAATTGGATAAGCATGGCAGGTAATTTGTGGCTAACATATTTTTTTATGTCCACCAGAGCCTGTGAGTAAACATTAAAAGCTAAAGTGGCTCAGCTTCTGCTAAATCATTAGGGTGATTTCAACATTCACACGTATTATCATTTCGCATTTCAGCCTCTGGAGGTCCACAAATGCAGATGTGGCTGACAAACGTATTTTTGATATTATGATACATTTGGGGCTCTTCTTCAGGTGGGAGAATATGACATTAATCCTTTTCTAACACTTTCAAAAATCATGAAGAAGCAAATCATAGGGACGCCAGCTGTTGAAGCAGGAGACTGTTGTACAGAGACTGTTGTCCTTATAACACCAGTTTTTATCAATATGGGCAAAAAGCCACAAAAAAGATCATAAACAAACAGAGAAACAAAAAGGCAACAAAGAACTCTTCTCAACCTGCATGAAAGTGTAAGTGTAGATGTGAGAAGCTGGGTTTTCAAATTGTGCAATGTGTCATATTTCTTGGCTTAACTTGCAGTATCTTCCTGAAAGTCAAGCTAATCCTGTAAGAGATGTGTAGAAAGTCCAGCACCTAGTTGCTGCTGATGCAGAAAGACTTCTTACACCATGTTTCTGACAGATTGAGAACATTTCATGTCACTTTAACTGGAATTACAAGAATGACGGCTCTTGTGTGGGGGGCCCCTTGGGAAATGGATGTTGAGGGGAAAGTTGAAGGTAGTTCACTGATTCCTTCAAGCTTCTGGCATCAGAGTCTCTGCACGTCAGCGCACTAAGCTGGGGAACTGTGTCACAGTATTTAACTGAACTTTGAATGGCCCACTTCTGTGTTTCCACGGCACAGTCACCATTTCTATTCTGGTAGCAGTGCTGAAACTGAAACACTTACTGTAAGTGAATTAGATCCTCCTTTCTCTGTTTGATAGAACTGAGATTTAACAAAGGGGAAGAGAGTCTCGTAGGCTGTTTAGCGAGCATATGCATTCTGAAACCTGCATTTTACCTTTTTGTTTCTTTGTGCAGAAATAGTCTTTGGAAAAATGAAGGTCACTTTGGAAAATGTATGCATAATGTGATTATTCTTATGTTGTTCCAGAGCATCCGCTCTCACATTTTCCCAACGGAGAGGCCTGTTCATCCTGAATTTCTATTCAGGGATCACTCCCTCGACCGCACACTTAATCACAACCAAGCTGGGACTCATTAGCATGTAGTTAAATGGAACTTAGATATCATGGATTCTTTTGATTAATCTCATATACAGAGCATTTAAGAGGCGGAGGGGAAGAAGCAGTCATCATATTGGTGCTGAAAAATGTGCAGCTACACATTTTCAAGCTAAAAAGAGAAGCGTTGTGATGATTTAATCTTGGTATGGATTTTAATCAGTGCCAGGAACGGATAAATCATTTAACAGTTTCACGGTTAAAGATGTTTTTTCCAGTTTTTCTAAGTTTTAAAGAACAGCACAGTTAAATTTGCCCTGCAAGTATGTGAGAATTGAAGCTGCAGCAGAAGCTCTGTTAATTTGAGAGAGTGAGAGTCCTGGCTTGGCTTTACGTCCAGTCTGTGCTGCCAGCAGAGCTATAGGATCTGTACCATGATGAAATGCCCTCTTATCTCCCTGACTTGAACCTTTCAGAAGGTGTATTTTTACATCCTACATGAGGATGCAGTGATGCACCGACACATCCCACGGGGGAACAGCAACCAAAGCTGGAGATGACATTTTCAGGCGACATGTTGTACCTGCCAAATCAACACTGAATTCATTTCTGTGGGGAATTATGAGAAAGGTCTTAATGATGAACACAACAGTCATGTCTTTATTCATAGTTTTCACCCAGAAAGTTGCACATAAAGAGGACTACAAACTTTTTTATTATAAGGCTGCAAATTTCAAAGATTTAACTCTCTTGGGATCTAAATGTTATTTCTTTGACACTCCACATTATTACAACCCTCTATCTCTGAGATATTTTATACCTTTCATAATTCACCAATCCTGCTGGGAAGACGCCTTTTTAAGAAATAGACTGGAGCAGTAGTACGGTGATGGGACGATTGATTGATACATGGCCGAGTTTTTCCACCTGGTTGCTCATCAGAAGCGAGGAAGCAGGCTCTCGGCCATATCTCAGGTCTGATCTGACAGCAGGGACACACAGGGGCCTCTGTGCTCGCAGAATAACAGCAGAGCTCAGCTGAGCAGAACATGTAGGAGACGGGACTGTGATTTACCTGCTGCAGGAGCAGAGGAAGGATCTGTATAGCACGGCTGAACTCTGGGTTTTTAAGTCTGGGAAAAGGAACTCGAGTTTGGCTGCAAATTTGGAACGTCTGATGTTGCCAAGATTTTGATTTGGATGGTGTGAGGAAAGGTTTTGGAAGCAAGTGAAAGACACAACTTCATCCTTTTTACTCTTTCTTTTAGATTTCACACTTTGCAGAGTAAATTTGTCAGTTATTTTTGACTCATACATGTTTTAAGATTTTGTTCAGGCTTGTTTTTAATATTAATCGAATAACAGGCTAAAGAGAGAGAGAAAAAGGAGAGGGCTCAACAGTCGGGGGTAACATGCAGCAAAGGGTCGAGGCAAAAAGCTTTTCTACAAGGACTTCAGGGGCCTCAGTACATGCGACGCATGCTTAAGCTGCTAACAGGCACCTCGAGATGAATAACAAGTTAATAGCATCGCTTGTACTATCATCAGCATAAAGCTTTTGACAAGGTAACATGTAGCATTTCTTTTACATTTTCAATCACAGAAATCTCCAAAAAAAGAGAAGATATTTTCAAAAAAGTAACATAAGACACACATTTCCCTGAGGATGAGTGTCACCAGATTGGGTTTGAATCCTTTAAATCCTGAATCCCTTCCACTGTGAGTGAAGAAGCAAAGTTATATTGTGGTTCGATCTAAACTCTACAGCTTTTTGTGCCATATAATGTGCATACGAAGCCTGAACTTTTAATTTCAAGGAAAAGTCATCATGATTATGCATTATTGCATTATGGTTTTTGGACAACATGTAAAACCTTTTGATTGTAATGAAACCTCAAGAAAATTGTTTTCTTGTCAGGTTTATATCTAGTCGAGGGCCCAAATGAAATTTATTTAAAGAAATGACAAATCAAACATCAGTATGTAAGATCTGTTTTTGCAGGATGACTTTAGTTTCAGACTGTTTCCGTGTGTGTTCTGAATAGGGCTGAATATTTGCAAAAATAGTCTGATTGGAATTTTTTTCCCCCTTTGTTACATTTGTTACGTCCTTTGTTAGATTTGATGATCTCTACTCATACATTTCTGCATACAAGTGTTACCAACATTCTTTGATCAATAATTTAAGTTAGCATTTCCTCCTGACACTGTTCTGAAAGCCATTCAGGGTCAAAATTTCTTGACTCTCTGTAATGCAACAAAAATGTGATATGATCTCCATTTAAAAGGTTGAAAGATGTTTTTATCTCCCCTTGAGTTCTGACCTGACAGAACTTGCATTTTCTTTTTCATAAAATTTCAACTCAAAGTTGTCATTTTGGCAGACTGAGACCTGCAAAATGAAAGTTAACCTCAAGAAAATTTTTGAAAAATTTGTTTATTTCTCCTGATCTGTTCCGTTGAACTAATCCAGTCTGAAGTTCCTGTGTATCTGGTTATTTACGGTGGTTAGGACTAGATGTACAGGAGCTCCCCCAGGGGACATGATGGACAAAGAAATGACACTGGTGTTTGCGTAGCACCAGTGGAAATTTTGTTTTATTGAGCGTGGAGTTGGAATATATAGAAATGTTGATCTTCTTGCTGGTCTGGTTTGATTGTGTCAGAGGTATAGAGGCGTCAGCCGAGTGATTCCCGGAGTTACATGAGGTTACTGCTTCCTCATGTTTACTGACAATTACTCTGTACCAAACAGATGAGACAAACAAATTCCCCACCACTCCACCCAATAACACCCTCAGTGTGAAGCTCGGTGAATTAAGTTGAGCAAAGAAATTTAGTCGATCGGAGAATGATGAGGGCCGGCGTGGCTCAGGAAGATATAAAACAACTTTGATGTTCAGTAAATTGCTTGTTAGTTAATTCTAAATCACAGTTTGTGAGGACAAGGTTGTTTGGAGAACACACAAAATAATCATAACACAGATTTGTATCAGTTATTGTCTTTGTTAAATGTGTTGATCTATTTAACTACAGCTCTGCTTGTTTCTTGTTACTGATTTGAGCAGTAACTGTTTCTTTGAAGTGATCATCTCCTTAACGGCCCTAACTGACCCCCGGAGCTGTTTCCATAGCAACATGGCAGCATCAAAATTGAGCCATGGGGGGATCTGTGTGATTTGTTTGAGAGTTGTTGGGTTTTTTAAATAGCTCTGAATAATGTCACAGTGAACTCTTTGACTGGCAGATAGCTCAGAGGATGGACACTGTAAGTGGCCTGATTACACATTCAAAAGACCTTCCAACTACTTGATTGACGGATTGAGTTTAGTTTATTAATCCTAAAAAATATTCCCTCTGTAATGCCGCTCTGCATGTGCACGGTGAAGTGTAAGCTCGGCTGTCCATCCAGCATGCCTCTCGACCCATTAGTACACTCCTTCAGCTCAACAAGGACCTCATGCTTGAAAATACAACGCCAATTAAGAGTGGAGTGGAGGATTTTACTGCAGTTGTTATTCTTTGAGTGCACAGTAACGAGCTCGCTGGTGCAGCAGCGGTCTCTGTTGTGGCTGCAGTGATGGATGTTGTCGGTTGTTTCTTTGGACTGCAGGAAAAAAACTATTGAAAGAAGCCACAGCTCTGAAAAAGTAGTGCACAAATATGACCAGGATGTATTGGCTTTATTCTCTTTTGTACTTCCCGGCGCAGTTTCAGTAATGACACATGAATTACAGCTTTGTCGTTATTACTGACAAGTCTGACAGGAATATAGGAGCTTTCATGATTCAGTCCTGTGGCAAACTCTAACCCTCAGTCTTTTTCAATTCTTATCGGCTTCACAAAACACACGCCTCTGTCTGCATCAAACTGACTGATATTCCTTACTAACTCAGCGTGAGGTCGAATAACAGCTCATTATACAGATAAATTAACCAAAACAGATCAGATTACTTTACAGCTCTTGCATTCAAGACACAAAATCTACTTGACTTATAACATGATCAAGCCTGATGCCTTTGGAAAGAAAGAAACAAGACGTGCAGACACAATGTAAATTGCTGCCAACACATGCAGAACCAGCAAAATCTCAACAGGCTTTTAAAAAAAGCAAACAGAAAGTTCAGTTTTGGGTTGAACATCAGCGAGAGAATAAAAGATATGTCTTTTCGCAGACTGACCTCTGTGTACAGAGAAGGGCACACCGCCACAGGCAGGAATCCAGAGCTGAATCGTCAAATATAAATGGTATATTTAGTTTTTTTCCTCTCTGGATGACTGTGCTGTGTAACCTCCTTTGTGTTTCACAAACAAACACATACAGCGTTTTTACTGCCATGTGAATCAGCAGGAAAAGTCAGTCTTGGGTGAGCTCCTTCTGTGCACAATTGTACACACCTCGACTTTGAAACTGTGTGAACTTAAGATTTGCTTTATCATCAGAGACAAAAAGAGACAAAAGAAGCGACCCGATCAACCCTGCGAACAGCTACTGACAGATCAAATATAACTGCACAGATGGCCCAGGCACAAAGTCGACATTTTTCTGTCAAAGCAGCAACAAGTGATAGAGGCTACTGTTAAAAATATGGTATAAATACTAGTTAAAGAGTCAATAATTCATTATTGATCTTTGTAGGAGTCAAATTAATGTATATTTTGGGCTTATTCCCCCTAAAATCTGCTGAAGTCACAAGGTTTGTCACACATTTTGAGGTGATTTTTAGTCAAACCTCAAATAATTCGGGTAACAGCAAATCACAGTCACTATTACAGAAACGAGTGACGGGATAAGAACTGTGGTATAAGATCGCCATTTCCATTTATCTTATTGTCATGAAACTTGTTTTTACCCAGCAGACAAACCTATTCAGGTGCAAAATGTCTTTTACAAGAGTTCATACATCTTAAATACAAGATACATCTTCATAGAATGGTAAATAGAACAGCCAATATTTGTCAGGATTTAACACAATTATTGTTAACTTTTAAAACCGAACAACTGATAGTGGAAAAAAATGGTCCTTGTGAGCTCAGAGTGTTATATCTAAAGATACCACCAAGGACTTTTATTCAGCGCACATTAATAGAAGTCACTCGGTGTTTCTGTGCGAAAATAAAAACAGCAGACTACATCATCTTTACCACGTTTAAACACGATTGTTGCATCATAGTTCTGATTTTTTCTTACCATCAACTGAAACTTGCAGTGAATGGTGCCAACCAACAAATTAAGAAATAGTGCAAACATTTAAAGAATGAATTGAGGGCAAAGGCTGCACACTGCTGATGAACAAGCTGACATGTCTGCTGTCTGTGTGTTTCTGAGCTGATATGAGCACAATCACCAGTCACCTTGAGTTACACTTATCAGTGACATTGCAGCGATGAACTGCAGAGACAGATTGGACTCTGCTGACTGTCTCTGAAAACTTCCCCTCAGTTAACCTTTGTGCGACAGCCTCAGACCCTCACCATCAGCCTCCTAACAGCTCTTATTGCAGGTTTCTGATCACTGCTGCTTCTCTGACCTCCCATCTTCCTGTTTGCTGTTTTAGGTTTCTTATCCCTGTCATTTTTAAACAGCAGAGCCTTGGGGGTTTAGTAGGCAAGAAGTGGGCTGGTTCTCAAACACATACATTGACACACATGTTCGAGTGGTGAGAAAGAGCTTAATTGCTGTCAGTAGCAGTACAGATGGCTGCATTAAGGGAAGTTAAAATGACCCCGATGTGAAAGCTCTTGTGTAACTCACAGTGCTGCTGCTCTCCTCACCCTGTCTGAATTTATCTGAGGAAACACAACGCGACTTTCTCTCTCTCTCTCTCTGTCTTCTGCTGTTAAGTCTTTTGGTTATGGTTAAAAATTGAATTCCTGCTCAGCTCTTTACTAATGTATGACACCCCTGGGATCATTTCTGTGATAATTTATTACTTTTCAGCTTGAGCTACTCTGAGACAAATTACTGCTCTGCTGTGGCGAATGACAAGAGACAACTGTGTCTGTGGAGGTTTGAGAGAAAGTCACAGCCGCCCTGCACTCTACTGTGGGTCAGCTTCAGGAAATGTTTCAGGGTCTGCTTTTAGAGTAGAACAGAATATATTTTTTTATTAATCCTCTTAATTCATTTTATTGTCACAGAAACTCACAACAATCAAAGTGCAAAAATTCAGTAATAAGAATAGAACAAACTACAAAATTAAAAAAATTGAAATTCAGGGAAAATGAGAAAATTCTTTACAACTGTATGTACATGTTCAAGAATAAGTACAGGGATTGACAATGGACATGACATTTGTTGGGACTTTTCTTAGCCCTTTTAATGGGCTGTCAGTCACGTTTTCATCATGTGTTTATGAATCAGTCGTTTTGAGATTTCAAGTAGGTTTCAAGTCTAATGTTCAATTACCAATGTAAAGCAATCACCAGAACTTTTTTGTCATGGGAATAAATCGAATGTCGTGAAGCTGACTATGATTTTAACTTTAAGATCAATGGTTCACATAACATGATGCACTAGTGTGATCTGCTACCAAATTTAAGTTGCAGGAGTGCCTGGGAAAAAATATCAAAGTGGGATCTATATTGTATGCACTATCTCAAGATAATTTTGTCATCCGATGATCCTTTGTAAATGTGACTTTCCAGGGATTTCAGTTTAGGCTGCTGGCTGTTGTAATGCAGCCATCTGCTGATATCAATCTTATAAGCTGCACCTGTATGCTTTGCTTGTAGGCAAGAGCTTAAAGTTGAAAAACTTAAATGTTATTTTGATTCAGTTCAATACAAAATGTTAACAACCTTTTACATGTCAACTGAGCTTATTGGAGTTTTCTTTTATAGTGAAATGTGCAGTGGTGTTGTTTTCCATCAGCTGTAGCTTGTGTTCCTTTGGTGTGCCAAATGGGACAAACTAGACGCTGCTTTAATTTCAGACCTTAACTGCTTTGTAACTAATGCATTAACCCTGGCAGCCCAACTTATTAAGTGTTCTTGTATGCACAAGTAATTACCAACACAGACTCAGGTCCTTGGTGTACAGGTCTGTAATGGAAATCAGTCAAATGATGTTTGAACACTGCAGGTTGTTTGAAACTCACAGCTAGGCAACATTTTCACAGTCTATGTGAATATTAAGAAAAATTTTTCCACTCATTTGTGATGGCATCACCTTCTAAGGGCTTTTACACCATTAAAAAATACAAATACAAATAGTCTGCAGGTTTATGGCTGAGAAGTGATTTAAGCTCTTTCAACCGTTTTTCTTTTTTAGTAATATTATTAATTTTTCTTAGATGAACAAAAAAGACAAGCAAACGATATAAACTTTGTCAGCATGATATAAAATCAGTAAAAAGGGAAATAAAAACAGCTTAAATGAAGAAGAGAGGGGAAGGGGGGGGGGGTTGGCAGGAAAAAGGGGGAATTTACATTTTCATTTACATATTCAAGGCAATTCCCATGTAATCTTCACAGAATTACATTGCTTCCCCTAGTCTCAAAGTTGCTAAAGCTGCCCCATTGTTCTTTGGTGAAGTCATTTCTGGGACTTAATTTCCCCGACATCTTCTCACATGCAGCAGTACCTATCATCTGCTCTCTCCACATTTTCAGAGTAGGAGTTTTGAGTCTCCTTCCAGAGCCTTAGAATCAGTCCAACAGAGGTTATGAAGCTGGTCATTAATATTCAAAACAGCTAAGCTGATCTGGGCAGTTCACATCCTTTTAACAAGGGTTTCCAACTTCCCTGCACTTTCCTGCAAGAAAAACTTGTATGCTGCAAGAAGAAGTTTTGTAGCACAAAAGTAAAGTGTCCATGATGCAGAAGATTGCAGTATTTGAATCTAAAGTAACATCTAACCAAGATAATCTCAGTTAAGGAGTCATGATAAGGAAACAACATGCAGCTGTGCCAGTTCTCGTTTCTTAAGAGGGGATTTTTCTTTACTTGTGGTCGTGCTGAAGTTAATATCTGTCTGTCTGTCTTCTCTGTCTGTTTTTTTCTGCAGGGCAGAGTGGGCACAGCATAACAGTTCAGACCATCATGCCCTTTGCTCCGGCAGTGGGACAGGAAGTGTGTGTGTGAGCGTCCCCGGTTGGATCTGCTGGGATGAACATGCCACTGCATCAAATCTCTGTCATCCCCCGTGATGTCACCAACTCGCGGGTGTCCGGCAGTGGCAAAGCTAAAGACAAAGACAAGGACAAGGACAAGCAGGTAGGTGAAGAGCTAAGAGGCACAACATTACTCCTGATTATCTTACTG
Source organism: Thalassoma bifasciatum (assembly GCA_008086565.1). Lineage (NCBI taxonomy): Eukaryota > Metazoa > Chordata > Actinopteri > Labriformes > Labridae > Thalassoma > Thalassoma bifasciatum. Next base: position 870,683 of record RPOG01000103.1, read on the forward strand.
CGCTGAGGATTATGGGAAAATTTGAATCTACAGAGTGCTTTGTAGGTGTTACACTACACACAACAGTTTGCTTTGGCAGAAACTCTTATCTGATTGGATGAGAGGTATTCTCTGAGCTGATATGGAGTATAAGAGCTCTGGGACTTGGTATCTGTTTGTGAAGGTGTTTCACTCTGCGTAAGAAACTGTGTTTGTCAAGACTAAATATCAGACACACAAGCTGGAAAACTGTCAACAGTCTGTTTGCAGTCGTGCTACAAACGTACAGATTAATGTAAAGAATACAAAGTAGACGGTCTTCACTAAATTACAGGAATGCTGGAGATGTTTACATTGCAGAGCTGGTTTTGTTGGTAGAGCAGGATGGATGGCTGTTGCTTTTACTCTTAAATGATATTAGCAGTAAATACTCCATTCTCTTTTCCCCTCATTTCTATCACTTTTTAAAACAAGATTAAAAATAATTCCCTCGCTCTTAAACAAAAAGGAATAAAACTTTCATTCACTCTCTTTTTCTCTATTTCATTGTTGCTTATTTTCTGCCTCAGTGGACTGTGTGACTCTGAAGTAGACTATGCCGGTCACACACCCACAGAAGACAGCTCTGTCTGATCCTTTTTTATTCATGGTGGCATTATGTCTAAATAAGTTTGACAGCGTGAAATTTTTACTCTCAAATATCAAGTCTTTGTTTATGGGGAAAGATGCTTTGTACAAACCTGGTTAGTAATATGAATGAGTATTTTTTAGCAAATATACGAGTCGATAGTTGTCGCTTACCATTTTGTGACTGTTTGAAAAGTTACCCGTCCCATCTGCAGATGGAAGGAGAAAGAAAACAATGTAATATTTTGTTCTTTGTATTTTCATTTATTTATTTATTTAAAACTCAAAACTCTTTGTTGCTGCAGTCTTTCTAGCTCTGAATCTCCATGTGTTGAGTCCGTTTCTCTATAAACTGGCACTTGTGCTTTCCTACGTTATTTGGAAAGATATCATGGTATTATGGAAGTTTCTGGTTATTTAATGGCTAAAAGGGAACAGCTTTCAGATGCCCTACAGCCATCATCCAGCTGTTGTATCACAATACAACCAGGGGCTGGTGAAAAACAACTGAAATAATATATTTTTAATTTGAGTTTGTAGTCTCATAAACTATTTCATTTGTTATAAATGAACAATTAATCCTGTATTTGAAAATTATAACGCAACTGATGTTGGAAATGAAAACTTTATGCAGACAAGTTTTAATTCTGGAATTACAAAAGGCCAATTCCGAGCCAGACGTATTCATGGTGGTAATTGGAGGAGGTCACCTCAGGAGTCGACATTACTGCAAGAACAATCAGAAAGTTAATTTTCAAATGCCGAGGGTGTCAATCTTACTCACTCACAAATGAATTATTTCTCTTCCCCCTGTGGGTCCAGCTGAGGTTTGCTTCTAATGAGGCTGGTCAAAGTCTGGTTTGTGTTTCCCATTTGTGCCCAGAACCGCCTGCAGGCAGTCTAGTTTTCAGTTTAGTGCTGGAGACTTAAAGAAAACACTGGCTTCGCTACCTTTCAAATTGTCAGCTGCTAAATAACTGACAAAAGAAATCAGTAAAATCTCACACTTACACGGATTTTATAAATTATCTCTGCTGCTTGGAAAATAAAACACCAGATCTGGCTAATTGAGGCCACACGTGATCTTTCATGAAGAAGAGGATTAGTGCCACATCAAAAGTGTTCATCTGAGCCTGTCACAGATTTCAGATTTGTGGATTTTGACTCTATTCTCTGAAATTTGGCTTTTTCTCAGAATCTAAAGATTACTCCCAGAAATCCTTAAACCTTTCAGTCTGGACGCCAGCTCATCAGGATTTTCCCCATGCTTGAGCTTCAATATTTGATTTTTTCCAGCAAGATAAAAATGGCAGGTGTGTGATTGTTTTGATAATGATCGTAACTTTCTCTCTCCTACACCATCAAACACCTCAGTGAAGTGCTCTCAGAGTGCTGCTGCTTTTTTTGAGCTGTGGTACAAAGAGAGGTGCTAAGACAATATGTCGGTGGGCTGCCCTTTCTCCTCGGCTTCATTGCATCACAATAGATTCAGGGTGCCAAGTGCAGCAGCACAGGTGTTCTTAAGAGGCTTCTTCACGCTGCATATGGTGCTGCGTCTCATCCTGCCTCTCTGCACAAGTGTTGGCACACACAAGCAGCAAACTAGCTCTGACATGTGTTTTTACTAACTAACAGCACACACACACACACACACACTCACATCCACATACTTCCCCTCACTTCTGATTCATTTTGAAACTTAAGCTGCATTTATTTGAAGCTCAAATATCTGCCCAGTCATTGCAAAAGTGAAAGTAAACTGCTGGAGGAGCTGTTCCAAAACTGGTTTGGTGACCTGTTATTATGAGGAAACTAAGACCAGTTTGAACCAGAAATTTTTGTGCAACGTGGGCTTGTTTGGCAGCAGAACTATTCAACTTCAGTTTTAATAGAGCAAGACATAACAAATATGCTCAAACTTGTGAAGTCATATACTTGGATGTGTTTATTTTTCACATTTACAATCCTAAGAGATGTAGATTATCATAAAGATAGAATACTTCCTTTAACACCTTTTTATTTGTTGTGAGGCTCCTGAACATCTCTTGCTATGATTTCTGTACAGATAAGACAGAAATATTACATTCTATCAAATAAACTTAACAAAAAAACAAAAGTATATACTCTAAAATGAAATTATGGTACCTCAGCACAGCTAAATCATGCTTTACCGTCATGATGGTGTCCTCATCACTCTACAATTCTCCCCCCAGACACTGGTTGGCAGTGTGATATCTATGTTAATCATACTGCCAGTTTCTGGCACTGTGACACACTCTTCAGGAAACTGTAAAATCTAATCATGTTGTGTCAGAGATGGTGATGATAGATTTTCAGCAACAGTTGTTACTATTTCAAAAGAGATGGAATGTACTGCCTCTGAACCAGTGTAGGGATGGGCGACGAGAGATGTAAATGCAGAAATATGTTGCCACCCTGAAGACCAATCACAGGGCTTGCAGTCTGCTTTGTTACAACTTGCAGTTACATTTTTAAGGAGGTGAACATCCAGCTATGCACATGTGCAGATATCATGGCCTGGATTCAATACAGATTTATTGATCTGTGTGCTTATTTTTGTATGTCTCTTTTCCATGTGTCTTCCCATCCCCTCCATTTCATTCTGTGGGTGAATCTAATGATTGAGATGATATTGTTTGCCTGCTCTGAGGCACTAACCACTGCCATGCTGCCTTTCATTTAGTTTTTAGTTCATCTCAGCTGAAGTTTGATTTGTTGGAGGTGTTTTCGGGGAGCTTATTTGAGTCATTTGTGGATTTTTGTTCACACTTCAGACCACTTAAGAGTGGGGTGTAACAAGTGTAATCAAGACCATGCGGGCTTGTGGGATCTCAACGTCTAATCAAATGATTATTCTTGTGCAATTCTTGGCTATTTGAAGTTAAGTTACAAGAAATTAGTCATTTTGTAACACAGCTATTGAATTTTTTATTTGTTATGAAAGCAAAAGCGGAAACAGATCAGATATTTTTTTAACCATCACTTTTCTTCATTCAAGATAACTTTTTACCAGATACAACGCAGCAAGGTAATGTTTTTATCAACAGTTACGTAGTCCTGTTGCCTGAAACGCAGCAATAAACTTTGTGAGTTTGTACTGTAGTTTTGTAGCACGCTACATTTAACGCTGCTCACAGTCTCATGCACTGAGACATATCTGTGTCGTGTAATGTTAACAAATCCTGGTTATGTCCCACCAGTGCTCATCTACCAAGCAGAGCAAATGTAACGTCAGTTTTCATTTTACTGAAGAGACCACTGCAGTATAACTGCTGCATGTGGGATGGATTGAACATGATCACAAATGGCTTAGACTATGTTTTAGACTTTAGCTTGTCTATTCTATGACTATTAAATATCACAGAAAGAATTATCAGCAGAGGAAAACACAAGATCTCTCTTCTCAGCGCTTCACTACGGCAGCCAACGTGGTGTTGTCATGGACTTTTGCTTGCGGTAAATCAGTCCGTTCTAGTCTGACCTATGTGAGTGTCTGACCTATCCTGATCTGGAAGCTAGAAATTAGCATTTCGAAATAACATATTTAAGCCCGTATAATTTCATTTTAAATCGGGGAGGATGATAAGGCTTATTTCTGATAAGAGACTTTTTCAAGATCACTGAGAAAGTTTTAACAGTCCCTTTTAAAAAGGGAGATTTTGATTTTTGTCGTTTTATGTCAGGGTTTCCAATTTTGAGTTTTGTCCCTTGAAGGCATGACAGCCAGATGAACTTGGGCAAAGTTCTAGTTCTATAGGATCTATTTTCTTTAAAATATCACGAAATACATTTTACACCCATATTTTCTCAAAGTTCACTGATAAGACAGAGTTGTTTTTCAGGATTAAGGGGTTTACAGTTTTCTGGAGGTAACAATTTCTCCGTTTGGATATCGAGGTGAACCTCTGCGCTTTATTGTGTCTGGGGGGTATTTGGTCTCCCTGCTGCCATGTTTACTATCAGTTTAAAGCTCACACCCCGTGTCTTTCTGCTCAGTATCACACTCCTTCCATGTCTGAGCCTCCTCCTCTCCCCCAGAGGAACAAGTGGATAAACAGCAGCAACTCCCGTCCTCTCTGTGGACCCGTCAGCTGAGGGGAGGAAGGAGGAACAGAGTGTTGGAAAAGAGGGGCAGGGGGGACCAGGGAGCATTTACTTTGAATGCTGATCAACTGGAGGGTCCTGATCGTGGGTTTGAATGTGTGAGTGTGTGCATGTGTGTGTGTATAAGCGCTCTGAGTTCAGTCACACAGCTCAGGCCCATCTGGCTCTCACAGACAACACAACTGGTCTTTTACCGCCGCAAGAAAAAAAGCAGAACTTTTCATCTACTTAGAATTCAGAGAAAGTCAGCTGCTCCTTCAGAGAGAGCATCACATCTTTAACTGTTGCTCGCCCCTTGCTGGCCTCCCTCCTCCACCTCCACTCAAGTTCATTTGTCTTTCTTGAAATCCTCTTTGCACTTTGTCCGTGCGCTGTGGTCCTCCCACTTGAAAACTTGTGTTAGGGGAGATAAATTGAGGTTTCAAAAATACTTAAAAACAGCTTCTTGGAGAGCAGATGAGGGAAAAAGGAAAGTTCCCTGACAGTCCTCAGCCTCGGCAAATAATATGGTCAGATTTATTTGCGCCTGGGGTTTTCGATAAGGCATGCAGCAAATGGATTATGCATGAATTGACAATAAAGTCAGCTCTGGCACAGTTTGGCAGCTGGGGGGACAAAGTGAAGTCTTCACACTGAACTGTTGGTGTTCGTCTCAGTGATCGTATCTGTGGTGGGGCTCTTGCGATTTTACTGTATAAACTGCAGTCATGGTTTCATTTCAGTATTCACACATGTACTCACACCAACGCTCAGGGCCTCTCTCACTCTGGTTATAAATTTAGCAACGTAGCTTTTGTCTCTGCATACCCTGAACTTTGTGATACTTGACACAAGTCCTTTTGATGCTACATGTATTTTTTATGAACGCACTGCCAGCGCTGGAAGCTTTGTCCTCCACAAGCATGTGTCAGAGCGAAGGACGGAAAAGATTCTCTGCTTCTCCTCTGATGTTTTATAACAGCCGCAGAGCTCTTGGGTACTGATGGAGCTGATGCTCATATCAAACATTTGCTGCCATAGCAGGGGCTTTAGATACAGCCTCGGGCCTGTGAGGGACAATTTCTTGTCTTATTTTTTGATAAATATCTTCTGCTATGGTGACAAAATTTGTTTTTGCTCCTTAAATTTCACACCCCCAAAAAAGCATTCTGTCAATTTCAGCAGTTGAAGCTCCTCTCGCTAAAATGGCATGGTAGCCACCTTACACACTTCTTTACTGTAACAGAGAAATATCGTCCAAGTTATGGTTTGATTCGATTCTGCTTCTGTATCTAAAAATATGTCTCTTTGCCTCAAGGCAGAGAAACATTCTGCAAACATTTGGTGGATCTAAACTGTCCAAATCAGCCCCCTTCCAGATTGTTGTGCCAAGAGGCCTGCAAATGGAAATGGCACGATAATCACCCAGAATGCCTTGGGGTGGGTTAAACAACACGGGAAATGCTGAATTATCGGGAAAAGGAGTGTTTACTTGTGTGTAAAGAGTTGAGTCTATGATCACATGGAGTCTTTAAAAGAGGATATGATTGTTTCCTCTTTAAGTTGGTGCAGGTGCAAGTGTAAAAAAATCCCTCTGCAGTTATATTTGTGTTTCTGCAGGATGTCAATGGGTGCACATTCACGCACAAATTATCCTGCACACACACTCTGTGCGCCCACACGGCGCACAGGTGCTAATCCAGTTACTCTTTTTTTTTTTGCAGTTGCACATAAACACACATATACAAACATATATGCACACACCTGCACACGCACCCTGGGGTGGGTGTGTAGAGGCCGATGGGTCCCCTGGCCTGTCTGAAGCAGCAGCTGGAGGGTGAAGATAACACATAAACAGAATAGGATTCTCTCTTCTCTGGCAGAAAGTTTCATAAAGGTTTGAAAGCCGTGTGTCAGCAAACTCACCTGCTTTACATATTCTCACGGAATTCATTAAAGGTTTGATAAACTCTGGAAACCTCACACCTGAAGGTGCTGATATACGGTAAATATCAGCAGCTCAAACAAAACATATTCTCAGATTATTTTAAAATTAAAAAGTAAACGTTTAAGACTTTTACTTACATGGATGTGTCAGTAGGTTAAACTAACTGTGTTTAACTGTATGCACATTTTGTTAAGTTACGAACCCTTAGAGATTAATATTGATGGTAGAGTATGCACAAAGGCACAATGATGATAATGTCTTGGGTGTCAGTTTTAAAATGAGGAACATTCATTGAACTATATTTAAGACCAAAACAAGAGGGAAGATGGCCAGTTGGATACAAGTGAAAAATGCAAATATCAGTCTCATATATAACAGCTGTCCGATATGTAGGTCTATCCTTACTTATGATCCCAAAAAACAGCAAATTATTTTCAGCTAAAATGACAAACTCAAATTTTCACAGACGAATTCACTATCTATTGGTAAAGTCAGTGTTTCGACCATTTTGAATGGTTTACAGTCATGAGAAAAATTATTCATTTGTAGCTCCCAAGACCTCATGTATTGCTCACGAGAATCTTGAATTTTAATCTTATGTCTGATGTTTTTCACAATGTGTATGAGTTAAACAGCAGACTCTGATATCCAGGGACTGACATGCAGATGTTTTCACATTGCAGGTATATACAAACAAAGAAACACACATGTTTGGGCCTGGCTGCAGTGAGCCACTTGAGGCTGAAGTGCTAAAAAGATAATTAAATGTGGAAGAGGAAAGATGACTGCAGAGCCTCTGAGACCCTTCTTTGAGAGAGGACTTTTGCTTTACTTTGTTAAGGGTTTCGTTTCATTAACAGCACTGACGCTCTGTGGGTTATTTTACTTCCTTTGTCTTGCTGGTACACTCTAAGCTATATTAAGTTTTACGCATGCGATTAAAATTGACCTGTGGCAGCAGAAAATAGACTTTAAGAGGAAAGGCAGGAAATAATTACCGCCCATTTAGCTGCTCTGTATTTTTGTAGACGGGGTGTAAAGTTTTGTGGTAGGAGGGAGAGTTGGCTTTGTCTCCAGTGTGAGGGGGCGCCTTTTATTCTGTGTGTGTTTCAGCTATGATATCTTCTAATTAACCCCTGCACCTTCTACCACCTCCACCCACACACACATGTAAACACACTCACAGCTTACTTTGCTTATAAATAAGAAGATTCAGCAAGTGAATACGTTAAGCTGCTTTCAGATGTTCTCTTAGAAAAAAAAACACATTTTCAAACGATAATCTCTTGATTTACATATTATGTGGGCTGTTGTATAACCTAATCCGACAGATGTATAGCTATTAACCTACTAACCTACAGAAAATATGCTCAGCCTATCACACAGCAGGAACAGAAAGTGCTTCCCAACATAAAATAAGCTCTTAGCTGTGAAAGCCACCAATTTTACCGGAATAAATTTAAGGGAAGCAATTTGATTTTTTGTAAAGAGTAACCCAAGGTACAGTCCACAGATTTTAGAATAAGCTCAGTTCCAGGAGCAGCTGTTGTTAGAGTGCCCACACCGATAACCAGAGCGAGGGAAAAACAAGAAGTTAATTAAGTTATTTCCAGAAAGGAGAAATGAAATCGCCACATGAAGGGTTGTATCTGCCCGTCCTCTCTCCTCTCAGTTGGCTCTGAATTCGAGAGCTCTGTGCCGCACTCATTCATTAGAAGGTTTCCCTCTCTGCAGGGAGTCTGAGGACACCGTTTAATTGCCTGTGACATGCTGACTTGACTCCTGTGACTCACTCGGCCCTGAACACTCTGCCACTGCCAGCCGGATCGGTTGTTGAGTCTCTCGGAGCTCGTCCACGGGGAGACGCTGCAGATGTTTCTGTTGCCGCAGCACTTTGTCAGGTTCTGTGGAGTCTGACGCACAATGGTTGTGTACTTTAATCCTAGGATTCACAGCTCCATTATAGTCCATTGTGTGGAACAGAACAGAGCGAGCACACAGGTGTATAATAACTCTTTTGTGCTGAGAGAGAAAGATAGTGGGCAGTCAGAAATTTTATGAGAGTCAGACCATCCAGGATTTCGCCATCTTTTTAGTGATTTCTGTGGCCTAGAGTGCAGGATTTCACTGTAGGTTTCTAATGAAGTTACAATTCAATTCAGGAGGCTTTGAGCCTTTTCCGTGTGATAAATTACAACCAAGATGCAGACAATTGGGGAAAAGAGCACTACCAAAAAAAACTATTGATGGACCTATCTTTTTTTCCTTTGACATCTTTGTTCAATTTTCTGTGTTCAAATGTCAAACAAAAGGTCTAAAACTTTAATTAAATTTAAGTTAATTATCATGAAACATGAAATCTGTACAGTGAGTACTAGGGATGGGCGTCGAGAACCAGTTTTTGTGAAGAATCGATAAGAAATGGTTCAATCCATCGACTTTTTCTGCTTGCAGTTTTACTCAAAAGTCACTGCAAAACTGTTAAACAGAAATGTACATTACTTTCACACAAGAGATTTATATTCAATACGTTTGACATGTTATACATCTCTTAATGCACCACAGACGATGTAAAAAACACAACGCTAGCTCGATGCTAATGTGCATAGGACATTGCAATGATACCCTAGTGGTTAGCAAACGTCAATATAACTTTGGTTTTAAAGCAGATTCACAACTTTCATCACACAAATGTATTGCAATAACTCTTTGTGAACAATACTTAAAACTCAAAAAAAGTCAAAACACTAACAGGTAAATGTTTTCCAAACAGGACACATAGGCTCATGGTTGACTTCAGAATAACTACGGCAAGTCCAACACTCCTAATAACTCAAACCGTTGTTGGGTGGTCGACTTCAGTCAATAACACACAACAAAACTATACATCGATGTCACCTGATGTATGATTCTTACTCATTTTGATTCCAAGCTGTTATGCTTTTGAAGGATGAATGTCCAGTTTTAAATCCACATGAAATGCAATGATGAGAAGAGCCATCTCCTTAGACAGAGACTAAAACATAAAGAATGAAGATCCCAGCAGCTGTTCTATTGGCACAAAAACACCTCATAGTCTCTCTCCTGTCCAAACCCTTTCTCAGTCTTCTCCTCCCCCTCTTCCTACCACCTCCTCTTTTCATCCTTCTCCATCATCCTCTCATGGTGTTATCCAGTGGAAGATTAGGGTGGATAATCTCCCCGCCTATGGATTCCTCGTTCTGGCCACACTGTGAACTCGTCCTTGTTGCTCTGTCTGGCCGTCTGGGGAGGCACATGCCCAACAGCTGCCGACGTTCAATCAATCGCAGACTTTCGGTGTGAATGCTTACAGTTTCATCCTGCTCCCAGGGCCTAGAGGGCAGATGTGCTGGGAGCAGGACCTCAGCCAGCCAGTGCCAATGCTGGAAGGAGCTTAACCCCAGAATGAGCACTTCTATGAATGACAAAGAGACTTCTGGCTTTTTAGCTGGCCTGTTGATGTAGATTATTTATCTCCAAACATTAAGCACCAAAACAAGCTTCACTCATGATTTCCAAATCAGTATCTCAACAATATTAACACGTTCTAAACCTCCATACTCTCAACTCCCAGTCGTTTGAGGGTTCGGGTTAATCATTCATATTTGACACAACCCCTGAAAAATGTATTCCTCTAGTTTGGCTGCCCCTGTCAAAAAAGTCTGGTCACATCCGCTCACTGTTAATTTTTCTCAGGGAGTGTAAACAAAGGCAGTGCCACAATGCGGTCTTAATACCTACACTGTGGACACCTGATGATAACAATGACAGGCTTTAAATTAACCACTCAGAAGTAATCAGTCTATTCCTGGTGGTCTTGTTTGCTTTACTAGGTCACACAAAGGCATCAGTATTAACGTCAAGGTGTGTGTTTCATAATCAGATAAATACCCCTAATAGTTTGTCTAATTACTAATCCAGACGTGTTTATAATCTTCCTGATCAGCTTATGAAAGCAATGAACAACATCAATTCTCAACTTCTGTGAACACAGTGGGATATTTGACTTTTATGTCAGGTCAAATTTGAAGCAGGGAGTGATAGATGATAAAATTTGTTCTGTTTCACTGTTCTTTATTTCTGTCAACAGAAAGTAAGTTTGGCTGACCTGCCCTGTTGAGCTAAAACTTTCTCCGCAATAATGAAAACTATGAGTATATATTATCTTTATTGGCAGAAATGACGGGGAAAGCAAATCAAAAGAGACCAAACTTGTAATAAACCAGGATTACTGCATAACATGCTGACAGTGACAAATTGCTGCTGCTTTGGTTTTCTGTCTCTGTCTTTGTGTGTGACCAAACTGTGACCTCCATCGTTGTATTCAGAGCCTTAGATGGCTGAGTAGAATAAACAACCATTAGCTTTAATTTGAGCTAAGCAGATTTCTTTTCTCAGGATGAAAAAATGACTTCCTGTAGATGCAGAAGCAAAGAAAAGGAGGCTATACTTAGCCTGTCAACGATTGGAGAGACTGGAGTAAGAACTGATCTAAATGTATTTTATATAACCCTGTCTGAAAGCCTAGTTCTGCTGTTTTCACATCGCATATGTCTGTGCAGGCTGAGACGTGTGTGTCAAGGATATCTAGATATTATCCAGGACTTATTGTCATCATGGGACACATTTTTAGAGTTAAAGTGCGGCATATTACAAAGCCAGTGCTCAGGGTGTTGGTGCCAGTCACATTTTAAGGACATTTAAGGATTTTTGTGTCTGAAAACAGTGATTGGTCAATTGGCTTCTTGCTTAAGCAACACAAATTTTTGTTAATTTAGTATGAAAAGTCACCTGCATTGACATAAGCAGCTTCTGCTTCCTCTAAGGTGTTAACGGTGCAGCTCGGTTATGTAAGACTCCCATGTAATTTGCAGATGCTGTAAGATAATGTCAGGATATGATTGTGTGGCCACCAAAGGTCTATTCTCTTATGGAGTGCTTTTCTTTTTTGTTTGAGAGAAAGTATCTTCTTTTACTTTGAAATATACTGCAAGATCATGTGTATGTTGAACACAAATTTCATCAGTTTTGTATGATACTCAGTAAGAATTCTGCAGTAGAAAGAAAAGATGCTTCCACAGCTTGTGACGTCTACTCTGCAGCAGCAGCTTTCAAAATCACCACACTAACCACCTGTGAGTCTTACCACTTGTGTTTGTCTTTTATTTGTCTTAAAGAGGCATCAGTATCAACTTCAGCATACTTCATAACCTGATAAAACTTTTAATGGGTGCTTTGAATAGTCTTAATTAGGATTGGGAACATCCCTCACTGTTTCTGCGTTCATATCAAACCTTTAATCAACAGTAACAAATAACCGCACCCTCATAATGATTAAACTCAGACGTGTTTTTTTGCCTTCTTGTATTACTGTGATCATCATCAGAACAAACAAAATGTTGCACCATATAAGATCTGTTGTGTTCAAAGTGTAAGCTTCAGTCCACCTTTTTCTTTCAAAAATATGTTATTGAAAGAAACGACAGAGCCCAAAAAAATCCTTCAGTTTTGTCCCCAAATCAAATTTCAGATCTCAGTGTACGCTAAAGGGCATTCAAACAGCAATCATATCTGCCACTCTTTTTCTACGGTGCCGTACTGCAGGGGGTGTTTCTGTTCTTGTTATGTTGAAAAGAAAAACAGCGCTTGCAAAATGCTCCCATCGGCAGAGTGTACCGCCAGATGTTTGTTGCGGGGAAAAGTCTGCAGCTCGAAGCCTAAAGAGGAGTTTAAAATCCTTCCATCAGTCCTCAGCAGAAGTCTCACAAAGTTTTATCTCTTAAAGCTTGTTCAGAGAAATAAAACCTGTCTCTCGATCTGTTCCTGAGCTGTTGAGAGTGAGGCAAAGAGACTTTTTATGTAAATTGAATGGCTATATCCTGTAGAGTTTGACACAAATGTCACCTCTTGGCTGTGGAAAGGGCACGTTCTTTTTCCTATTGATGCACCACTGGGTGCATTCAAGACAAGAGAGTATCAGATAAAGATAATAGGCACTGAGAGGCCTGATGACTGGTAACATGGGTCATAAGCCACTCTTGAACCCGTGAAATTGTGTTCACAGCGCTTATCTTATCCCCCTCTGCCTGTGGATGACACAGCTGCATGAATGCTCTGGTAGCCGGTGTCCTGATGAGGCTAACACTAAGCGCAGCAGAGAGCAGATCTCTGCGGCCCGGCATTGACATTCAGCCCTGTCTGCCATGAGGAGAAAAGGCAAGTACAGTTGGAGCATGCCGAACAAGGTCGGAAATAGAGGGAGAGGGGCCAGGTGAGGGAATAAAAAGATAAGGTGAAAGGGAGCACAATTACACTTTGCTGTAAACAAGGCAAAGGGAAAGGCAGCAGGAGAGGAGCTGGTTGTTGCTGTAGAAACAGAGCAAAGACTGAATAATAAGAGAGCTGTTGGCAGGACTGAAGCAACAGACTGAATGTAGAGTGATGTCTGCTGTTCATCCCTCAGTGCTTTAGTTTTGCTTTTTTAACTTCATTGAGCATTTGTGGATACATAAATATCAGACAAATGCTCAAAGGAAATGTACTAAAAGAAAAAAATAGATTTAACACAAACATGCAGAAGCTGTGCAAGCAGGACTTCAATGAAATATGAAAAATGTTTCTTTCTTTTGTCGCTGCAGTCAGTTTTTACCTATCACAGACCTGCAGGCTTTGATGTGTGTAGGAAAACTAGTTTGTATGCGGAACATAAGCAGATGCACAATGGACTGCAATGTTATGTTATTGACAGTAATCTGACAGTGATTTAATTATATTTTATGTAAATAAATGTCTTCCTGCAAGAACATCTAACATGTTATCATGAAAGCCAATCGAGATTTTCTAACTACCTCAAATGAACCATCCAGCCTCTGTTCAACAATGACATATGAGTTTTTTCTTCCCCTCTTGAAAGCAGACCTAGAAAATCTGAATAATGAAGTTGTTATTTACGGCAAATTCAAGAGTCAATTGAATCACAAGATACTTGATTCCTTTTTTTAAGATTCATACTCCTGAATAAAGCAAGATTGAGGCCCTTGTGCAGCTTACTGTTCACAGCACAACTGAGACATAGCCAAAACAAGTTATTGAGCATTTATTTGGAAGATGCAATAAGTCTAGAAATGATGGGGATTGTTTTAAAGACCTACCCCCCAATAAAGGGTGAATTCCACTTTTCTTTGAACTTTAGCACATAGTCAATTCTAAAGTTGCTATCTGACTGTTCACAGAGCTTTGCAGAGAAAGTGGAGTTTTGGCTGGAGGGTATGACTTGCTTACCACTGGCTGCACTTTGAGGTTCAAAAAATCTGACCATCCTTCCCAGAAGTCCATCTGTTATTGTATGACACTAGTCGATGGGCTCAAAGGTGAATGGACAAGCTTATTTAGTTTAATGTTTATCATTTTCAAAATTCAGGTTGGCGTTGTGGATCAGTCACAGAATTATAATAACTTTATCAGAACACCTGTTTCATTGTCGAAGTCCAAAATTTAGTTAAATATGTATGGGAGTGAATTAAAAGTCTGAATCCTGACTCCTCGGAAGGTAAAAAATACTCAGGAATTTAGATGGGGATCGAGAACTGATGAGAATCGATAAGAATTGAATCAACCCATCGACATAACTGACCTTTATTCTTAACCGATTTCGTGTTTATCTGCTTAGAAACCTAATAAAATGTTGCTGATGCAGAAAACCTGTAAAGCTAGTTTTTGTGCACTGAAAATTTCACAGGAGGAATTGATAAGGGAAAGGATAGAGAATCAGATCGATCTGCAGAATTTGCAAGGGCATTGGTTTTTAATCAAATCTTACCAGTACCCATCCCTACTCAGGAAACAGTTAAAATTCAGTTCATTTGGTTTATTTGATAAGCAAGACTATGTCAAAGTGTTCTCAGGATGTGGCTAACCCTGGTCGAACTGCCACTAATAACTGAGTTGAGAGTTTAAAACCACTCATCTGTGCTTGGTACACAGAGATCTGGTGGAGTGGTTAGATGACAGTTTAGCCAAACAGCCTCCACATCACTATCAACAATTACTGCCAAACCACTCTTTTCAATGAGATGTCATCTGCATCCAGGAAATGGTCCAGGAACCATTAACTAGGATTACAGCTGAGACACAATATACGAGCAATTATTCTGGTGCTCATGAGTGTCTGTGAGGTACTTGTCTTTAGTTTGTACAATGGTAAGTAAGTGCTTGTAAGTGACTTTGTTTTTCCATTACCTACTGTAGATATTGGTTAGTTGAATTTATCTTGTGTTATACTTTGACATGTTTCATCAATCACATCAAAAATGCAGGATTTAAAAGGCACCAGGCGTGCCCTCTGCATCTATATGTAAGCGTTGTTGCACCAGCTTTGCTCCTGTCAGAGCTGTCCGAGACTTTACGTACACACTGATACATCAATAAGTATTCAGGTGGCGCATCCTCAGAGGACTGATACCGTCTGCCATCCAAACCAATGTCCCATGTTGCACATCTTAAATCTTTTTGCAAGGGCAGTCTGAATCAGAAAAATGTCTCCTCTGTAAAATTGAGGTGAAGCCTGTTTTGTAAGAGCATGAGCCGCAGATAGTCACTGTCAGTCCTGCCTCATTTTGATTGATGTGTTTATTTGAACCTGCGGCTTCTTCCACACAGGCCTAAAGAGGCAGCGTCTACGTTGCCTCAGGTCACACTGCGAGAGCTGACAGCAATCAGGCAGTGTCTTTTAAATTCTTGTATGCACCAACACATACACCCCCCCCCCCTTCCTCTCTCTCTCTTCATATCTCTTTCAGGGCTGTGGCCTCCCTCAGGCTCGCTTAATAGATTGTGATGGTGCTGTATGTGAAACATGAGCATCTGAGGCCATTGAAACGAGGGAAACAAGGGGGGGGCAAAGAAAATGGAAACCACCTCCCAAGGACTCTGCTGAGCCGCTAGCTAAAAGAGTATTGTTCCTATCTTTTCACTTGGCACCACAAGGACTATATTAATACATTTTACGGGAGAAACATCCTTAAACTGCCAGCATCCATTTTAAGAAAAACAAACTGAAACAATTACACCATTATTGCTTTTAGAAACAGCACACACGTGTCTTATATTTGCATTCATTTCAGAGAAGACTTGGTTGCTTGTGTCCTCATGTCCACTAAACCTTACAAAGGTCAGGATAAAGAGAAAAAGAAGCACGGATGAGTATTTGTAACCTTAAGCTGTAAGATGATTGTGCACCTCAGGATTGATGTACCTTGATGTATAAAACCTCAAAGTGAGCACACATTGCGGTGAACTCATGTCCTCATCATGGTGTTTTCATTTCACTCTAATTCCACAGTGTGCCTTGGATTCAATGTTAAGGCACACTTACATTTAAGTTGATGGCTGGTGCTACTTACCTTCTTAGAAATTTGAAACAAGACATCTTTGAATGGTTTGACAGGGTTTTTTTTTGTGTTGCTTTCAATCTTTAATCTCCGTCATCATTTAGAGCTATTACAAACTGGTATACGTTGTTGAATATCTGCAAGCCACATCAGCAGCATTGACAGCCGATAGCAAAGGCAAACCTCCTGTCAAGTGCACATTAACTGCTCCTGTGAGGAGTTTTTAACTGACAATGAAGCAGGCTGAAATGATTACTGATGCCTCCATATGCTCTATAAAGTGGTTAGTGAGAATATTGACTTTATTCATGTGATAATTTCAGTCAAGGGAAATTAGAGCCTGCTGCCAAAATTCAGGCCTTGTTTACCTTTTTCTTCCTTAGATTTACCATGAGTGACATTTTGGATCATTGAAAAGAGCAGAGCTAGATGTTTATTTAGGAAAAATATGGTACTGATGTTGATTTAGCCTTGGGATTTAAGCATCTACTGTGTACAGAGAGTGTGGTTCCTGTTTCGTTTGACACTGACTCAACTCCCTGACTCAAGCCTTTCCTGTATGTCATCTTCCACTCTATATTCTTTCTTTCTTTCTCTCATCAACTACTATCTAATGAAAAGTTTAAATATATTTTACATATGAACAGGCAAAAACAGTATGTGCCACGGCATCAAAGTAAAATCTCTCACTGCAGCTTTAAAATAGTCAGTGTATTATGATTGATTTCTGTCTTCAGGCACAGTAAAAACTGAAATCTAGGCTAGTCATTATGTCTTATTTTTAGTAAAAAAAATTATCATTTTTGGCTTGATAGGTGCCACATTTATTGACACGTCCAGAAACATGCAGGATATTAAAAGACAGAAATTGATGTAACAAGTCAAAATTCTGCCAATGGGGTATGAAAATTTTCAAGTTTCTTGAAATTCGTGTGATGTCTCAATACAAGAAACTTTTTCTAACCTCATTGGCAGCCTTTTTTCTGACTTGTTACAGGCAATTCTTGGTGAGTAATTGCCTGATTATTTTACAAAATGGGACCTTGATGATAAGGGTTACGTGTGCATAACTACTTGGGAATACCAAGAAATAGTTTAGGTGAGGGATGCACCTGGTATCAGGTATGATACTGATGCAGACTCAGAAAGGTGGATTAGATATGAGTAACAAAGGGACAAGCCATAGGATGGGTGTGTTCAACACTGTCTTGTGTTCAGCCACTGCTGCTTACAGTTGAATTACAGTTTTTGTTAATGTTGAAGATTTATTTTACCAGACATTTGTAATCCCATTTAATGAAAATAGTCAGTTAAAATGTATTTGTATTTCCTTTTGGTTTTACAAATTTTCATTCTCATTTTCATATTGAGAAACAGAGAATATTAAACTGATGCTGTCTTGTTATCGATCAATACCGCAGCCCAAATATCAGTAGTGGTGTTTTGTTTATTCATGAAGATGTATACATGTCTGCTCATCCGATCATGAAGAATTTTTTGAGGCAGAGCATGTTGGAGATTATCTTTATGGCACATCTGTAAGCAGCCTCGACAGCTGATGCTTTGCTCCCTGAATACAAATATTTCATGCATTAGTATGTATTTGATTTTCTCACTTGTAGTTGTTGGGTATTTTGATTTATAGAAGAGATGTGTCGGTTGTGGACAAATAGGAAAAGTGTCCAATTTTTAAAGCTACAAATTTGTTCCTGAAATGTGAATATCTGGCAAAGCAAGACAAAAAGGAAGATTTACTCTCGTGCTGGCAGCAAACCCATCAAGTACTGTGCCAGCCGGCATGTGTTTTTCGTCCACCTTGCACACATGCTCATACAAACAATGCCAGCCTCATGACTGAAAGCTGAAACTGCTTCAGATATCGACAGAACTGAGTGAGCACAATAGGGTATTAGCTGGTGATGAAAGAGGATCTGATGTGTTGCTTCTGTCGACCACTCTAAGTTCTTCGTCTGAATACAACACGTAAGAGCGGCTTTTATCTCTAAGGGAGCTGGATTATTCACCTGAGCAACCTGCTGAAAGTCTGGCTGCAGAGAAGAGGCACTCGGAAAGAATGAGGAAAATGTTAAGATACTTTTATCTTAAAAAAATGTTATGTCTGCTTTTTTTTTGGTGGGGGAATCTGATATTTGTTCTTAGCCAGTTCAAGTCTTGTCTTTCGATGATCAATAAAGATGCTTTCTTTCATTTAAATGTGCTGTATAGAAATACTCATCAGAATATTCATGAACTGAACAGAGGTGATGTTGCTTTCTGAATTTAGAATAGTATATCCGTGAAACCCAGGTTTTGGGCGTGGCAAGCACTACAGTTACGCTATTAATGTGCACAGGCCTTTAACCTGTGTAGTAAAAATCATACATGAGTGTTTCCTTTTGAAAAATTTCTGGTCTGAATTAAGTCCTGAGGCTTTAGGTTTGAAAAGGTTTCTATGATAAGATGACAAGAGATGGGTATTCACAACCGCTTCCAAGAATGAATAAGAAATGGTTCAATCCACCGACATCATTAGCTTCTTTTCTCAATATTTCCCTTATCGATTCTTTACACGATGCCAGACCAGACGAACCTGTAAAACCTACCCTTTGTACACAGAAAATTCACAGGAGGAATTGATAAGGGAATCAATAAAGAGTTGAATCAATAAAAAATGGATTAGGGCTTTGGTATTGTTAAAATCTCGTCAGTATGACAGTGAACAAAAAAGGGGAAAGAAGAGTAAATCTTCTTCATTTGTGAATGTAGGATGTTGTGGATGACTTCACATTGTGACTCTGTTGACTCAGGGCTGTGACAAAGAGCAAAAAGCTCACAAAGCTTTGTTGGGAAAGGTTGTTGTAATTCTTATAGTGTGATGAAGGAGGGAGGGCTGGAACAAGCTGTGAAGAAACACTGTAAAATGCCAAAAGATGTCATCAAGAAAGTATCACCACCTGCTCCCACTTTGAGGGCTGGTTTCAGTTCCATTCCAGGAGGAGACGGCGCTCTTTACTGAAGACATTTGCTCAAATCTGTCTGCACACAGACAGAGAGCCGGCCAGACAAATATTGACAGGGGGAGTGAGATTGGAGCAGTGATTGGAAGGAGGCTTGAGTAAATGAAGAGTTGGAAGTAGAAAATGTAGATGAAGATAAAATGAAGAGAGGACGATGGGGGATTGCAGAAAATCTGTCAGAAGGCAGGAGAGGGAGAAGGAAATAGGAAAAAAGTGGAGGCTGGGAGTGGGGTCGGCTGGGAGCGATGGGGTTTTGACTTCATGCTCATCACTTCAAAAGAACATCTGCAAAGTGCACTCTGCTCATCTACACACCTTCCTCCGTCTTTCTCTGTGTCTCCCTCCTCATAACTGGAGGTGGAGGGGATCATTTCGTGGAATGTGAGGCCTAATAGTTACGGTTTGATGTGCTGTGCAGTTTCCTTTCACAGAGACAACCTGTTCCTCCCAGGCGCCGGCTCATCCAGTGCTGCGTGTAAGCCTCGTCTCTGCACTGCCTCTTCTTTTGAAACCCGAGCAGCAGCAGCAGCAGGTCATGAAGCAGAGCACCTCTGAAGTGTGACATTATTGCTGTAACAGTAAAAACAACCCTGGAAGTCAGGAGGAGAGTGAGACAATCAAACTGCACAAACACTGCAATGTGCTTTTTGAATCTACCTTCTATTCTTTTTTCCTTTAGAGTCATAAAAATGATCTGACTCATGCTCTGACAGCTTGCAGCCGCCTCATTGCGAGCCCCAGAACAATCCAGACCAACACCCGAGAGCTTCACCCAGATGGAGAATAAATGTAGCATGAATGCTGATGAGGAGAGAGGGCTAGTCTGGAGCGTGTACACCTTGTCTCTAGTCTATAAGGGAAGTCAGCTGAGGTGAAAAACCTAATAACAAGATGGAGAGATGTGCAGCCAGAGACATCGATGGGGGGTGTTTGAGATTGCAAGAGAGGTGAGTGATGAGTTTAATGGATGGGAGGAGGGTCCCATTACCTTGAGGTGCAGGTCACTGAGAGGAGTGGATTGCCAAATGTCATATATCTTTACAAAGGAGTTGGCATGAGTCACCAGGAATCACCAGTGTTGTAGCCTGAGATGCATCAGTGATGCAGAACGTACGCTGTCACAAAGAAAGGCAGAAAACCTTGAGTGAACTGATTTCATGAAACATGTCACTCAAACTGTGAGCTTTGTGGCCGCCCTGAATCGAAATTGTGGAAATGAATCATCAACATTGATACTTACAATCAGCTATCCTGTTGTGTCCAATCAGAAAGCTAGCTTATTAAAGACTGAAGCATAAAAAATACAGTTGTGGTGATAATGGTCAATGCTAGGCATGAAGTTTGACAGATTTCAGAAATAAATGAACATTTTGTTGATTTGTGGCTAAGACACAAACAGAGATTTCCGACATTAAGACTCCAGACTCTGGTTGTCAGTGAATAGAGTTTGTTAGTGTGTTGTGGGCTCTGTTGGCCATATTGTTGCACCGTACACACTATAAGAACCAAACTGTTCAATCTGTCATTATTTTCTCCCTCTCAAATGTGCATCTGTTAAGATTTGTGAAATCTTTAAATACAGACAAGGCAAAGATATTACCCCATTGCTGCTAGAGTTTGCCAGAGTGTTGAAGTTGCAGGCTTTTTTGCTACTGAGATAAAATTTTGAGTAATGTGACACAAGTTTTATAACCAAAATAAAAGAAAATCTGTGGCTCAACTTTTGAGAAAAATGCACTGATACCATCCAAGTAACTTTCCAAAGGCTGCAAAAAACGCTACAGCCAATGAAAACACTTTATTTTTATTGTATTTAACCAATAGTCTATTTGTTTATTTATTTTTATCATCATCCTGTTTTTGGTTTTTTTCTTCCATCTGTTGTCACGCATTTGATCTTTGAATAATCTGGTGGGTGCAATTCATTTCCTGTTTTTGTTTTTTTTTCATTTAAATTCCTGATTTTTATCTTGCAGTATTGCACTTGTTTTACTTTGCTGCTCGCTCTTTACTTAATCTTAAAGCTGTTTTATTTATTTCCCAATATGAATATGCTTTGTATTTAGAATTATCTAATCTATTTTGCCATCATTCAGTCAGTTTATCATGCACCTATACTGCTCTTTCCTACAGGTAAAGATCAACTGTGTGTCTTAAATATTGTTTCTACCTGTTCATTTATGTAATTGTAATATTCAGACTAAATGTCAAGTCAAGTGACCATTTTCCTGAAATTTTTCTCATTATCCTGATAAATATAGCTATTAAAAGGATAAACCTGTGTATTACATAGTCATATATTAGTATAGGGACTCTAGTCTATGTTTGCAGTTTGCCAGACTGGTTTAAGTGTGGTCTTAATTTCACCCCCCAGCCCTGAGAGGAGTTGAGTTGAGGGTGGTTAGTTCAGCACCAGGTCAGCAGAGGG
Source organism: Thalassoma bifasciatum (assembly GCA_008086565.1). Lineage (NCBI taxonomy): Eukaryota > Metazoa > Chordata > Actinopteri > Labriformes > Labridae > Thalassoma > Thalassoma bifasciatum. The sequence goes on from RPOG01000103.1 coordinate 892,196, forward strand.
CAGTACAGTAAACGGTGTAACTGATTGTAGGGATGTGTTTAACTCCCCCTGCAAGGCAAACTTTCAAACCTGAAGCTTTCACCTGATGCATTTCCCTCAGAGCTTCGTCATCTTCTTCAACACCAGCATGATGCATCTTTGCTTCAGCATCAAGGTGGATTTTCTCCTAAATGTGCCATATTTCCTCCTCGACTCTCAGTGCTTCATTTAAACTTGAATTCTTTTCAATAATTGCATCACTTAAATCCAAAATATTTAAATCCCTGGTTTTTCCCTCCTCTGATTGAAATGTTGAGCTTCGGATTCGGGCACATTCAGGCATTCAAAATGCAAATGTAGCTTTCACTGAATTGCATGCATGAGGCATGTAAGACGGACAGCCTTTAAATGCAAATTGCTGGGGTTGCTCTGCCCTGTATTTATCTGGAAGCCAAATGAGGCTGGACATTAAAATGGCAATCAGAGGAGGTGGGTGGGGGGCAGATTCATTGCTCCATCCTTCATCCAAGGAGGTGAGAGAATAAGAGGGTGTGTAAGTCCAAGGTTAGTGGCCTCAGGTAACTTTTGGTGCAGAGGAGTGAGCAGAGTTGCATCCCAATGCTGTAGTGAAATCAAAGTATTTAATGCTACAAACACGCTGAGCTGCAGAGAAATGAAACTGTCTGAGGACTTAGTGGAGTCGTTTGTTCATTGGCAAAACAAAACTCCTGTGAAGCTTCTGTTGTCTGATGTTGGAGCTGAGTGGAATTATTTATAATGCTTCATTGTTTACTTTGCTTTGTGTGTAGAGATGCTTTCAGGTTCCTGTTCAGCTGGATCCATAGAATTTATTTAAGACAAGGATTCAGCCTCCAGCTTAGAAAATGAAGCTGAAAAGCACTCGTTCTTTCTCACATACACACAAAATGTATAATACAGGTTTTCCAACACTACAAAAATTATGATGCTTATACTTTCTTTTCCCCTCTGTACTCAAACACCCAGAACCTGAACCCCAACTGTCCAAACTGGATTTTTTAAAGTTATTTTTTGGGGCTTTTCATGCCTTTAATTTGATAGAGGAGGACAGTGGATAGAGGATAGAGAGGGGGAAAGGGGGGGGAAGTGGGGAGTGACGTGGGAAACAGGCTGCAGGCCGGATTCAAACCCAGGCCACCCGCTCATGGGCGAACCTCATGGTGCACGACTTAATCCATTAGGCCATCTGCACCCCCAAACTGGAAATCTTAAACACAAAATCTCACCAACATGACTCAAGAGTAAACAGACAGTGGAAGATGTGCAGGAAGTTGTGACATCATCAAACTTAATGTTGGTAGCTGCTGGGCCACATCCCTGGTGTCCTCAACAGTTCATGTGGGGTGTTTTTTACAGAGAGTAGATTGTTTAAACACTTATGTCCGATGTCCATCCCAGTTTCTGCTCCTCATTCACTGGAATGCTTCTCACTTCAATCTGAGTGCTCCCTGATTGGCTACTATTTTATTTCATGATTCACAGAGTGGGTGCTCGACTGTCCTCAGGATATCGAACTGTGAATATTGAGCCTGTTATTTTCAGTTTCGGGTTTTCAGAGCACATTCTGGAAGTGAAATTACCTACCACCACGAGATAATCTGACGAGATAATCTATGCTGAGACTGACAGAAATTGACCTGATTATCTTTCAGAGTGCACTTCAGTTTAACTCCTTTGCGTTAAAAAATGTGAAAGTGGTTGTAGTGATCGCTGAAAGAGTAACAGTAAAAATGATTAATACTTGGATCAACTTCTTGGACTCAGGCACTGATTCTCAGCAATGGGCATGGATGCTGCGTGCCTTGCACTTTATGTCTCAGATTATGGTATGTAATTTGCTGCTGCCTGTGGTTGTAGTGTGTGTGATGTTATGCTCTTGGGGTACATTTTTTTCTGCCTTCCTTCTTGTAGCCTTCAAGCCAAACACTGATAGGAGAGAATGTGTTTGCAACATGAGACCAGAATCATTGGATGCCTACCAATTCCTGCACCCAAAGCATGAAAAAGAAAGTATTTCATGTATACCAGCAATAGTTTCCCAATTTCCCAAACCAGATGCACTATCTCAAACTAAAATTGTATCGGTGTTCAGTTTAAGCTCTTGTGTTGCCATATCACAGTCTTATTGACCACTTATTTAAATCAAATTTAGGAATTTGGTCACACCTCAGAAAGGAGATGCCTTTTATGGGGGAATTGCTTGTAAGGTTATCTGTTCGTCATGATAAAGATATAGTTTCTTTTGTCCATACTGATGTCCATATGTGGTCACCTTTGATCGCAAAAAAATACAAGATGGTTATGCCCAGAATGCAGAACAAAAGCTACTAAAGCAGGAGCTTCAGAAAGCAGTGATACTCACTTAGGCTGTACTGAAAGTAGTTCAACTTCCTGCCATTTTAATGTTGCTTCTCCTTTTAGTCTTTAATCAGGCTCTAATAGTATTTCACTGAGGTTGTTTAGACCTGTTGGCTGTGTGTGAAGCCTAGGACTGAAGGTTTACATGCAGCAGAAGCAGCTTTGTAACCTCAGGCGCGTGTGTCTGCCAGGAGTCTCCTGCTGTGGGTTTGTTTGCTGCAGGGAAGCTGCTTACAGCCCTGAAATCCTGATCTGATCTTTAGAAGCACAAGTGTGACTGTTGATAAAGATTTAAAGTGAAGGATATTGTTGTATTCAGAGTGATTGCATGTTTTGAAAATACCTTTATCCCTTTGTGGAGATGCAGCATCGTCCACCTGTCTGCGGTCTGTAATGGAGCGCCATCTGTTTAACAGCAGGTGATGACTGATGATGTCATAGTCCATGCAAGGGCCAAAGGAAGGTGGGCAATGAGGAGGGGGATGCACTGGTGTTTGTTGCTTTTTTAATAGATCAAGGTCACTCCCTCCGGGATGCAGGTTTGATTGATTTAAAGAGTTTTTGATGTTACAACCAGATCAATCAAATGTTCACACAACCTTCAAAAAAATACCCAGTCTTTTTCTCCTGCAAAGGCTTACAAAGTCTGTGAAAGTAAAAAACAGAGCCTTAACTCTGTTTATGCTCCCATTTCAAAAGAGACAGACATGATAAAATCTTAATCACCCTCGACAGGCTGCCGATGTTTTCAGCTGGACTCGGCTTCTGCATTGATTCTAAGTCAAAGAGTTATATGCATACAGCGGCTATAATTACTTTTCCCAGAGCAATGTGAAGAGATGTGTGGTCATACTGTTTTAAATAAGAATATCCGTGCCCTGTTTGAGCCAGCATTGTTCATCTCACCCGTGGTCGGACTAATTGTCTGATTCCGGAGACAATAGGTCGACCAGGTCGTGAGTTAAAAAGCACCACAAGCTCCGGCCCTGTGGCTCTGTGTCACTGTCTGCATTGTAATGACTCTACTCACCAACACGATCACACACATACTGTGGATGTTTAATTAAGAGAGTGAGATTTCCCTCTTACCCAGTGGCTCTTAGATCTTCTCAGCTCAAACTCTGACACAGGATCTACATCTCTCTCCAGCCTCTGCTGTTGCCTTTTGCTCTGTATAGACCCTGATGCACTGCTGAAACACTTATCTCATTTGGAAGGTTATCACCAGCCCCAGGTGCTGATGCAGATACAGATAGACTCAGTGCTCTAAGTGTACACAGTGACTGCTGCAGGGCCTTTTTTTCTTACTTTCTCAGAAGCTGAGACCGCTGGCAGGAATAAATAAGCAGCAGTGGGGCTGCTGTCTGACTTTTTATACAAGTGTATGTGAGTGGACAATAAGAACTAACACGAACCAGCACCTACACCATGTGTCTCTAAAACCCTCTGTGTCTGACGTGCTGTCTTAACCTCCATTTTCATTATTTCTAAAGGTGAGGCACAGCAGGGAACAAGACATTTAATTCCTGGGGGAGCGGGATCAGTCTGGGTCAGAGAAGGAAAAAAGTTTTTACCTCATTTAGAACAGAATATTAACATGGACATGACATCATTTGAATGGTCAAATAGTTTTTCTAAGCTATGTGTGTTGTTTTAAAAAAGCTGGGTTGAATAGAAGTGTGGGCAGAGTCAGACTTTCGTTCCCTGGGCGCCCAATCTTGTAACCTTTTAGCTGTATCTCTTAGCTTAAATGCCCACGAAGTGACTGCCAGCTTTTTCTGCATTACATCCACTACTGATAATCCACGTAGGAAACACACAGTTGGTGTGAGCAATAAATCTCAGGTCACTTTGTGTGTAACACTTGCTTGTTAATGCATTGTTGGATAGCTGTGAATTGGTTGTTGATTTTCATTATGAGCTGTTTTTTACTACCCGTACTTGTTGCTGTTGCTGACGCTTCTCATGCTGCACATCCATGCCCATATCAAGGCTCCTGTCTGCAGGTACAACATCTCGGTACAATAACTCCACATCTACACAAAATGCATGGATGTCCTCCCTGAAAGTTCCCTTGTGTCTCATTGTCTATCATTGTCTGGCCTTGAGCTAGATCTCCGTAGCTGCTGCATTATGCACAAACAAGCCCCAGGTTGTGCAGGTTCCAGCCTTGAATTTTTGCTTTAGAGAGGGAGTGAAACTTTATATGATGTCTATTAATTAAGAAGAGCACAACTTAAGCATTTGACAGACATAGCCCACCAACATAGCCCACCTTGCACAGACTCATCCACTGCTTTTGAGATGTTTTAACTTTTTAGACTTCAGCTTTGTCTCCAGAGGCTGTGTGAATCTTTTCAGACATGCATAAAGGAAACCACCAATGCTGAGTGTAAAAGTGTGTAAAAGGATGGCTTCAAAAACCTAGAATCCCCATTTAAATCTACATGGGAATACTAGTTTTCACAGCAAAACGCACAAAAAAGAATATACAGATATAAATGTATAGAAGCTGATAAATAAAAAATGATAACTCATCAGCTCAGTTACACCACAGATAAGATTTATTTTATTACATAATCAGGAGCATGGCTGACAGTTGGGTGTGTTGTAGCTGCTTACCTCAGCTTTACTTCTTTACCAGCTTTAGTTTGACTCAAGGTTAGGTTGAGTCAGCATTGCCAATATAATAATATAGTAATATAATTCAGAAAGCCTCTTCAAAACCAGAGGGTGGCGTCACTGAGACTTTTCTCATGTTTGTATTGTTTATGTGCCAAACAAACAACTAATTCCTCCAATGCCGAAACCATGAGCTCTGTGATGGAGAATGTCTGATCTCATCCTGCCACCACCTCTTTCCCATTTGAATTAACCCTCAGAGCAAAGGAGTGATTGGTGCTTTCTTTTCAAATGTGTTTTTAAAAAGGGTAAAACTTCAACACTGAATGCTAAGCACAACCCATGCTGTTTGCCCTGCAGACACTTTGTGCGGTGCATTGTTTTATAAATAAATTTGTGACATCCGAGATTTTTTTCTCCCTCCTGTTAAATAAACAAAGCTATAGAATGAATTAATAAGAGAATTTCCTCCATTCAAGACATCTTCCCTGTGCAATATGAAATTGACATTGTGATATAAGGAGGTTTTCATGTCTGTTTAACTTATCAAAATACCTTAGCTTTTGGGACTGTTTTGCCCTGATATTTTAAAGTTTGGCTGATGGATGATGAAATCCACACTTGATATTGTCCAACCATAGAACTGTAAAATGCTCTCTTCAGAGCATGTCTGATCTCAGGAATGGGATCACTTTGATCCTATCAGAAAATAGAGTGAAGATGTTTTTCTGATAAAACTAAATGCTACACACAGCTTTTCTGAGGTCAGCTCAATATTTTTATGCTTCAATGAAAGAGTGAAGATATGCCAGAAGTACAGAGTCTATATGTATCATGGAATTGCATGAAGGCATATAGTGGATATACTATATAAAAGTGTGATGTGTCAAATGTTACATGCACATTAAGTCAGTACAAATGAAGTTCTGCTAAGTTTTTGTTCTGTTATTAATATCAATAAGTCTCCATTTATGCCCCTGATATGCTCCAGACTCCAACAATAAGACAAAAAAATTCCCAATTGTCAGAGTCTTGCCACAGTTTTTGCTTTTATTCACATTTGAAACATATTCTGTTTTCAGCCTGTCGCTCCTGAAAAAAATAAATCCGAAAAGCAAAATTATGACCTTTGACCTTAATCTGAGGGAGGCTGATATCTAGCTTGAGTTTCATCTGACAGCATCTAAATGGTTTTAAAGCATGTCCTTGGTACCCAGCTTTCAACCATGGAGTAGTAATGCTGATTCTAGAAGTTAACTCTATGTACATTTAATGTGATTTATCGAGACTTTTGTGACATTTTTAATGCTGGCTCTTCTCTGTATGTTTCAGTGATATTCAGCCCTTTTCACATTCTGATGATCTCCAATAATCCTAAAAGTCCCGTTCAGAATAATTTATTTTAGAAATGACTGAATACTTAGGATAGTGTACAATTCTGAGGTACTCTTGCTGAAATTTTGTCAGCTCTGTGAACCTCTTGAACGAGACACTTCAGTGAGTATTATCTTTCAGCTCATTTCATCAGCTCATGGTCTAATTTTACAATAACTGCTACTCTGATTTGATACTGTGACATTATTTTTTCTGAGTACAATGTGTCCTGCTCTCTGCTTTAACCGTGAGTCACCCATTAATGATACAGTATGTTTTCTGCTCTGTACTCCGTGTCACAGCAAACATGAGGAGAGGATGTAAAAGGACTCGCCATCAGGACTAACTTTAGCAGATTACACTCTCGCAGAAGAACACCATGTTCATGTTTTCACAGAGTGAACCAAGCATTTGAAATGATTCAATAAAACATATCTGACTTATAAATGTCACAGAGGATGTGTTTTAGGCCAAACCAACTGAACATATTCAGTTCTGAATTGCAAATGAATACAATCACACAGAGGAAATATTGGCTTACGCAACCTCCTCAGCACTGTATTTGTGTGTGTGATGGGTAGGAAAGCTTTGCTGAAATCAATTTTTCAGTTTGAGCAAAACTTAAATTTTTATGGACATGTATCCATATAAACCAAGTGATCTGCTGCATGCTTGCAAACTTGATTTTCAGCCTCGTTTGAGGTCTATGCTCTCCTACTGTCCTCTGAGTTTGATTCATGAGGTTTTGGGAAACACACCTTACCATAAATCAATCTTTTGTCCCAGTTTCAAGAAAGTCAGTTCTATGTTTTAGCCTCAAATCTCATTCACCAGGCATCACAATACCACATCCACCTTCCTTTGAGTCAGATAAGAAGAAACCCTCAATTCCTTCAAGAGGGAAAAGCAAGAAACCTTAGCAACAGAAAGATTTCCTCTCTCTCTCTCTCTGGACCACCAGAGATTTGGTGAATGCTGTAGATACACAAAAAGAAAGAAGCTGGTGTGAATACAGAATGTAAAAAAGAGGCTCAGACAGGTAATTTTCTGCTCTGACCCTCAGTAGATATTTTTCATATTTGCCTTATGAATAAAACATGAAACACTTTTATTGTAACCTTTACATTTTTCAGCTCTATGTGTACCTGAGGGTTGATTTTTCTACATGATTGAACATCTTCAGTTAGGAACATTTCTGTCTTTAGGCCTTTAAAATAAGCTTTAGTAGCAAGACTGAATGATGAATTATGCAGCATTTAGTTAACTTAATTTAACTTCAGTTTATTTGTTGCGTTGCATACAGCAGTTACTATTTATTTTTCAAGGATAACTGTGAATGTTTGGTTTGGCTCTGCAGTAAAATATATGCATCTTAACTCAAAGTTTGCATGTGCATTATATTGCAACAGGTGTAAATGTTATTTGGTGACAAAGCACATATTCTGGCATGCTTCGCAGTCCTGATCCCAGCCCTGCAGCAAGGTCAGAAATAGCCTTTGGATATGTGGTTTTAGCACAGAGAGGTCAGGTTAGAGTGTGTTTCCCTGTCACACTCGACTGGCTAGCTGACACTCATGTTTGTTCACAGCAGGAGGATCTTTCCAGAAATCTCCATTGGCTTTCTCAGGTCGAGATAGATGTGCCCCATTGGGTGTCAAAATTGAAAAGATGGTGAGATAAAAGGGGATCTGGAGGACAGCAGGCAGAGGGCTGAACGGCGAATCAATAAAGCTGCTACAGTTGACCTCACGATATTTTAGAACAGAAACTGATGGCTTCATGGGCTGTCGTGCCACTGCAGAGACGACCCACTTAACCGCCGTTCGTGCGTGCATGTGTGTTTTGGTGAGCAGATTATGTACTGTGAATGCACAAAGCTCACAAGCCCTCCTCCGCTGCATTACACACAGATATGTAAATGAAAAGCAAAGCAGCAGATCAAAGCATTGCATTCGGTTACAGCAGATAAGAAGCAAAGGATCCCTGCGCGGTTACTCAACATTTTACAGAATATTAAACCAGGAAGAAACTTTGAACCATTTCTGAAGAGTGTTTTTTCATGGTCTTCATTACTGCCTCACTGCCCTTGTCTCTTTCTCTTAATTCCAGGTAGATTTGATTGAAAAGTGCTGCAGGTAGACTAGCTTTAGACTTGTAGTTATCAGTATGCATGACTGTATTTGAATATGAACTAAAAAAGGCTGTTAAAGCTCAATTTCATGCCTGGTGAGACATCTGACATGATTCTCTCTCAGTTGAGAGCACAACTCTCTTTCTTGTAGCCCTCTTTTTGTCACTTCACATTTTACCTTAAATTTCTGTCTTTTACAGCTCCACCCGACCCTACAATCCTCCATCTCCTCTTGTCTCAGGTCCCTGACTTTGAATGGTCCGGTTCTCTTTCCCTTACCTCCATCAGGCTTTTATACATCTTTTATTATAGTGTGTGAGTGATTCTTTTTTTTGGATGGGGGCTATAATCAGTTCAACCTCTGTTCTCTATAACCCTCCACTTTTCTTAGATTTATACCAGAAGTCCCTGCAGTGTTTCTGTCAAACTGCACTGTGAGATCACAGTCTCATTATGTTTTGCAAAGGTGAAGCCGCACTCCCACCTGAAAGCTCCACTTTCTCCAGCCTCACTTATATCCTGTTCTCACCTTGGCTCTGCAATCTTTCCCTGACCTGCTTTCTTCCCAAGAGGTTTGATGGCCGAATTATATCCCTTTCTCTTCAGATGTGCAGAGATTAGTGTGGTTAAAGAAACGGGATTGGAGACATTGTGTTGGCATGCTGTAAATGAGCTAGCTCTACCTGATACCATGACAATCTGAAAGGATTCAGGAGCTTCTTGCTCTGTGAAATCAGCAGCTCATTCACTCTCTTGTTTCTTGCTGTTGCCTCATCACCAAACTGTTTCTTTTGTCCTTATTTCCCACCTCTCAATCTCACTGTGCTTGAGTTTCTACCTGCTATAGTTTTTCATTCATTGTTGGAAAACACAAGAAAAAATGGCATGATCTCAGTGTGTGATGCAGTCTAGTCCAATTTTACCTGAGACTTATTAAATCATACAATACAGTATCCCATCATACACTTGAATAATTGTTTTGAGTGTAAGTACAGATTGTCTGAGCAAATACAGTTTAAGGAGGCTGTTGCCTTCATCTATGAAGTCTCTTTCTAGTGTTATGAGGCCAAAGTCCTCAAGCTGGGCCTGTGTATCTGCACTAAGACTGTATTTAGAGGTGAAAGCTGCCTTAGTGACCATGCTACTCAATGAAAGGGAAGATTAGGCCTCTTTATCCAATAAAGAGGACCCGAACAATCCTGAGTGTCAAGACAGTGTCTGGCTGTCAAGCTCTTTACGTCGTCATCAAAACTTGAACAAAAATTATTAAATCACCATTAAAGTGAAAGTTTTCCAGTGAAATATTATCTAAATAAACTCCTTGATCTCCTACTGTCCACCCTGACTTCAGAATTTAAGCTTTCAGTCACAAGAATGAGGGCTCATTAAAGGTAAAATCTGCAGTAATTTCTATTACTATTTGTAAACGCAACATCCAAACTGGGCTCCTCCTCCGTGACTTTGTGCCAGTGGCAGCGCATGCCCACTGCCTCCAAACAGTATCTCATAGCTGTAGCTACGCAAACACACTCACCAGTCCAGGGCTGGCTTGCTTTGAGACCATGAAAGCACAAGAACCACCCAAAAAGACAATGGGAACACAGAAAGATAGAAATAAGTAAAACAAGACAAATTAAAACAATTTTTTTTTTTTTTTGCAAAGAGAGGACACTAATCCAAGTCAGTAATGGCATGACTGACATATTTTATTTGTGTTAGACTACATATTATAATTACATCCACTTATATTTTCAGCATGAATTACAAAGTAGTGATTGGAGGTTGTGAACCACCATCTTTGGTTTGGTATCAGACTCAAGGGAGGTCAGTATAGTGAATTACAATTTGAAGTTCTAACTTGAAATTTATACTCATCTGAGAGTTGATTATTGCCTTTCGCGTCACCTTCAGTGTTTTATACGCTGTTTAGTTTAGTATGTGTCTCTGTGATGTCATTCATGTGGATTATAATGGCCTTCCTCTCTGTTTTATCTTTTAATTGTGGAGGCAGTTTAGAACATGCACCACTCAAGTCAAAAAGAAATATCCTCAGTAGGACAATAAAGCATAATGCAATGTACTGTATGGTCACTTAAGTCGTATTTTGAAGATTTCATTTAGCATTCTGTTTCATGATTTTGCCTCCCGTCTTTCAACAACCAGCATTACTACCAGACAGATTTTGTAGCATACTGATTCTTTGTTTGTACTTTAAAGTATATCAGTGAGTCATGGTTGTATTACATGATTTTATAGTTGTGTTAGGTAATAATAATGATTATTAGTAGACTTCAGCCTGTAATGATCCTTGAGATCCTTGAATACACCCGTGAGGATGTGTATTATAAATCACTCTCATTCATCCTGGTCCCTCCTCTTCTCTCTCTGTACCTGCCTTAGATTGGTTGAACCAGCAGCAACATCGTCTCTCATTGGTGGGCAGCCATGGTTGTTTTTAAAATGTTTGTTTGCTGATGTTTTGCCTTAAAATAGATGGAGAACCAGATGGAGGCTGAGTGTGTGTGTGCATGAAAGTGAGTCTGGGTGTCTGCTGGTTTCAGGACTGGCTTAAGTGGGGTCAGGGGGAGGTACTTTAAGGTTAAGCTCAGCGTACAGAGCAGCAGGAGGCTATTTAAAGGACAACACCTCCCTCTCATGAATAATTCAACAGCTCAGTTGCCCCTCCCCCCAGCCCTGTCTAGATCAGCTGGAGGAAAGCTGGACTTGCTCGGCCAATGAGATTACACTGCCGGATTGACTCTGTGTGTTTATTATGTGTGAGTGAGTGTGTGTGTGTGTGTGTGCGTGAGCAGCTGAGAGGTAGAACTAGCCTCGACATGCAGTAGCAGCAGCAGCAGTTCTGTGTTTGTGTGTATGAAGAAAATGTAGGGCAGCCGCTAGTTCTCCCTCCCTCTGCCATCTCTCTCCCTATCTCTTCCTCTGTCTGTCTTTGTTTCCTGGCTGTGCTGCCTTAGCTGCAGTCGCCACGGCGACGGCTGACATTGTTGCCTCAGCTCCACTCTCCAGTTTGCAGAGGCTCGGCTGTCTTTTTCTCTCTCTCGTTCTCCTAACTCGTCTGGGCTAACCTGAAGGATTTACAGAGAGGGCATGTAACCTCCCTGAGGAACCATTGTCTGTGTGAGGGTGGGTGTGAGTGTATGTGTGAGTGAGTGTGTGTGGACGAGAGGTGAAAGGGATTCAGGATCCAGACATGAATTCTTGTTGGAAAATGAAGATTCAGGTAAAGATTCATCTTCTTCATGCTCTCATGTTGTGCATATTTGTCTGTGTTGTCACTGCTCTATTTTTAACGCCTCAGCTGTAGCTCAGGTGTGTGTGTGTTTAAGATCCTGTTTTTAAAACGCAGCTTCAAATCAAGTTCACATGAGCAGCCTGTCACATGCAATGGACCCACAAAGGAAACAGCATTTAAATAAAAGGAGAAGAGCTCATTGCAGTTTCTATTCAGTGGTTGTTATGGTGAGGCCTTCTGTCTCTGTGCTGATGGCAGAGAGCTTCTGCTGCAGTCGCCGAGAGATGAAAGAGTTGCCAGGAGTGTGTTTTTGTCTATTTGTCTGTGCAAGAGAGAAACAAATGTGAGCAAAATAAGTCGAAATGGTGCATCTTTGTCTGCATACAGAGTCACATTAGGGGGTAATGAATGTGTTTGGCTGCATTATGTCTGTTTGTTTGCTTGTTTGCTTTATACGCGTGGCTTTTTGTGCCATCCCGTTAGGACTCTGGACACAGTATGTAGTCTTAGATTCACTCCATGTGCCTTGGTGTGCATGCATGACAAGCCGTGCATGTTTGTTTGTTTGTGCAGTTCAGAGAAGCATCTGCCACCTCTCTGGTGTGAAAGGTTGACCCACTTTCTCCTGGGCTGCTGCCCTTTGTTCGGGATGAGTGGGGGTGCAGAGGAATACTGTACATGACCCATGCACTTGAGCATCCCATGAGTATTGCAATATTGACTTTGAACTGCAGTGCACACAGCTGCACTATGCTTATCAAAGTACCATCATTGTTTTTAGCAGCCATCTCTTCAGGCTGTTTTCAGGCTGTCACTGTTAGGTGCTGGATTTCCAGGATACAGGACATAATAAGAGTCTGTGTGTGCAGATTAAATGCATATGAACTCAGTAACCCCTGCTCTGTCATTTTAACTTTCTTCTTCGCTCATGTGCTCTACTTCTATTGTGCAAGTGCAAAGAGAGGCCACAGCTTCTGCAGCATGTGATTTGTTTGCTAATAGCTGCGCACACTGAAACCCCAGGACAAACACACAATGCCTCAGTGATGTGATATAAATATGTCTCCTTCTCAGTCTCCAGCTTAGTATATCACATCATCGACTGATGCACAAATCACCAAGCTTTGTGTCAAATCTGCAGCTGGGGGACGGTAAGAAGGGAAGGGAGATTAATGCAGTCACATGTCAAAGCAGAGCTTAAAACCTGTTGGAGAGGGGAAGAGGAAGAGGAGGATGGAGGGAGAAATACGGAAGACTGGACATAAGAGCATAGCATGGAAGAGTGATTCATGAAAACATGTTTTCCTCTCAGGGGTAAACCTCACCTGCATGACTCAGAGTGAAACAGCTCTTATTTTATGTTAAGTATGAGTTGCATATTTGATTATTTTATGCACTGTGAGATCCATCTAGGGCTAGAAGATTCAAATCATCTTTGGTTATACATGCTGTACTTTGAGCTGTACATTTACATGCTACATACTTGCAGCTGTTGAATAAAGCACTGAATGAATAAAACTTTAATTTGTATATTTCCTGCAGCATTTTAACATAGCTGGGTGTTCTGCAGCTGCCCACTGAGCTGTTCTATTCACAGTATCATACATCTTGCCCTTATCTTCCCCTGCTGTTTTAAACCCCCTAGCATGGTTGTAACAGTTGACAGCACAGACAGACGAGCTCTCCTGCAGTTGGTATTCGGCAGGCTGGTTGCTAATATTTCCTTTTTTAAAGAAAATTGTAAGAAACTTGTTTGAAATGTTTCCAGACTCCAGATATGATGTTCTTTTTCCCAGCAGGGGCTTCAGCTAATGCTTCTCTAAGCAGCTGCTAAGTGCTGCTAGCCATAAAGAAGCTATGTTGAGGGCTTGGGGTCTTATCACTCTTAATTCGATAGAAACTTGGTGCCACTTCTTAAAAGGAGACTCATCCAGTTGTTGTCTAAGCCTTTTTACATGAGTGCGAGTCATTATTTCAAATCTTAGTTTTCTTTCCCGAGCTGACCTCTTTGTTCGAGCTCCCCTTGGATTTTATCCGCCCGTCATTGAAGGATTATATCACAAGGGGTCTGAGGGTTCACAGAGCCATAATGCAGCTAATTAGCAGACACTGCACTGTACTAATTATGTGTATCTTGACTTTTTCACTTGAGTCATAAATAATGACTCGCATTATGTGGGAGAAAATGACACCCAGTAGGGCTAATGAGGGAATATTTCATCAAGTATTTGAGTCCCCCTCTATTTGTAAAGCATCTTTCACTTCATTGTGTTTCTCTTCAGACCAACCTCAGCTACTCTGTTTGTCATATCTCGTCCTTAACTGTACTTATTGAACAAATGGGGGCTATTCTGGTCTGAATTTATGCTCAGGGTCAAGAGCCCTAATGTCTCCTAATGGATTTCTAATTTCCAGTTTTTGAGCCTCGAGGGGATCAGAGTCATGTAGTCATTGTCTGTGTCTTGATCGATCAGGAGCCGAAAGTGACTGGAGGTTGCTTCAAAAGAGCAAAAGTTAGGATTTAACAACATGTTGGATCACTCATTGGCTACCATCTGTTCTAAGTAGTTGCATGCCACAAAAGCTTGTCCTTATTTAACTTTGTAAGTGTTTGCTCTAAAGTGCAAACTATCCAGTCATATATGGAACTTAACTTATTGGATTTTTGATTATTTATCAGTGACTAACAGCTGGAATGGAGCATGTTAGGGTCCAATAAATTCATAGCTAACTTTCAGTGTCTTGCCTACATTACCAAATGCGACAAATTGACATCTTTACTTTTATTTCTTGTAAAACTATGACAAAGTTAACTCAGCTTGTAAGAAGTGAAATGCTTGTCAGTTGTCTCATATGGCTAAATATGCTATTTGTAAGAGGGTAATAGTCTCTTATGGTCACTTGTTCGCTCCCGAAAACTATAGTTACAGTCACAACATCCCAGTATGTTGCCTCCTTGCTTGAATATTAGCTCACAAACGTTGCCATGACCAACAAAGACTGCTTCTTAGCTTTATCTTGAAGTTAGCTATATGTAATTGAAGTAAAGTTATATGAAAAAGATACTGGTGGTCAAGCTGCCTTGTGTTTAGCTCATGATTTATCTGTATTTTAACTTAAATTAAACCTGTGTTAGCCGTACTAGCAACATATTTTGACCAACAGTAAGCTCTTGACAGCAAAGTCAAAACAGCTAATGTTAGCTCCCAACCATTTTACAATGAATACTATTGAGTAGTTCAGATGACGATGAGCTAGAAGTTTCCTCTTGTTGTCAAAACAAACCATTAAATTAGAAATCAGTTGAGGTAATTGACAATGCTAATGGAAACTAATGTTTAAAGGCAGCTAACAACGAGTCATACTCTATCCAATATACCTATGTTCATACAATTGCACAAATTGATAACAGCATTATAGTTTATTAACCAGACTGTGATATTAGAAGGAAATGCCTACTCTGGCTAAATTATTGTCAACATAAAGATGGTATTTATATTTCTTCATCTTTAAAAGTGCCTTAAAGGCTTAATGAACACATCCATAACAGGTCACCACATGGTCCAGAAATGAATATGATGGTCACTGTCCTCCCTCCTACATATCCTGTTTGGACATGCGGATGTAATTACCCCAAGATGAAGAAAGATGAGGGACAGATAGAGCAGGGGGGTGGAGGAGGAGTCGTCAGGAGAAACCACAAGCTCACATCCTGTCGATGAGAGCAGACAGTCATTTCACAAACACATAAGCTGTAGATTTTGCCGCAAGCAAAAAGAGTCTGGGGGTGTTTCCTGCATTCTCACTTTACATGCTGCTTCAGTTTGATGTAACTTTAACACACACACTCAGACACAGATGCTGAATGCTGACACTGTTGTTTTGGCCGACCAAAATAATATACCTTAACATATCAAATACTCTCATAACAGTGAATGTAAATACTGTAGACATTAGAATATAAATTAGGGGCTTTCTGGTTGCTTTCCTCTTTTCTCTACAGTGTATGACCTCTCTCCAAACGTGGCACTACTCTCCTTTATCCAAGGGCTGGTTAGATGTCTGTGGTTGGCCAGTGTCTCCGCTGTGTTGTTACTGTGCATATTTTGGATTTCACATCTGTTGGTGCTCTCCGGCTCTGCTGCCCACTCAGAGTCAGTTTGCATTTCCTGTTTAAGTGGCCACTGGATTTTGACAGGTACAGGAAACCACACGAAAACTTGCTTCCTTTACTGATTAGACTCTTTTTCAAACGGCCTGTGACTTCTGAAGGAGGTCACAGGTGGGGCTTAATGAAACGGAGGAAGTTAATGCAGGCATGCTTATATTTCTCTGTTTATAGTGCCTGATTAGACAGAATATCTCTACTTAGGAATGGAAATGTGGAATCAGCTTGTCTGTTTGAAAAAAGAATTTGTGCATAAAAAGAAAAAAAACACAGGGTGGCCTCATTTCTAGAGCTGCATTTGGCAGACTGATCAGCCCAAAGCAGATAATTTCACCCTCTTGCTATTTATTTCAGGCAGAGCTATTCAGACGTAAACACTTGTGCGTGCGGTCTGCTACGGGGCAAACTCTGTTTCTGTTCTTCATACCTGCAGGTGCTCTGGCCTTCACCTGCCTGGCAGATGCCTCCTTGCTTTATTGTGTTAAGTGAAAACAATGCGGTCATGGTTGTCTGCTTTGGCTCGGGTTGTGTCTGTGAAAGCAGTTTCGAAAGGGTTTTTTCTCAGTGCTCATTTCAGAACGACATTGACGTATTAAATGAAACTAGCACAACAGCAGACCACACGGGACGCTGAAGCTGACTGAAAGTAAAAATGTCGGCTGCATTTAAAGCTCTCTGCTGCGAGCTCAAGCATGTTGTTGTCTTCATTTTATTTACTTTTCAGTTTCAGAACCCACACATCACTCAGCAAGGGTTTATAATTTCCCAGAGGACAAGATAAATAAAGGAAACACAGCTTAACGGGATAAGTGAAGATAACAAACAACTGGTATACATCTGCAGATTTAAGTAGCATTCACACTTTGAAGTACGTACGACCATTACACCAGAGCAGGCGTTCTCACTTGTGATAAAACCTCAGGTATGTAGACCTGTGCTGGGCTACAGGTAAGGTCAAAGTGAGTTTGTCGTACCTTTAAAGGTGCAACAGAGCAAAAAGTCATCGACACAATAAACTCAGTGCACTCACACATTCCTAAGAAGAGATCCAGTTATCCAAACAAGTGAAATCATGTGTGTGGGTGGACCATGCAGTGTGCAGAGCCTTGGACAAAATGTTAAGAGTCTCTCATGCAAGTATGCAACAGACAGAGGGCCATCCTCACTGCGCATGTTGAAATTTTGAAAGTAACATATGACCTGAACAGAGCACTCTTGTACTATGTGGCTCTAGGGAACGAAACAGTACATTCTGAAAATTTCTGGTGTTTTTCACTACGGCCTGTTTATCCATTAGTGTGTCCTTATTTTTCCTCTCTTAATGTCAGTATTAAATTGCCTCTCTCTGAGCCTTAAACATCCACCTTCCTAATTGAAAAATATAGTGCTTTTTGAAGTGTGGAGTCATTAAAGTGGGAGGTGCAGATAAGCTGCTTGACATTAAACTGTGATGATTGGGGAAATTAGACCCCTCTTGTGTTCAGCAGCATGCAGATGTCACTTGTTAGAGACATTTAACTAATTTACAAATAAAGGATCAGGCTGGAAAAAGCAATCTGACATTTCTTTTCCACATGCACACACACACACACACACAGAAATGTGTCCATTAATTTCATTGATTTAATCCCTCTGACAGGCCCCGCATTAACGCTGTCTGATGGCTATCAGTCTTTGGATTCTCTGTCGCTGACTTTCTATCTCTTCCTCCCTCCTTTCTCTGCAATCTCCTGGGCACTCCCTCCTCGTCTTGTTACGGTGTCAGCTGTTTGTAGCAGGAGATAATAAAGTGAAAACTTTGGCTCCCTTTCAACGGAGTCTGCAACCTGAAACCTCTCTCAGTCTCACTAAATGTGAGGGAGCACTCAGTGGGGATGTATTGGCTTTGAGCACACAGTGGTGTCGATGTTTAACATACTGTTGTTTGTATTGGACGAAAGCCATTTCCCAAAAGCCTCTGTTATGTTACCCTTTACAGCCCAGAATCAATTCTTACTGTCTCGAGCTGTCCTTGACCTGTTTTTTTCTGCCACATGGCATCCTGAATGAGACCCGACCAATTATGAGACTGAAAAGCTCTGCATTTATACTCTATGTGCTTCCATTATCATTGAAAGAGTGGCTTTTATTACATTAAATGTGAAGATGAAGTCTATGCTCCACTCTGAGGCGGGGGAAACAGTTTTTACGGTTTTATTTGATTATGTCACTGTTGTGACATGACGGCTGGCACTCTTTGTTTTCTATAGCTTGAAGCATTATTTTGCATTTATGTTTATATTTTCAAGCTTTTACAAATGATTAGAGTATTGTTGACAACAGGGAGGCTTTTTTCCACTTTGTGCTGGCAGAGCTGAGATGTAGTGGTTGGTTTTGGGCTATTTAACAGATATAATTCTAAGCAGCTAAAAGCCTTGTTAACTATGGAACAGTACTGTTGCCCTTTTGATGCAACTATTTCTCAGGATGTCACAATCTCTGTCCATCTCTTTGCAGAATAGATTATTCCTTTTAGGGGTGTTTCAAGGAATCAAAGATTTAGTTAAAGTACATGACGTCAGTTTAGGAAATAGATATAAGAAGATTTCAGATGTTAACACTTAAGAAACTTAAAAGTTAAACAGACTCTTGTATCTGTATCTAATCTATTTTGTTCCGTTCAAACACCTGACTACCTCACTGTTTTCTTTTTGTTTCACTTAAATCAAGCTACTCTAAGAAATGTTCTCTACATCATCTCTCACATGAACCTTGGCCTGTCTGATTCCACATAAGCGTTGCGTTGAAGTGTGAGGCTGATGTGTGAAACCAGCCCCATTTACCGTAGATCTGTGGTTTGAATCAGAAACAAGAAACCAGGAAGAAAAAAAGTCTCATTCCTTGAGTAACTGTCAGTAAGTTTTTTTTTTTTTTTACCACAAGCTTGGTCATGCAGTAAAATATCTGACAAGACGACACAATGTTGTTAGGGTGGAGTTTAGGTTTGACTTCCTGTTTGACAGCAAATAGATTATAACACAAGACAATTCAGAAAACATGTTAGCACTTTGCTCGATGTTACTTACCACACATTACAGTCTTAGCACACAAGTATATATTTAGCCAGCTATTTCTGATTTTAAGGCAACGACTGACCTGCTGATGCAAGAAACACCTTGTTTTCATGCTGGCATAGATGTTTAGCTTTTCAAGTGACAGTTTTGGAGTCAGATTACCTTATTATAATGTATAAACTATGTATCAACATGCTCTGAGTGACTCGAGCTGTAGACAAGCAGCTTATCAGAGTTTATAATAATGCAGTGCAGCGAGGAGACAGAGTTCAAAGAGCTGTTCTTATGCTTCTCTGATAATCCCCAGCACTATAGGTGAAGATCAAAATTCAGGATCAGACTAAATCTGATATCACATCATCACGTCGGTACATACAGACAGGCTCCTCTCTGCTCGGACACATGAACACACCTCTCTCACTCTCCATGCTGCCAGCAGTCTGCATGACTGTTTTTTATCTTCATTTAATTTTCTTCAAAGCTTATGATGTTGTGTTTGCTTCTGTGATAATTTGCACATGAAGCAGGAAAGCGAGATCTGTTCACAAGTGGTCACTGGAGACACATGTGAACAGGCATGGTCTGGTCTTGTGTGAAGCACTGTGATTGGAGCTGACTGCTGTAATCGAATCAGCCAGACATCATCACTGTACCAGATGTCAAAATGGAAAAAAAATGGGCCTGAAAGGATGCTCTGATATAAACATTGTTTTTCTTTCCTTATCGAAGTTGTGTGATATAATCATGAGGCAGATTGGTAATCGATTCAATCTTTTAATCTTAAGTGTGTTGCTTTGTTTGGTAATAATATAATTGAATTGAGAGTCTTTGGGTTTTGGACTATTGGTTGGACAATGACTTTGATTTTGGATGTTTTATAGACTCAGGGATTGATCTAATAACAGTGAGTCTGTACGGCATAAAAAAAATCAATGTAAATGTTAAGGAGTGGAAGTTTCACTCATCTGCAGTCACTTCTGTCATATCCTCATCAAAGGGAGGCACAGATGGCAGATTCAGCTCTAAAATTTGAAAAAGTTGTGTTGAAAGAAGAAACTTTGTACAGAATGGGAAGATTTCAAAGAGCCGGGCTTAAATTCACAGAGGTTTTATCTTTTTAGATTCCTGCATGAAAGCGAGCTGAGCCGCCCTCCCTGTGGGCTGAGGAGAGAGCCCTGAAAGACACCGCCATCCCTCTGAATATGACCTCTCCTCTGCTGCTCTCTCCTAAGCTCCGTCTTCTTACAAGCTCCAGCCTTCAGAGTCCACTCTGAAAGTTGTGTTATCAAAGCCTGAGGCTGCGAACAGACCCACAGAGGAGGTGCTGAAAGACAGACACAGCCGAGTGCGAAACCTGAACCCTTCTTTACCAGAATAATGCATGAGCTTAGAGAATAAGGCCCTTTATATTCTGCCGTCATGGTGGCAGTGAAGGTGACTCCCAAACCTTGTACTGTAGGTAACACAGTTAGGGAGGGAGGATTTGAGAGAAATTGGGTTAAAAAGAGAGAAAGCCTGTTCTGTGTCTCTTTTTCATCTTTTCTTATCTGTCTGCAACCTTTCTGCTCTAATCACTGCTGTCTATAAAACTTCTCTGTTCATTTGTGGCCTTGTTATTTCACAGAAACCTCTCAGTCTGGGCATGTCTGCCCGTTACTCCCGTTTTTTGGCCAAGAAAGAAGGATTAAGGGCAAGGATCATCAATTTGTTCCTCTCCTCTGCTGCGCCTGTTATCCTCTGTTGTCATCTGCTATATAAAAATGAATTTCTAACCTCTCTGAAAGTCTTACTGTAGCTTTTGCTGCACAAATTGTGCCTATCGAGAGCAGCGTTTACCATTTTGCAGCATCTTACAGCAGACATTGAGGAGGTAATAACATGGAGATGGGGGGAGAGATGCTTTTGCTTAATCCACTTGTGGAATAACAGATTTGAAATCTTGTCCTGTTTATGCAGAAGCACCAGTAAAATCAACTTCCCAAGGCTTTTGCCTTTTCTTTAACCTTTTTTATTTTAGTTTCACAAATTTGGGTGTACAGCACAGTGAACTATTGAATAATGTAACACTGTTGTATGTCTTTTCTGGTAGTCCGAGAGTTTTTGTTAAACTAAAACATGAATTAATTTGACTGGTACAACAGCAAAGATCCCTGAAGTAAGTAAGGCCCACAGCACAAAAGTTTTTATTGTTGATTTAAACACTCATAGATATGCAAAATTGAATGACTCCTGTATAAATGTTACATCTCTAGTCTGCTATTGCAGGAAAAAATACTTCAGGAACCTACATACGTCAATCATTATGTCACATTCCCTATTCTGAATGACATATAATGAGTTCAAAGTAAACTGAAAAATAACTGAGATCCATCTCAGGAAAAGTTAGCAGCTGAAGTACAGGTTGAGCTGACATTTTAGCGTGTTAAAACGACAGGACACCATGTACAGATGTTCATTCTGTTTTATGTTTTCTTCATGTAAAAGTCAGCTTTTTACCTCATCCCCTCAGAAAAGGGTTAGATTGTCCCAACTATCCTGGATATTCAACCAAAATCATAATTTAAAGAAAGCAAAAGCAAATTCTTGATCATCATCTCTCAAAATGTGCATTCACTGATAATAGAGCAAAATGTTGTCAATAAATATTGACAGTCAGACAATGTGCAGGAGTGTATTTTGGTACTAGTTCCTCTTCAGTGCACCTGTACCACCCTGATATGGAAATTTTGTGATGGCTCTCAGTTTGGAGGGGCCAAAGTCTGACACCTCTGGAGGCTTATTTTCTTTGTTGTAACATTATACACAAACGAACGCCCCAAGTTTTCCCTTTCAATGACAAAAAGGTCCACAAAATATTAGAATCCAGTGCATTTACTTTACTAAGTTAGAGCACATCTGACTGTAAAGGTTTCTGAGTCTGGATAAGAGATACTTTCTCTGTCCTAGTGGGGAGAAGAGAGAAAGAAGGGGAGGGGAGTTCGGATATTGCAATTCTCTTGAACAGAACCTAAGCATGCAGATATGATTCATAAGTCAAGATGAATCAATTATAGCGACGTCTGTTCTAGGTAATACAAAAAGGAAACACTATAGAAAGAAAGGGATATGGCCATATTATTCAAAAAGATATTCAGTGTCTCTTTGGTCTAAACTTGATCAAATCTTTAAATCTAGACTCATAGAAACTGGCAGCTTACCCGGCTGGCCCCGGCTTTTTGAGATTCAAAAAGGAAACATGAAAGATTTGTTATTTAAAATTCATCTTTGCACAGTCAACAAACCTACAATGAGACTACAAGGTGTTACTGGATTTTAAAGGTCGAGGAAGAACGTGTTTGTCTGGGTACGAGTGCAGGAATGTTTGTATTATCCAAACAACACTGATAAAAAATGTTTTATCTCAGAGTAAGATCTCACACTTTGTTGTCTTATCAGCCTGTGTGTGCTCGTGTTTGTGTGTGAGTGCATGTGTGTGTATGTGTGTCTGACCATAATTCGGTGTGTATCTTTGAATACATGTCCTTAGGCGCTTTGAGAGACAGGAGAAAAATAAGGATGCAGAGAGAGGCAGAGACTGATGGAGAGACTTGGCACATATCACCATGGTAACTAGACACAGCGAGGACACCAGTGATGCACACAGTAATTATCAATTGGAGGCACGTCATGTTTTCTCTTAGAGGTTCGGTCTGTGTGTGTGTGTGTGTGTGTGTGTGTGTGTGTGTGTGTGTGTGTGTGCAGACTCATGGTTCAGGAGTTTCTGGTGGCAAGGTTAACGTACTGTCTGTTTGGACAAGGACGGTAGAGTTAAGACTCAAGCTGCAGATGCTTCTGGACAACAGGATGAAAAAATCCCAGGGTCAAGATTTCCACACTCTAATCCAATTCTTTCTGAATTCTTTTGGCTCTGAGTGCATAACCTACTCCAGTGTATATTTCAGGTGGTCTGCGGTTTGCTCTGTCCTGAATCAGCCTGAAAGGTTGGATGTAGATACAGCTTGACATCAAAGCTGAATCATTCAAGTATGGAGATTAGGGCTGTTTCCGTACTTGAGAAAAAAATGTGATTATTGTGAGATGAAAGTCTGATAATGTGACATCTTTCACCTGTAGGATACTGATTGTATCAAGCAGTAATTTGTGATCAGTATATCCAAAAGTATTTTGGAAATAGTCACACAGTTTTATTTTCCCTTCCTGTTTGGGCAGTTAAAAACTGCCCGCAGAGATTTCTCAAAGCAGAAATTCTTTGTGTTGAAAGCACAACAGCCCTGCTGTGAACTCAGCATTACATAACAATGATTGATTACTCATCAAGAAACCATGCAAGGCTTCAATATGAACTCTGAATGCAGCACAACACCCCAGTGGCTGTTTATCCAACGCTATGATGCAAACCGGGAACACTGAGTGCAAATCGAGGATCATTAAGCCTCATAACAAAACCTGACAGTTCAGAGTGCTGACACTTTCTGGCCCTCTTCCATCTCAGGGTTACGATACAAGTGTTGTGACACTGTTTGATTAGGAGTTTGGATGGATGAGTTGTGCAGTCAGCTTGGTGTCTTTTGACTTGTGCCAGAAAATTTTGATTTAGAGATTTTTAAATGTTTACAGGCGCCTGGGCTGCTGAGAACTGTGGTCGAGCTTTTCAGTGGGAGAAGGACCATTAAACAGTTGTCTGTTCTGCTTTCAGAAAACTTTCCTTCACATTTACGACCATTCTTCACTGTGAAAACTCCTCTTTCCTGCTGGCTTTGTCATTTTTAGCTAGCAGCATGGCTCTAGGCAATATTCTGACTTTCTGTGGATTCACTGCTTATTCCCAAGCTGCAGGATAAAGCATGAATTGCTGTTAAATTTCGTCAAGGTATCCAAATTTAAACCTCCACTTTTCATGGCATTTCATCAAATCCCACATGGCCAAATCACTGCAAAACAAGCATCATGAGCACTAACTCCCTTAGACTGTCAGGATGCCCCTCAGGAGGAAGCACAGTGTATAAGGATGCTGTTGAATGTTGAATGCTGTATCAAGACTCTGTGTAGTTGGATTTATTCACAGTATCACAAAAAGTGAGGAATATAGCATGCAAGCAGGCAGGAAAGGATGAAGCTGTCCAATCCTGCTTGAGTGACATCAGAATGAGACTCAGATTTATTGTCTACTGGGTTTTATACAAACAAGGAATCTGTCTTGGTGTTTTAGTGCAAACACAACAAAGACAGAAGAAGAATATGATAAGAAATGAAAATTTTTAAAGGAGCCTTTGCACAGCAGTACTTTGGTTGTCAGGGAACCCTGAATAGGTTAAGATGAACTAATTAAAACAGCATTAAACATTATCATCACAACCTGAAGTAAAATGTATGAACATGCACATGTGAACCAGGATGCAGCCATTTCTTGCTAAAGAATCTTCTTGGAAGGTCTGTCTTCCAAGCTGTTGGTTTGTCTGTTTCCGCAGAGTGTATCCAACCACTGAAGAACTGCATCTGGGTCTTCAGGCGTGTTTTTTCTGCATTAGGTTCCTTGTTATAGCCATTTTTGTCCCAGAATTTGCAAACCTGTTGACTCTATTTGATGCATGACAACAAAAATGATCTCTTTTAGTAAAAAGCGCTACCTTGATTTGTAGATCCCTGATACCAAAATAACCCAATACTTGAAATTATTTATTAATTTTTATGGGACTAATCAATCTGTAGTTTTGATAGTTTTTTTTAGGTTTGGTTTAGCTGTGACATTACTTAAAGAAATTGCACTCAAAGACCTGACAGTGATTCTTAATGCAATATTTCACAAATGCTTGCAGTGTCTGAAAACATTTACAACAACTATATATTCCAACTACTGGATTAAATATACTGTTTTTTCCATATTATCATCTGTTGGCATGCTGGCCTAAGCTGGTTAACATGATTAATGCTGAAACATTCAATTTATTTGTGAAGACTTATTTTTAGCATGATTGAAGTGAGGAATAATGTAAAAGCAGCTCTTTGCTCTTTATGTGTAGCTTATACAAACACTTCCCCCACTTGACTCGTCATCAGAATTAACTTGAGTGAATAATCTTTGTACCATGATGTTATTTATTGGGGTCAGCAACTAACAGTTACATTTTAACATGACACTACAGTTCACTAGTTATGTATCAACAAAACATGAGTTTTCATGAGTTTGCATGCCACTTTTTGCAAAATGGAATACAGACTTTTCAGTTTATGCATCGTAATATTGTTTTAAGCATAATTTTTGGCTCTGTATGGCTTAATTGAGAGGTTAAGAGAATGGATAGAGTAGATAACTGAGAAACATTGCAGGGAATGATACTTGGGCGTACTACTTTTAGGACCAAAGCCTCTATAGCCTCTGTGCATGGGGCCTTTGGCGCCTAAGAACATTTAACACAGATTTACAGACCTAACAGCTTGTTTGAATTTATGTGAATAGCTCTTAATACCCACATTACATGAATGCTTTCCTGTTAGCAGCTTGTTTGTTTGTTTGCTTACACCTCCTGTAAATGTCTGTTCTGTTTAAAGCGTCAGATGTGTATTATTTTTAGATGCCAAACAACATATCACCGCACTGCACCATTTATAAATAAGGTATTATGCCAATATTAATTGAAGGCTCTTTGCCAGTTTTTATTGTGCAGAAAATGTGCAGGCTGGACTGCTTCTCTTTCTGAGTGTTTTTTTTTTTCACTCACTGAGCTCGTTTCTCTTCTTCTCTTTCCACAGAATGAAAAGCCTCTGGGTCATTCTGCCAGCAGGTCCAGCAATATATCAAAGGTGAGCAAAGCACACGCAAATGGAGAGATGTGAATGAATGATGTATGTCTTAGCTATGCCACAAAGAGAGGGAAGACAGTGAGCATAAAGACAGGAGGGCAGCTGTGAAGTGAGCTGTGGAGGAATGCAGAGATTGACAGCAGAGATATACTACGTGCAATGGAGTGAAAACAGCTGATAGATAACCTGCCTCCATCGTCACAATCAGAGCTGCCTCTCTGATCATCCTCCAGAGAGCTGATGTGTCTTTACACCTCAGCTCCTCGGCTCACAGTGGCGCTCTGTCTGACAGACTGTCAACTCTCCGTGACTCCTGTCTTTCTCTATTTTCTCCCTTCTTTCCCTTTGCTGCTCTATCAGGCACCACGACAATCTGTGACTGAACGTGACTCCAGGGTTTCAGTCCACGTTCTCCTGAGCTTCTTATAGGATAAACTCTTTACTGGTGCTAATAGATGTCAGGGTCACTTCATCGGCACGGGACCACTCAGGCAGTACTGTTTGATCCATGAACCAGTCGGCTTTCAAACGTGAGAGAGATTGGACCTCTGGCTCCTGAAAGAAACCCACAACTATTTTCAGTCAAACAGTTGTTTTAGTCTCAATCCAAACACTCAACATCCAGATTTTAAATGATTTTCTTCAACAGAATAACTTTCCTTAATCTCACAACCTAAAACAAACATCACAGAGACAGGTGAATCTCATAGACAAGAAAATAATAGATGCTCAGGATGGTTAGAGGTTGAGTCTCTGACTGCAGCCTGAGTTGTTTCTAAGATGCACGTTTCCTGAATATATAGCTGCCAGACTAGACTGCACTTTTGGACCTTCAGTCTTAGTTTGTGTTGTCGATCTTTAAATTGGTAACAGTTTTGCTTGGCAGTAAAAGAAAAAGAAATGGTTCATGTAAACCTTCAGCTTACAACTCTGCTCTGATGACATGTTTCTTAGAGACTGACTCTGAAGTGCTTTACTCACTGAAACAATTTGATCTTAGGTTTCCCCTTAAAACCTCCTATCATTCTCCTTTGCTTCCCCTAAACCATTTGAACTCACACTGATTATTTCACAAAAGTAAATCGAAGTCAGATTCTTTAAACCTGACATTGTTATTTATAGTGATAAAATTGTTAGGCAATAATATGATCTCAGATTATTTTGATGTGCTTAACACATAGCATGCGTTTGTCTCTCCACATTGAATCTATTTTTCCTTACACAGTAGGTTTCATGTTCGTGTAAATAAAATAAAACAGCTTTATTGAAGAGAATTGTCAGGTTAGCAAACTGCACGGGAGTCCAAAGTCTGTGTTTGATCAGAGGTTATAAAACAAACGTTGAGTACACCTATCAGAAAGTCATGTAATATTTGTAAAATGTCACGTAAAATGTCACGTGCTGTAGGATCACTCTGAGACAAGTGAGCTTTGGAATAAGATAAAGAATTATAGCTGGTTTATGTAACATGGAGTTGTTACAGTGAGGTGTGTCCTACAATTTAGAAGGCACGTGGCAACAAATAGACAGGCACTGTTCAGATATCCTCAGTAAAAATTCTACAAAACTTCCTTTTTATATCCAGGACATTACATCTAGATATATAAAGGAAGATTAAAAACTTCATTCGGCGATAAATGACTTCTATCAATTTACTGCTGCCAAGCTTAAAACAAATACTGAGTAACTGTTGAAAATGTGAAAACAAATTTATTGAAACATGCTTTGTTTGGTTCAGATATTGATCTAAATGATGAGCTTGGGTTATGTCGGTATTTCAGTCTAGTTTCACATGAGCTGTTTTAGTCAAATATAGGTAGTCTAAAGAAATATCTTTAGATGTCCAGTATCGTCGGATCAAATATTTGGAAAAAGTCAAATTAAGTAACAAGGAGAACAACGAAATGACGAAAAGAAACTCGTTTGTTTTGTTCTAACTGTTCTTCAGTCTCACAGACGATAGAGGAGCAATTTAACTCCTCACCTAAATTAAACAGGCGTGAGAGACCTGAGACACAGAATAGTAACTTGCTGGATGGATACTACAGCTATTTACACACAAATGGAGTGACAGGAATGTGACAGAAAGTATGAACAAGGCTCTTTGGTTTGACAGCTTTAATTAATAATCAGCAGTCTCTGTGCCAGCTGGTGTTTCCTACTGCTTCCTAAAGGGAAATACCGCTGACTGACAGCTCTTAAATCTGTATTAACTGTTCTCTTGGTGGAAGAGTCTGCTGGGAGTCTCCATTGTTAGAGAGAGTGAGTCAGCCTGTGAGTGGAAAAGTTGCATGTTTGAATTGTTGGACCAGCAAAGAAAAGGAGCAAGAAGTCCTTGAATAAACTTGAAAGATTCTCTCAAAGAACAACAGATTGCTATTAAGGTCGTATCACACTCTGAGGATACTAGGCTGCAAGCTGGGTGCTGAGGATAATCAAGGATGTGCTGATGTGTAATATAACAGTGTTACCATGAGTGTGACTGTGGATTTCAACCACAGTTCTACAGCTTATTAAAGAAACAAGTGTAAGCTACAATATAAGATTATTTTTGCTGGTTAAACCAAGTATTTGGTTCCAACTTAACTTCCAATCCCACTGCTGGTCACAAATTGAGTATAGGAGATGTTGAGCTATTTTTGAGACTTGGTGCCACATAGGTACTCAAGTGGAGGAGAAATACATTTGTTTGTTGTTGTAAATGGTTGATGATTAATAATAATAATAATAATAATAAATTTTATTTATAGAGCGCTTTTCTAAGTACTCAAAGTCGCTTTACAGAATTAAAAACATCAGTTAAAACAACACAGTAGTGATAAAAATAATAACCTATAAAAGTGAAAAGACAAAACAAAAACATGAAATACATTTAAAAGCAGTTAGACATTAAAAACACTTTTAAAAAGATGAGTTTTGAGGAGGGTTTTGAAAGTGGATGGGTTTGGACAGGCTCGGATGTGTTGTGGTAGGGTGTTCCAGAGGGTGGGGGCAGCGACAGAGAAGGCTCTGTCCCCCCAGGTTCGGTGCTTGGTGTTGGGTGGTATGGAGAGGAGGTGGGCTTCTGATGAGCGGAGATCTCGGGAAGGGGTGTAATGGTGGAGCAGGTTGGAGAGGTAGGAGGGGGCCTGGTTGTGGAGGGCTTTGTGGGTGAGGAGGAGTAATTTAAACTGAATGCGTTGGTTGAT